>NW_024121788.1:2171012-2251012 GCF_016745375.1 Pimephales promelas | reverse complement strand
CACCTTCCTTTGCTTTGTCCAGGGGAATCATTACTGTTTTGCTGAATATTTCATACACTGCAATACCTCTCTTCTCATTCACCTGACAAACACCTGCCCCCGAGTTCAGGAAATAAATAAAACACATCCTGAACTCTGCGTAAGAACGGCTGTCTCCTCAGAGCAGGAGATTCACCAGAGACTATGTTACTTCTGTTTCCCCAATGATAATGCATCAACAGAGAGACTGTAATGCTTTAGCATGTAGAGTTTTACCTCATCACACTCGCTTGACCCTCAGAACCCAATATTCCTTATCTTTTTTCCCTTTCCTTTCCTTTACTTTCCCTCAATTTCCTTTCCTTTCATTTCCTTTCCTTTTCCTCCATTTCATTTCCTTTCCCTCCATTTCCTTTCCTCCTTTTCCTTTCCCTCCATTTCCTTTCCTTTCCCTCCATTTCCTTTCTTTTCCCTCCATTTCCTTTCATTTCCATTCCCTCCATTTCCTTTTCTTTCCCTCCATTTCCTTTCCATCCATTTCCTTTCCCTCCATTTCCTTTCCATCCATTTTCTTTCCTTTCCTTTACTTTCCCTCAATTTCCTTTCCTTTCCTTTCCCTCCATTTCATTTCATTTCCCTCCATTTCCTTTCCCTCCTTTTCCTTCCCCTCCATTTCCTTTCCTTTCCCTCCAGTTCCTTTCCCTCCATTTCCTTTCTTTTCCCTCCATTTCCTTTCATTTCCATTCCCTCCATTTCCTTTCCATCTATTTCCTTTCCTTTCCTGTCTTTTCCCTCCATTTCATTTCCTTTCCCTCCATTTCCTTTCCTTTCCATTCCCTCCATTTCCTTTCTTTTCCCTCCATTTCCTTCCCTTTCCCTGCATTTCCTTTCCTGTCCTTTCCCTCCATTTCATTTCCGTTCCTTTCCCTCCATTTCCTTGCCTTTCCTTTCTGTTCCTTTCCCTCCATTTCCTTTCCTTTCTGTTCCTTTCCCGTCCTTTCCCTCCATTTCCTTTCCTTTCCTGTCCTTTCCCTCCATTTCCTTTCCTTCCTGTTCCCTCCATTTCCTTTCTGTTCCTTTCTTTTCCCTCCATTTCCTTTCCCTCTTTTTCCTTTCCTTTCTGTTCCTTTCCTGTCCTTTCCCTCCATTTAATTTCCTTTCCCTCAATTTCCTTCCATTTCCTTTCCCTTCAATTCCTTTCCTTTCATTTCCTGTCATTTCCCTCCCTTTCCTTTCCATTCATTTCCTTTCCCTCCATTTCCCTTCCTTTCCCTCCATTTCCTTTCCTGTCTTTTCCCTCAATTTCTTTTCTTTTCCTTCCATTTCATTTCTTTCCTTTCCATCAATTTCCTTTCCTTTCCTCTTCTTTCATGTAATTTCCCTCCATTTCATTTTCTTTCCCTCCATTTCCTTTCCTTTCCCTCCATTTCCTTTCCTTACCATTCTTTTCATTTCTGTTCCTTTCCTGCCCTTTCCCTCAATTCCCTTTCCTTTCCTGTCCTTTCCTATCCTTTCCTTTCCTATCCCTCCTTTTCCTTTCATTTCCTTTCCTTTCCCTCCATTTCCTTTAATTTCTCCCCATTTCCTTTCATTTCCTTTCCCTTCTTTTCCTTTCCTTTGCCTCAATTCCCCTCAATTTCCTCTGCACATCATTTCCTTCTTTCTTTTATTTTCCTTTCGTTTAATTCCCTTTCAAAACCAAACAAACCTTTCTTTTCCTTACACTTCCAAACATCTATTCTATTCTATTCTATTCTATTCTATTCTATTCAACCTTTTTTTTTCAAATCTTTCCAAAGTAAACCAAATGGACTCCTTTGAGCACACAAGCGTATATTTGATCATTCAAAGTGTGATTTCCTAACACAGAGAATGTAGTGAATGTCTTCATGTTTAA
Source organism: Pimephales promelas (assembly GCF_016745375.1). The sequence goes on along the minus strand of NW_024121788.1, from coordinate 2,249,136 downwards.
TTCACATGTGTAGAGAGGTGTTCTGCAGCGCTAGGACTGGTAAAGCATAGCCTGAGGGTTGTGTGCTCCTCTCCAAGTCTGTGGAGGTTTCTCAACTCCTGTCCAGATCTTCTGGCTGATGCTTTTGTTTAGCTGCCCTTGGTTTTACATGTGCACTTCTGTGACTGAAGTAAACGTCAATCCATGTGAACAAACTCTGACTCCGAGCATGAGGAAGTGCTTAAGCCTTGTTGCTGTGCAGTGACTATTCTCAGCTCTCTGTTGTAGTTCGCATGTCTAACATTGCTTATAGTTTCATACCAATATAGTGAACTGATTTTGATGGTGTATGTGTGTTAACACATTTCTGAGTAAAATTCCTCAAGACGGTGTGATTGGGTGTGTTATGATGGGGAATTTGGCTCAAAGAACAAAACCGGTCTAAACTACAGTCACACAAGTCTCTCTCTGGAGATGAAAGCATTTTTCCTCTCTGTTCTAACCTACTCTAACACAAGTCAAGCACAGAGCTCTCTCTTACGCTTCAACCTGTCAGTCAAACTCTTACCTATACTGACGTCCTGGGCCAGGGGAAGGGAGCGGATATTTAAACAGTCTTTCAGATGTCTTAACCAAAGAAAATCTGTCTCTCTATAGCTCTGCTGAAAAGAAATAATTATGTGCTCTCTTATCTGACGGATGAGGAAATCGGGTGTTGGCATGTTTCATCTCGAAATGAAAAGATTTAAAAAAAAAAAAAAACATTTATCCCTTAGTTTTCATGACTGTAAAATAAAACAATATATACTGTTTAAAGCTAAGGTGTTAAAATATTATGGTTGTTACAAAACTTTCTCCTATTCCAGCATAATATGTAGCGACGAGATATTTGTAAATTGTTTAAATATTGGAATAATTATGATTTGAAGTTTTTTTAAGTTCTGATGCTCACCAAGGCTGCTTTTTATGATCAAAAATACAGTAAAAACAGTAATATTGTGAATTAAAGCTGCAAGCAGTGATGAAAAGGGCCCTCGCACCCGTGCTATTCCCACCCGGTGGCTTTAGGACAGAGCACGGTGGGCAATGTGCTTTTAATTAGGTAAATATAGCTGCATGCTTAAGTTACAAAAATTATCTTTGCATGTACAGTATGTGTTAGCACTTAGCACTTAGTGTTTGTTAGGATTGTATGTTGTTAGCATGTTTAGCATTTGGTAGCACTTTTTTAGTCCATAACAGTGTTAAACATGTCCTTTCCTGTTGCCCGTAGGTGGCGCTATTGCTGTAACTAAATATTCTCATGTAGATGTGTTCAGGCATGACTCTTATCAAAAGGATATTCCATGCCTGAGTTACAGCAAATTCCTATTTAATTGCAGTAATAGCATGCTTTAGCACTTAGATAAATGTTTGCTAGCATGTTTCAGCATGTTCCAATGTTGTTAGCATGTTTAGCACTTGCTTGCACTTTTTTATCCACAAGTTTCCTACGCCCCATGAGGCCTTGCGTCAAAAGTGGGCGCGACTTCCGGTTGGAAGTAAACAAAGCGCGATTTGACATGCTTGACACTCGTTCATTCAACAGTTGACAGTCATTCAAGTTATAGCGATCCAAACTAGCTAACGATGTGGGAACACAACCTCAACGAAATTAAAAAGGGTGAAATAATAGTACCTTTACCCTCCACAGTAGTTGATTGGGAGTATTATAATAACATTATTAATAATCAATACTCATCAAGGCATGGTGACAGACAGTTGTGTGAGCTGGCAAACAATTAAAATAAAAAATACACACTTAGTCATTGTGCTTTGGAGTTTATTCAAAATTATAAATGAATGTGCTACTTGAATACATTAACTGGCACATTTGATATTCTGTCAACACAGGCTTTGATCCTGAGTTTAGGTGTAACATCAGTAGAAATCAGCCAAACAAATGCTGATAGAGTTTATAGAACATTAAGAATTTAAACAAATGTACACAGGAAGATTCGTCGTCTTTTGGGAGGTGATGGAAACTACAGTCGTTGGCAGGATCAGAGACGAGCTCTGGCAGAATCACTCTGATTTCGTTTTCAGCTTATGTTCAAAACAATCCCGTTTAAGCCACTAAATTAGTTTAGTCCGGTTATACATACAACCGCGAGCAGCACATGTTGTCCCTGAGCTCCGTAACGACATCTCTCATAAAGATTTGCGTCTTTAAATAGTAAAATAATTCTCTGAAAACAGCTAGCCTCTTCGCTAACTAACACACAAAATACCATTGGAATGCTACTTCCGCCGCGTCACCGGAAGTTTCACCCACTTTATTTTTTACAGGAGCGCCCCTCGGAAACTTGTGGATATGTTATTAGGAGTCCACAACTGTGTTAAACATGTCACTTCCTGTTGCCAGCAGGTGGCGCTGTGACTATAACTGAATATGAGCATGGGCATGTGTTCAGGACAGAACTTGTGAAGTTTGGGGCAGATTGGACTGAGTTACAGCAACTTCCTGTTTCATGGCGAAACATCGAAATTTGCCAGGCCGCCGAGGGGCGAGGGACACGCCCTTCGACGAAAACTCAACATTTTCGCAATTTAACGTCGCAAAGGCCTTAAGATTACACTCACCAAATTTGAAGATGATCAGATTAAAACTGTTGGAGGAGTTTGTTAAAGTACGAGGCCTGAAAATGGCAAAAACTGCACAAAAATCGGAGAGAAAGTTCAAAATGGCTGACTTCCTGTTGTATTTAGGGATACGCTCTAAGAGACTTTTTTGTAGGTCTTGGGTCATTACATGCATTTACCGAATTTCGTACACGTACGTGAAACGTAGCGGGAGGCACACTCCGTTGAACTTTTATAGGTGGTGCTATCAAGCCATTTTGCCCCGCCCAATTCTGAAACACACATCAGATGTAAATTTTCGCTAGTTCTGACGCGTGTGCGAATTTTCGTTAGTTTTCGTGCATGTTTAGGCCCTCAAAAATGCGATAATAATAAGAAGAAACAGAGCAATTCCAAGAGGGTCCTCTCACCATCAAAGTTGTATTCCTGTGATCAAAGTTGAATTTACTTCAGTCTTCAGACTTGTGACAAAACTTCACAACTAAAAAAAAGAAAAGTTTGCCTAATTGTCATGACAAAAATGTTACAATGCAAAATCCATTTATTTACTTTTTTTGTTTGATTGTTTGTAAAATATTAACCAAATCCTTTCTCTTATTTATGTCTACAACTTTAGATTTAAAGCTGAAAAGTCATGATAACATTTTGTGTCATGTTTATCGTGCATTATACTGTATATTGTCAATGAGACAGGTGTGTGTGTGTGAGCTGAGCTCACCGGCACGCTGCACTGCTGGTCTCGTGTTTCATTAGAGAGTGTGTGTGAGCTGGCGGAGTGAAGGAAGCGGGAATGATTTTCCAGAGGTCATCCCACCTCACCCTCAGCCCAGAGCCAGAGACGTGTGCTGGTCATCATGGGAGAGATGGCCTTCTCATCCCAGTGCTATTTAAACAGGCTGGTGAAAGGAGCGACTGCCAGGTTTCAGATTTAATTCATTTTACTGATGATCATATTCCTCAAATAGGCCAATGAACTATATATTTGCCTTTGACAACAGCGTATGAAATCAGATGTGTGGGTTACTGAAACAGGGTCTGTCCAATACACTATTTTTTTTTCTTTTTTCTTTTTTTCTAGGGTTAGGGTTTTCATGAACACTTTTTGTTTTTCTGATTGAAACTCTGTTCACATCCTGATAGCAATCAACAACAGAAGTGGACTAAATATTAAAGAGCAGTGTTGTAGTCGAGACCACCTCACTCGAGTCCGAGTCGACACCGAGACCAGAGAGAGTCGAGTCCGAGTCAAGACCGAGACCAGAGACGGTCGAGTCCGAGTCGAGACCGAGACCAGTGAGGGTTGATTACCTAATTTACTTTTATTTACTAAGAGAAATCCTTTTTTTTTTTTTTTTACTGAATTTACTTAGAGTTTAAAAAATATGATCAGTTTAGGGTAAAAAGGCCACATAGTAGGTGGTGTTAAAAGTCATTTTATTACAATTGGTCATGCGCAGTTGTGCACTAGAAAATCACCAATCACTGGGCGTGTCAATCAATTTAAAGAATTATTTTATTAACATACATTAATAATCATGAAAAATATTTTTAATTGAACTCGAGTGGACTCGGGAATAATTCCGAGTCCTAAAAAAAAAAATGTTCGAGTACGAGTCAATTCCGAGTCCAAATGGACACGAGTCCATGACAAGACCAAGACCATTAAAATATGGTCTCGAGACCGAGTCCGAGACGAGTCCGAGTCTCGAGTACTACAACACTGTTAAAGAGCAGGACCAAAAAAATGTCCAATCATTGCATTCGGTCCGGATGTAATGATTGGATGTCCTGCCTGTCAACGCATGTATTTCCGTCCCTCCGCACACACAGACATCACACGTCATCAGCGCGTCCAGTAAGACCATGCAGAGTTAGACAGACGTCAGACACAGAGCGTCGCAAACACACAGCAGCCGCGATTCACAGTTCCTCCTGAACCGAAACAATGAGCTTATGCTGCTTACACACATCTCATAACCGTAATTTAGAGACGCAACCCATGACCGTCTACTCTGAGCTGATCAATAATGTTTAGGAAAGTGTTACCAATACTTTTAGTCTTTTCGGGTAACTCTATAATTTACAGTGCCCTTGTTACATATGTTACTGTAGTAATTACAGTAAATTGTGCATTCCTCTAGTCTAGTAAATACATGTTATTTAATATTACTATATATTAATATAAAGGACACCTTTAAATAAAGTATCTTTTTGTATTGATTTTAAGAAGTATATTTTATTTTATTTTTGAAGTATTGATTTAAGATTGATGGTGTTTGGGACAAAGATTAACAACAAAAACAAGAAATCATAAAATGCTTTGTTAAAGTAGTAAAGCATGGTAAACGTTTCCAAGATGGTTTAATGTGACCTTTTATATTAGAACAGGAAATAAAAATCCTGTTAGTTTTAATAAAAATCAACCCTTGGGACAGGAATGTGTCAAAGTTGAAGATACACTCATTTACGTCCAGTCAGTCATGGGAGTTGTTTGATAAAGATTTACAATGAAAGCCATGGAAACGGCGATGTCACCGTCGAAAACATGATTTCAAGCCATTTAATCATTTTGGATGTGGATTTAACCGTTTGACCCCACATCCCATGCGCTGTTTGCTTTCCTCTATTTTAAAACGATCCTCAGTTCGTCCGTGTAAGATATGTTTATACCAAAACCCAGATTCCAACAACTGTATATTTTCTTTCAGTATAACACACACCGAGTCCATCCTGAAGACAGGGTGAGCGAGACTCCGGGGAATTCTTGGAGGTCGACATTTTAATACTGGTAATTACGTTCCAATCTTCCTGTGAATCCACCTGTAAAATTGTATTAGCCATGCGATTTCCCATGGTCCTGTGGGAGAGCGGCCCAGTGCGGAAGTCCTGTTCTGGATGTTTGATTATTTAATCAGAGAGTGATCTTAGGTCTCACACATTTCTCAAGGTCATGGGAGTTTCCACAAAGAGTTGTGTGTGTGGATATTACAGCGCTCTGACGATGAGGATGATGATGGTGGTGGCTGTTTTAGGTGGGCCCTGGTTATATTATAGCTCATGAATGGTAATAGAGATAGACAATTAGACAGTATTGTGGGTATTGAGGATTAGAAAGAATAAAAAGGTCTGTAAAAGAAAAAACTTCACTTTTAATTACTGTAAATAAAAAACCAACATGACATCATGACTTTTGCGTCAACACGCGCCACTTTCAAGTCAAGCGGCGTGTTATCTATACGCATTTTGAGCTATCCGTGTGTATGCGTGTATGTCTACGCCGTTAAATGTCCAAGTGATTCCACTATGGAACGCTAAATGGCTCACAATACGCCACTTTCCAAATGCGTTTTAAAAAAAAAAGCATTTCGGCAGCCAGGACGATGGCGTCAAAAAGCGAAATGCCATAAAAAGCGCGTGGAATTGTGAAATTGTTTTTCGTCGTACCGGAGGCGGCGGAAAAAGCAACCCTCTATTATGCTCACGTAACGCCGCTTTTTACAGGACACAGTGGCCCTCATTTATCAAAAGTGTGTACACCATATTTCCAGCGTACACCTTGCGTACACTCAAAACCACGGTGACTTTGAGATTTATCAATATGGACGTTGGCGTACGGCACGCTCAAATCCTACACCAGCTCAGGAGGTGGTGTACGCACATTTTGAGTTAGTGAGGAAATGCGGAGAAAAATTCCGAACACCACTTAACGCAATGAAAAGATATGATTATGACCCACTGTAAAAAAACAAACAAACAAACAAACAAAAAAACAACATAGTAATTATAAACTTCTGTGTTTATTTTTGTGCAACGTGGACTTCAATGTTTAATTTGTGTGACTTTACCAAAGCATTTGATTTGTAAGCATATATTCCTTCAGTTGCGAGCCCACTTTACCCTGACGTTTCAGGATTATCCCCGGCAGGTGCGCACGGATACGGTTCGGTAATGAAAGGCTTTCATTGACCAAAAAAATAATTCAGACTGACAAAATAATAAAAAAATAGCTACATTCTTCTTCTTTTAAATAATAATAATACAAATAATAATAATAACGACATCCTTCTTCTAAATAACAATAAGCGTCATTAATACAAATCAACGTTAGGTCTAATAATAATAAGAATATTACAAATTGTCATGCAATTATTAATGTGAATGAATGGTACTTCACATCACATCATCATCATCATCACTATTATACATGTGACGTGATTCGAAATTGAATGCTCATTTCAAAAGACGTGCTGTAAAATGATAGGTCATTTCGGCTCCACGTCGGAGAAGATTCTCTTCTTTGCCGTCTTCCGTGTGTCCATGGCGTAAAATGAGGGCGTGGGGGGAGCGGAGACTTGAATATTTAGGGGCGTGTTATTCTAATGACGATCGTTTTCGGCCGCGGGATTTATCAAGGGCAAGCATTGCGTACACCTGGATTTCAAAGGTACGAACAGCTTCATAAATCAGGCGGTTAAAGGAACGTAAGCATAATATTACACCAAAATATACACCCGTTTCTACGCAACAATGATAAATGAGGGCCACTGTCCCCAATGACGCGTATCGCCACCTCCGGAACGACGAAAAATACGGCGTAGTTTACACAATTCCACTTTTTACGCCGTTTCGCTTTTTGACGGCACAAAAACGGCCGCCCAAACGGTGTTTTTACTGTGCTTTTTTAACAAACCGTGGTAGGAAAGTGGCGTATTGTGAGCCATTTAGCGTTCCATATTACGCGTGTATGTACACGCCGTTAAATGTCCGATTGAAACGAAGCAAAATGTAGATCTACATCTAGCGAGCGATATTTTTTTTTTCTTAGGATGGTAGGGGATGACTCATAAATGATATTAACCCCAGTGACGGGTAGGTTTAGGGACGGGGTTGGGGTATGTCATATATTTATACAGTAATGTAACATTAAGTCAACGGAGTTCATAAACACGCTGAAAAGCGATTAGGCGTGTTGATAGCACGCCAAAAATGCAAATACGAATTGGCGTGTCATACTCCATTTCATGAGATCAGTCTGAAAAAAACAGTTATTTATGTAAATGCTAAGCATGTAGAAACTTCACAGTATTGCATATATTTTTTATTCTTACAGCACCATGATTATAAAGTAATGAAATAAATACATTTTCACCGAAGATTTTAAAGTAAAATGGTACGTTTTTCAAGCCCCAAAACTATTGAAATAATATTTTACAGTAAAAGTATGCATGCGTTGGCTTTTTAAATATGAATTTTACCCTAATCATAGAGTAGTAAGGTAAAACCATTACTGTCTATTTAAATATAATGTAAATATATATCTAAAGTCCCTCTGTAGTTTATATTTGTATCCCTTAACTCATCTTTCATCACCAAAATTAAATATTTTACATTTTTTTTCCTGTCATAATAAATGCCTTAAAATATCTTGAATGTAACTCGAGACCCTTGCCTCGTTTAGTATGTGGCTTTATGAATATATCAAATGAGCCCCGCCTCCACTCACTCCCTCAGCTCAGAAATCCACTGGTTGACGATCACACGTTGATCTGGGGTGCGTTTCCCGAAAGCATCGTTAGCCAAGGTCGCAAGTTCCGTCGTTATCAGCATAGTTCAACGAGTCGGTGTTTCCCGAAACCATCGTTCCAACGAACATTCACAAACAGCATCGCAAAGTTGTGTGGTTTGAACGACAGCTCTCGACCTGTGGTTAGAGGCATAGTTTCTATATTGCAACACATTTGGAAGTAATAAATCCTTATCTTGAGCAAAATAAGCGAGCTGACATTCAGTACAACCGGTGCCTTTTATTTCGAATACATACAAATGTAATTTACGTCTTTTAGTTTGTCAAAAGATGCTCTACTATGTAAGAACGAGCCAAATATTGAGTCTGGTAATAAAGCAAAATAACTGAGAACAATTAGAAATAGTCCTCAGATGACATGTCTGTAATTTATATTAACAAATCTAGCGTTAATTGGATCTCAAACAGTTTTATTAAAAGTAGTTATTACTCCACCACGTGCGAAACCAACGTGGTTGAACGGTACTTTGCGACAGTGGGTTTCGGGAAACAGTCGTGGCTAGCTAGTTGATTTCTCCAACGATGCATTGTACTATGATAGTGAAGCAGCGAACTACACAGTTGTACGGCAAACACACCCCGGATTGGTTACAAGGTCGTTTGTGGCGTCAGAAACACCAGCGATTTTCAAAGCGTGTTTTTGAGACTGTCTTTGGTTCACTGCAGTTTTAAGCAGAAAATATTCACCAATGCTTCCGACTAATGAATTCACACATAGTTTGTCTTAAAGCGTTTTAAAAACACCACATATACCAACATTAAAAACTTGATTTTCACCAAAGGGGGACTTTAACATGTAAGGAATGTTTACTAAATATGTTTTAACCATTTAACACTATTTATTGTAAGATTTTTACACTATTTTGAACATGTAAACTAACAAAGCCTTTTCAACAAAATCTCATGGAAAGGTTTGGGATTTACAAAAACCTGGTGAACATGACATGATCCTGAGGCAATAGTGCAACAAAAAACAAAACTATCCAACAGACTCATGAAGTTTGTTTGAAGATTGTCTTTGAGGATTGAAGATTTATCACAGCATGACTCATTCACTCGCACATCCCTCGCTTTGGCCGGTCGCCATCGTGGTGAAACTAGCGCCGCCATGCTAGCACATTTTCGCAGATGACGGTGAAGTTGTGTCTTATTAGTTCGCACAGCGGGTCTACATTTTGGTCCAGAATGATGATGTGTTAGAGCAGTGAGAACATTCAGGGCTGATGTTTTCATGGCTGTATGATCATGCACTACAGCTCCATCAGCTGATCACGTACAACACTCGAGGAGGGATAGCCTGTAGACTGACATCTACAGTATTCACTTATATCTATGCTAAGAACTTGATTTAAAGACATGTGAGAGTGTTCCTTTAACACTTGAGCTTTGAGGGCTGTTGTTAAGTGTTGAATGGTTGTTTTTAGGCTAGGCTCAGTTGCTTTGAGTGGTTATTAGCTTGCTATAGTATGCGGTTGCTTGGTTAGCATGCTATGTGCCCTGATAGCACACACATTTTTGGAGACTTCAATTTGATGTACGTGTTTTCACCTGCAGAGTGTTTATCTACAATACTTCTCTAAAACTTTTACTGTCAAATGTCAATCAACATTTATAACATGTCTTTAATGGCCAATTCACACTGCAAATAGACAGTTTTCCTGATTCGAACTTGAGGGGCTACATTAGCGTGTTCTGAGGCATTGTTAACATGCTGCGGTTGCTAGCATTCTGGAATGCGTTTCCCGTAAAACTACAAAGTTCACTGCTTCACTACCATAGTACGATGCATCGTTGGAGAAATTAACTAGCTAGTCACGACTGTTTCCCGAAACCCACTGTCGCAAAGTATCGTTCAACCACATTGGTTTCGCACGTGGTGGAGTAAAAACTACTTTTAATGAAACTGATTGAGATCCAATTAACGCTAGATTTGTTTTAAATTACAGACATGTCATCTGAGGACTATTTCTAATTGTTCTCAGTTGTTTTGCTTTATTACCAGACTCAATATTTGGCTCGTTCTTACATAGTAGAACGCGTTCGCACATGCGGACTATTCAGACACGTTACTTTAAATCTTTTGAAAAAATAAAAGACGTAAATTACATTTGTATGTATTCGAAATAAAAGGCACCGGTTGTACTGAATGTCAGCTTGCTTATTTTGCTCAAGATAAGGATTTATTACGTCCAAATGTGTTGCAATATAGAAACGATGCCTCTAACCACAGGTCAAGACCTGTCATTCAAACCACACAACTTTGCGATTCTGGGGTGTGTTTCCCGAAAGCATCGTTAGCCAGCTATGGTCGCAAGTTCCGTCGTTATCTGCATAATTTAACGAGTCGGTGTTTCCCGAAATCATCGTTCCAATGGACATTCGCAAACAGCATCGCAAAGTTGTGTGGTTTGAACGACAGGTCTTGACCTGTGGTTAGAGGCATCGTTTCTATATTGCAACACATTTGGAGGTAATAAATCCTTATCTTGAGCAAAATAAGCAAGCTGACATTCAGTACAACCGGTGCCTTTTATTTCGAATACATACAAATGTAATTTACGTCTTTTAGTTTTTCAAAAGATTTAAAGTAACGTGTCTGAATAGTGCGCATGTGCGAACGCACTCTACTATGTAAGAACGAGCCAAATATTGAGTCTGGTAATAAAGCAAAATAACTGATAACAACTACAAATAGTCCTCAGATGACATGTCTGTAATTTATATAAAATAAATCTAGCGTTAATTGGATCTCAAACAGTTTCATTAAAAGTAGTTATTACTCCACCACGTGCGAAACCAATGTGGTTGAACGATACTTTGCGACAGTGGGTTTCGGGAAACAGTCGTGACTAGCTAGTTGATTTTTCCAACGATGCATCGTACTATGGTAGTGAAACTACGTCGTTGTACGGGTAACGCACCCCAGTTTGCAAATGTTCGTTGGAACGATGGTTTCGGGAAACACCGACTCGTTGAACTATGCTGATAACGACGGAACTTGCGATCATAGTTGGCTAACGATGCTTTTGGGAAACGCACCCCTGAATGGTTGTTAGCATCATAGAAATGTCTATGTAGATGCCTCATTAGAGACTGTTTCTATAGGCGGCTATATCATAGATATCCATAATAAAGGCTAGATGTCTCGTTCGGGCTGCTGGCCAATGGAGGTCAACGTCTGCACCTGGCGGCCATCTTGTCACAGGCAGCTTGCTCACTTGTAACATGTGTTTTAATGGTGCATTTACTTTTTAACTTGCTCAATTTTCTACCGATTTTCCAGCGTGTTGGTTTGTTCTAAACGTCAGAGATGTAGTTATGACACTGCATATTTAAGTAAATAATAAGTGTATAAATAAATAATCATCCAGAATTATAGCCACGTTAATAACGTTTGTAAGAAACCAAATCGTTTGTCAATTTGTTGAGATTTCAATGAGATAAGAGTATTTGTTTGTGCTGATCACTCATCTTACATCAGCTTGCCTGTGACAAGATGGCCGCCGGTGATGACGATAGAGTCTCCGCCGTAAGACATCTAGCCTTTATTATGGATATTATGGGCTACATAAGCTGTCAGCCATATTGGATTGGTCACATGGCCGGTCCGTGAATACTTGAGAGCAAGTTACCGCAGTTATCCACGTGTACTGTATGAATATCTACATCTGCAATAGACTTCAGTAGATGATTTTAATCGGACTTTTTATGGTTTTTACCGTGTGTGACGACAGCATCTGAAATGTTGACTGTTCCAAGATGGTGGGAACACTGATGTAGCCTATCTGGAGCAGTCGAACGAGGTTTCTGTGTATAGCTATCAATGGTTTTTTGTGGTTACTTCCACTTCGTAGGTAAGGACTTCCATGAAACTAAACTTTAGTCCATTCAGTTACAGATTTAGCCTTAATAGTAACACATGACATTACCAAAGGGCCCACAGGATTGTCGCTATCTTGAGCAAAAACCGGCCTAGTGAGATATAAAGGTTTGAAATGACTACAGAGCGGAACGTAACCACTCTTCACTTGCTTTAATACTTACTCAAGAAACAATACATTACCATAATTGTTCTGTAACCCCTCTGACAAGACCTTGTGGGAACAGGGTGAGGAATTTCAGCTGAATGGGGAGAGACCTCAGTCTGTCCTCCTTCTCCCCCAACCCAGACAAGGTCTTTGTGTGCCGTGAAAGCGTTCCCATCAGAAGCGTCCGTCAGACGCAGGCATGAAATCTTCGCCACCTCCCTCTCGGTGCCGTCTGTCCTCAGACACACATAAACAATCGCTAAAGGGTTAACCTTTAACATGCCTCGTATGTTCAGATAGCTGTGGTTTGAATAAAATAACTCCCATTAAACTTCCTCTGAACTATAGCAAGATCTTTGTCAGTTTAAGTACAGATACAGATCCGCAAACAGCAAGATGAGTGAAATGCAAATACGTTGAATCCGCATCCAAAACAATTCACCTGTAACGCTGAGTTTATCGCTTACTATTTTAGCTACAACCAAACTCCTGTTAGCAAACTAGATTGCTTGAAGAACATGTGAGCGGTGTTTAACACATTGCTAGGGTGTTGCCAGGTGGTTTCTAGGGCATTGTGGGTCGCTTTCAGGTGGATTTTTTAAACCTAGTTTCTATGATATCATGATCTCTAGATATTTCACCGCATTTGATTATTTAGAAAAGTAAGAGCAGCTTTCCTCAACAAGACATACGAAATGAGGTATCATCATGTATGTTTAAAGCACAAGTTAGCCTAACATAGTAGGAGGAAAGGGTTTATTGAAGAATGAACAATAGTAATTGTGACACATTATTTGTTTTGCGTTAATGATCTAATGAGCCGAACCACAGCAGAAGGCAGAACATGTGAAGGTTTAAACTGGAATAGTGCGCATGCCTGCAGATGGCGCTCTAACGCAAAGACAACACGTGACAATCCTGAGCCAGCAACATGACGAAACTCCCCTCATATCAAGTCAGTTTGTCTGGACAAACACCGTGCTTTTAAAATATTACTGTTCTACATAACATATTCATAATTCTTTCCTGTTTTGTTGCGGTTTATGGTTCAGGTTCATTCAAATGTGATTATGAATAATATAAGCAACTAACGTTTCTTTCATTTGCATTATGTTTTTAATTCTCATCTCATTTCTATAATTTTTAATTCAAATGTATTTTGAAAAAGGTCGAATAGAAGAAATAATAAATTCATTATGACAATCGTGATTTCAATTTAATATTCAAAATATATGTCTTTGTACAATATTATTTCAAGTAGGTACATTTTCATTTCATTTACAAAACATTGGAAATATTTATTTTGTTTTACCCCATTCCAAATATTCAAAGAAAACATGACATATAAAATGTGACAAACATGTTTTTAAGATGCAAGGCATTTGGGGGGGAAAAGAAAATGTAAAAGATAATTAATATTGTTAAATCACTTCTTAAATGGTTTCATTTTATTGCGAATCCTTGAATCGGATGTGCTAAAATAAGAAAAGATGATGTAACACTTACTAACTCATGTGAACAAAGCTGTGTGTGTGTGTGTGTGTGTGTGTGTGTGTGTGTGTTTTAAGACATGACATGATTAGAGGACTTTTAAAATTCCCATATAGGCACTATTTCCTCCATGATTTATTATAACCTCTCAATAACTAATTCTGTAATTGTACAATCTATTCTTTTAGATTCATTTGCTGTTTTTAAAATAGGTCTGAATCCACCAGTAGTGTGGGCATCCTAAAAACACAGGACTTATCAAATGATTCTAACAAATTAAACACAATGGAATGCATGTTTACGAGTCAGCAATATAAAATATATTCTAATATAATCTCATTCTTAGACAGCTGTAATCTATTATAAATCCCGGGCATCCTTTATGTAGAAATCTCTGATTCATGATAACCATCGTGTGTGTTGCGCTCCATAAACCAAATAAATACTAATAATAAAAAGCTGATTTGTAGTTTATAGGTTGTGAGTCCTCTGGTCTCCATGCTTCATGTGTGTGTCTGAGGTGTTCTGGTGTTTAAGTCCGAGGTAATGGCTGGTTAAGGCCATCTGATGGGCCGAAAAGGCCATTTTGGTCCAGTTTTGAGCATGGAGAGGACTCCTGACTGCCTCTGGACAGTTCCTCTGGATCCACGAGGGCTTGTTGGGACTGTCCGGTGTGGTTGCGGTTTCAGCCAGAGACCAGATCTTCGGCTTCTGAGGCGGACTCGCGTGAACCGAGGGCTCTTGCACTGCTGGACTCTTTTTGGTGCGCTCCTCGTCTGAGTTTGTGTCTTTCATAACACTGCTCATAAAACTCTTCTCAGCTCCCGCATCATCATATTCCTCAGACGCATCAGAATCAGAGACTTTAGACACCGACCTCTCATCCTCTGGATAATCACAATCCTGCTTGTCTTCCATGTTTTCCGTATCAATGTTCTCCAGGTCTATTTCCTCGTCCTCGTCCCGCTTGTCTCCGTCCTCGTTGTCGCTCGTATACACATTCCCTTCCTCGTCGGTCCTTGTTTTTGGAACCCAAGTCATTTTGTTCTCTTTCTTCAGTCTCCTCCGGGCGTTGGCAAACCAGGTGGACACCTGAGTGAGGGTCATTTTAGTGATGATGGCCAGCATGATCTTTTCGCCCTTGGTGGGATAAGGGTTTTTCCTGTGTTCGCTGAGCCAGGCCTTCAGGGTGCTGGTGCTCTCACGGGTGGCGTTCTTGGGTCGGGACGGGTCACCAAACTGATACTGGTTTCCGTATGGGTAGAAGTGTGTGTGAGGAAACCCTGCGTGCTGAATCCCAGGACTGTCTTTAAACTCGTACTGCGAGCCCTTACACAGAGGGAAAAAAAGCAGATGTGAGCATTTGTGGTTCTGAGAGAAAAAAAAAGCTTGCTTATTTTTTTCAATACATTTGTTTAAAAAAAAATGGATGAAAAACATGAATAACCCTAAAGAAAATCAAAACTATTTTAAAGAAGATAGTTTTTTTTTTTCATCTTACACAGCAAAATGGAAATATATTTACTGTATTATTATTATTACTTGTCTACATGCAATAACTTTAGCTATTTAACTGTAATGCATTGAGTAAAATGAATTACGCGTTTTTTAAGCGCGTTTGGAACATTTAAAACTGCCGTATGAATTGCCTTTCAATATTAAAACAAACAAAAAAAAAACAAAAAAAAAAAAAAAACATGGATTTTCCATGATAGAATCTTCAGGTAATAAAAATACACGTTGGCTGTTATTAATTTGCATAGATAAAAACGAAAACGTTATTTGTGGAACGTTCTCTTTGTTACAAAAACATTTTTATTTAAACCAACGCCGTTTATTTTGTTTTATTTTTAAAGTAGCGAGCTAATACGGTTTAGTAGTAATTAAATAATATGGTAGCAACATTTTCCAATTTTAAGACATTTTCTTAAAAATAGCCGTTTTCTTATCAAGAACATTTGTAAGACTGCATATGGTTCCTGTGTTGAACTTTACGTTTTTTGGGAGAAAATAAAACTTTTAGCATATTTTAATACTGTGTTCTTTAAAGAATCAATTGGTAGAAGTGAAATAAATAACTAGAGAATTAGAAAAGTTGTTTTGTGCTTACAAATAGCCTAAACTTTAATTGTCGGCTGGCTACGGTTAACAGGCTCATCGGATAAGGTTAAAATGCGGGAACCATATTTTCAACGCTTGTAAATCCAAATAATTGTGTTCATGGACTGAAAGGTTTCTTCTTCTGCACTCACCAGCTGGTTGAGTATGGAGAGGTCGCTGGAATAGGGCAGGAACGCGCTGTATCCCTGCGCGTTGGCGAACGGAGCTCCATACATGCTGGAGAGGACGCTGGAGAGCGAGCCCGACGCGCTGAGATCCGCGACGCGACCGCCGACCGACGCGTGCCGCTCCGTGGAGTACAGCGGTCTGATGTACTTATAGCCGAGCTGCGGGAGAGACATGCTGATGCTGGGCGACGGAGAGAGTCACGGATCTCGCCTGACACGGAGGATTCAGAGGAACCTCGCGGAGAGTCTCGGGGAGAGTTACAGCTCTCTCCAGTCTGAGGTGGACTGAGGTCACATTCAGATCGAGTGGGATTGTTCACAACACTCGTGTGATTGACATTTTTAGTGTCTCACAGGCCCCTCCCATCCCAGAAAATCTCGCTCTCTCTCTCTCTCTCTCTCTCTCTCTCTCTCTCTCTCTCTCTCTCTCTCTCTCTCTCTCTCTCTCTCTCTCTCTCTCTCTCTCAGGCACACACACACACACACTATGTCTTTCGTAGTCCGATCAATTCCGACTTTATTTCTTATTACCCTTTAATCAAATATTTTCACACAGCTGGATAGGCTATTATAAACCGGGTCCATGGTCTATTGTGACTATTGTGACAGAAACAAGACAAACATTTAGCCTACGTGTGTCAGGAATGGCTAACTAATCCCCATAAAAATAGCTTTAATTTAAACAACAATTATAAAACAGCTTGACTAATTTATTATGACAATAAAATTTGATATAACGACCTACAAGATAATACAAATATTCTGTCAATTAAATAGCTACGGTAAAAAAAGGCTAGCCTATATGCTTAATATATATATAAATATATATATATATATATATATTAAAACAAGAGCGTGTTATTCGACATTATAAAAAAAACTTAACATTTCTGCAAAATGCGATTTAAACAATATTTTATGTCAACATTAAGACTAAATAAGAGAAACAACATAGCTAAACAATATTGAATTTCCAGGAAAAGCTTAAATAAATCCTGAAGAGGCATATTATTATTGTCCTCAGAAAACAGTACTGAGATTACATCTCCATCATCGAGATATTATGAACAACATCATAAATCTTATTTCACAGAAACTAATCCGCTTTAAAAGGAATTTTTTATCCGGCGAAGGAAACGATCATATCACTATAAATCGACATGTGCTTAAATTAACAAAGGATAAAACAAAAGATTTGAAGATTTAAAACTAAGGGAAGTTAGATAATAAGAGAAGACATTAAATTGAATTATTTTTAAGCTTTTCTGATCTATCACTCGGTTTGAAAACGCATGACTGTAATGTGTCCCACATTAATACAAAGAGGAAAAGAACAGGTTTATGTACAATTGCTGAATTCCAAACTATACTAGCAAATTTTACACTCCGGAGAAAATGAGGCGCTGCGTCATGAAGTAAAGATACATATTGATTTTGAATTATGGTGGATCAATAGGCTATAGCTGTAAAATAATTGTAATAACATACCAAAGCTCTTAAAACAGGAGATATAAGGATAGGCTATCAGTCCAATGAAACAAAGAGAAACGTTTTTTTTTTTTTGAAAGTTTCTTTCTGTTTATAATCTTACAAAATGAAGAACCAAAATTATTATATATCTTCGAGAGGAATATTGATTTGGCTACATTTCCACTGAAGGAATCTTTACTCTAAAAATTGCTGGGTTGTTTCAACCATGTTCGTGTCAAATATGGACAACATTTAAACCAACGGTTGGGTTTAAAAATTACACACACACACAGAATAAAAAAATTAGACCAACGGTTTGTCCAAATGTGGCCCAAACATGGCTTGAGTGGCATTTTTAGAGTGTTTGGAAATGACAATGGAAACAAAATTGATTAAGTTGCTATAAATGAACCAACGAGTCATCGGCGGATTTCGAGATTCAACCTTATATCAAGCTGTATATCTTACAGCAGCATTGATCCCTATATTGAGCTGTGGTGGACCGTCATAAGGAGTTTCTGATGCCGAGCTGTTATAGCGCGATTAGACGCGGCGCGCGAATCTGTCGGCCATGATTTGCACGCGCTGGAGCGAGTTGGTGGGGCAGTAACGAAAAATAAATAGTGTTTGCAAATTATCTGAACATCCTACCCTGCCATCTCGTGCTCCTTTTGCACCTGCTTTATTTCAGCAGGCGAATAGCTGGAATCTCGAGGAATCAATAGGGCGTTTAGCCGGGAGAAACAGAGTCCTTATGGCAGTCAAATGGATGACTTCACAGCCAGTTATTCTTAAGCAATAGATCCAGTGCGCTCCGCCACCCCGAAGAGACAGCAGCGAAAACACACTTCCCAGAATACTAACAGGAGCGTCGCGCGCCGTGTCGAGGGTCACAGGTTAATGTAATGCACGCGCGCACAGTTTGTTTTCCTGCGAAGTTTAGATAAGTAGCTGACCAATGAAGCTTGTAATTACAATATTCCAAAAAACTGGTCCCGGATCAGTATATAAATCTCTCCATCCAATTACAAGATGTAATATTTCTGCAGTGGCGCTGGTAATGAGCTCTAATGCCTGAGCTTCAGTTAATCCCCCTCGGATGCAGCACAGATCAGATGTTGCCTCTGTAATTAGACTGGCAGAAAATCATTATTTCATGTTCAAATAGAAAATGAGGTTGGTGGGGAAGTTAATTTCTCTCTGCTCTGTCAAGCATGGACAAGAATTTAATGATTTAATTACAGTTGTAAGCTCTTTGGATCAGACTTAAATGGAGACGGGTTTTTTTTACCCTTTCTTCTTTCGGCACAGTTGTGTAAATGGCTACGGCGACTCAAAGCCTTTGACACGAGCTCAGAGAGAGCAGAGATCTTTTTTATGATGATATTAATTGCCTCGCTTCCTTGTTCAACATCTTAAGTAATACCTCTTCACCCTCGATGACACCGTACAACACAAAGCGAGAAGTTTAGCAGAATGACTGGCTGCTCTTTTCCCTGCAGTGGAAGTGAATGGAATCAGATTGTTAAACATTCATCAACTCGCACATCAGTTGTGGTAAACGGAAGATCAAGCATGTTTGCTGATCGATGTTTAAATATAAAAGCCTAAATTAAATCTGTTCCTCCTGTAATGAGACTGAGACCCCGTTTACACCTGGTATTAAAATGCGATCTGTATCCAGATAAGTTATCCGGATAATAAGTACTGATTCCCAGGGGCGTGGTAGTGGGGGGGAAAGTGGACCTGACTACCCAGGGCCCCGTCTAGGGACAGGGCCCTTTGAAATCCCACCAATTTTTTTAAAAAAAAATTTTTTAAACCTAATTAGAATTAATTGGGCCCTCCAATTGATGTCATTAATAATAATTTAAAAAAAAAATATTGACCAAAATGAACTCAGTGCTAGACACTCTGGACCCCCTTCCAAATGGTTTAGTCCGCAACGCGTCGACCGCCCATAGACGCAGCGGGCGGCAAACAAGTAACGCAGTGAGTCTAGAGCCTGTAACGGGAGCCTGATCTGATCATGCTGTGCAAAAAGCCCAAATCGGGCTTTAAAAAAAAGAGATGAAAGAAAAAGATAGGAGGCAGAATGCGGGGAAGCAGCTGATGACTGCTTTCTTCCCAAAAGGTGAACTGAGTTTGCTATATGCACCTAACGTTACATCCAATTAAAGTTAACGTAACTTAGTCAACTCCAGACAGCTGCTGCTAATGCAGGGTTCCAGACTGCGACCAAATTGGTCTCATATGCGACCATTTTTTTGAGAATTTGATTGTGCGAGTTAAAATTGTATGTGATGTGGTCGCGTCGCATATTTACGAGTGGACGTTCGCGCAAAAGAACACCGACCGTTGTATCAGCTGCTGCAGACTGCAGTCCGTAACTTATGTTCAAAACGAACAAGTAGGCTACATCATGAATCCATTTTCCAAACCGTGTTTTTGACTTATCCTGAATCACTACGCCTGTTATAAGTGTTTATATTCGGACTATTTTTTTATCCCGGATTCCCGGGGTTGACTCGGATGCGAAGTTGCCCAGTGACTGCGTGACTCGCCATAGACATTAATGGAGAGAAGTAGCTCCGGCAACAGTGTTCTTCCGCAAGACACATAGACGTCACGCGCGCATTACACACTGATGGTGGAACACGCCAATTACGAATTCATGAATAAAAATATAAAAATGAAAATGTCTCAGGAAACAAATTATTACAAAATGCAGGAGGTAAGGAGTGTGAGATTTCTGATTTTTGAACTAACTTATAAAATTTGATAACGAAAAATTTGTTTTAGCTTGTTGTAATACTCTAATCTTTTAAAATGTAATGTACATTTGAATGAATGTTTAATGATTTTTAAAAGATAGAAATATGATGCTAATAGAAAAATGACAGACACAGAAGATTATGATTCAAATGTAAATAGATAGATTGAATGTAATTCAAATGTAAAATTCTTAAAATTACAGATTAAAATTACTGTCCAAAATCCATGAAAATCCTGAAATTTGGCAATGATAATTAATATATTGCAGGTATTTATGGTAAGCCTTTGCTGGCTTTGGTCCATTAAAACCACTATTCATCGGCATGCATTGATTAATCCCATGGCATGTAGCAAAAAAATAAATAAAAAATAACCGCGACGAAATCAAATGCTGATGCGACCAACTGAGAAAGTTGGTAGCATCAGTTTAACCTGGTTTCTGATGGTACAGTTGTCTCTCGTGTTCTTGTGTTCTCCTATTTAAAAATAAATGTTTTTCATTTAAAACTTGCATCAGTATCATGGATCAAAATGTTAGTACACAAAACCGATGTAGCCTAAGGTTTAAAGGTATTTGAGCACAAGTAGGCCAAATGCATCAATTCAGGTGGTGAATGAAAGAACCAGTCATTACTATAATTAATCTGATTTTATTATTTAAACACTGTTTATATTTGTTTATATTCAAATAATTAAAAAAATACATTTCATTCAAAATTGAATTTTCACTTTGCTAACCCGCATCGTACAATGCCATGTGTAGGGGGCCCATTGACATTGAGAGTGTACAGGGCCCAGAATTTGGTGCTACGCCCCTGTATTCCATTTACACCTGGCCACATAAATGTGTTTTTGCAAAACGGATATAAATCCGATCTTCACCTCCTGCGTTATATGCAGATTTATTGGATTGCACGCCACAAGCAACAGATCTGAGCGGCATTTTATTGATCATCAGCTAATTTCCAAATCCGAGACATCAATAAGAGAGAGTGGCAACAGGCCTGGTAAGATAATTTCGTTTCTTTACTTGAAGATGTGTTAACTGCGCCTGTGACTTACTTTCACTTTTATTTGCGATGTTTGCACGTTGAATAGACGCTCAGCTGCTCATCTGCGGTGATGCGTGTCGCGTGTCGCATCTGACTAGGCTATAACATGACATAGCCTATATAACACGCTCTCACTCGTTTATTTTTTAGCATTTTTGGGAGGAGTAAAATATACATATGTGGTTTCAACAACCAGATTGCGTTTACACCTAGTAAAGATCCGGACACAATGCGAGCCAGACTACCTCCAGATGTGGTCAGGCAGATCCGATCACGATCCGATCACAACGCGTTTACACCTTGCATTAACATGCGTTTTTTATTATCCGGATAACTTATCTGGATACAGATCGCATTTTAATGCGTGTTATATAGGCTATATGTCATGTTATAGCCTAGTCAGATGCGACACGCGACACGCATCACCGCAGATGAGCAGCTGAGCGTCTATTCAACGTGCAAACATCGCAAATAAAAGTGAAAGTAAGTCACAGGCGCAGTTAACACATCTTCAAGTAAAGAAACGAAATTATCTTACCAGGCCTGTTGCCACTCTCTCTTATTGATGTCTCTGATTTGGAAATTAGCTGATGATCAATAAAATGCCGCTCAGATCTGTTGCTTTTGGTGGCGTGCAATCCAATAAATCTGCATATAACGCAGGAGGTGAAGATCGGATTTATATCCGTTTTGCAAAAACACATTTATGTGGCCAGGTGTAAATGGAATCAGTACTTATTATCCGGATAACTTATCTGGATACAGATCGCATTTTAATACCAGGTGTAAACGGGGTCTGAGTTTCATCAGAAAATTTGACATAAGTCGCTCAATTCCTATGGATTAGTTTTACAATTTCTTTATGAACCTTTTGAAGTATGAAAGTATAGTTGCTGTCAATGGAGTGGCTGAAAGCTCTCAGATTTAATTGAAAAGATCTTCATTTGTGTTTTGAAGATGAACGAAAGTCTTACGGGTTTGGAATGACATGAAGGTGAGTAAATGATGACAGAATTTTCGTTTTTGGATGAACAAATCCATTTTTGGGTTAGTTCCAATGCTTGATTCTGATTGGTCAATAGTTGTGCTTTATTCATGATTAAACACGGCTATGACCGCTTCACCCATCGGCTCTATTTATCACTGCGCAACACTGCAATTCCTATGCTGTGTTTATTTGAACTTCCATGCATATCACACACTGGAGCGTTGTTGCTATTCACGGTCAGGGACTATTTTTTTCTAGCGGAAGGAAGGCTTTTAGTGACTTAACTTCATTAAAAGTTGCACTAATACATATATTTTTTTTACTTTAATATTTTTATTGTGTGGTAACCGTTTTATAAAAGCAATAAGGTACTCATAGGCAAGTGCACGTGTATGGTGAATTAGTGGCTGAAGGGCAGAACATCCTCTCGTACCTCATTGCTTGTAAAAAAAAATATTGTTGGTTTAACTTAAAAAATGAAGTAATCTGGTTGCCTTAAAATTTTAAGTTCATTGAAATGGAAAAATGTAGTTAATACAAAGACGGAGATTGATTTAATCACCAGAAACTCAAAATATTATGTTATCTGAACCACATAAATATAGGCTAATTTAAGTTGATTTGACAAAAGAAAAAATGTTGTGATTACAAATCATGAAATTATTTTTTTACAGTGTATAATACGTTTGTGCGAAGAACAGGCTGATTTGTTAACTAAAACGGATTTTTGTTAATTTGTTTTATTTAAATTTGTTAATTTAATTGAATGAAAATTGAAGGAGCATTATAGATGTTGCCTTGCCAATGAACTTAATAAAATAAGTAGAAGTAGGCCTACTGCAATTATGTATGTATATATATATATATATATATATATATATATATATATATATACATAATACAGTTATAAAATTAAAACTGAAATAAAAATAAATGAAAAGAAATATATTCAAATGTATTTAGCACGAAGAACTAATAAAAATGACAAAAGCACATAACAAAATTACTAAAAATTAAAGTATAAAGAAAGAAAGATGAATAATAGGATAATTGACAGTATTTTATATTTAGAGGATATTTTTAAAATAGTTAATAAACACTATAGTACTATTTAAATAACACTCACTGAAACTGTTCCCGTCTGCCAAAGACAGATTTCAGTCTTTTAAATGTCGGCTCTTTTTGGAGACAGGTAACTGTCAAATGGAAAAGAGCTGCAGAAATATTCATTAAAAATGAACTGATTAACTGAACAGCAAAGAGGAACTTCTCCTTCTCTCATGTTTCAGAGCAACGTTGGCAAAGACAAGAGATCACATTCTTGACTCAACATGAAATGATACTTCTGAAATCAACTTTCAAGACAAAGTGTCTGTGCTATCCACATAAATACTCATAAATCAACTATAGTCTAGTTTATGTATGTTTTTAATTCTCCTCATTGAAAACAATGCTGATACTAAAAAGAAATGTAATTGAGAACACTCCCGTACAATAAAAAAGTCCCATTTCCTGGTTTTGTCAGTTTGCTTTTTCTCCCCATGCGCCTTCACTGCCAATATAACGCTGACATTGTCCACAGTCCAGTGCGGATATGCAAGAATATCATTTAGTATTCAGAGGCTTTATGTGTCACTCAACATGACAGACCCCCTCATGTCTTTTCCATATTCAGAAATCCCTCCATGTTCCCCATCCCGTAGGAGCTGCTTGCAGAAATGCATGTGTTTTAAAGGGTTAAATCCTTCATGAGTTCACAGAAAAAGATCTGCAGGTGCCAATAACATATGATCAAATGATCTGTGAGTCTGTGAATGCTATCAGTGTTTACTAAATGCATCACTCATATTTCACCATCCATACATGTTTACTCATACACTGTCAATTGCAGTACAGTTCCTTGTTTTGTGTGAGTGTGTGTTCATGTAAAAGTGTGTGTGTGCTGTAAATTAGTTGTGGGAGAGTGTGATTTTCTGACACTAGTGAGATTTGTTCTAGCAAACGGGTAAATCCCACAAGTGTTACGATCACGTGCGTTCCTGAAGCGAGAGACCTGTGCTCTCCATTCCTCTCTTTGAGTTCGGTCTCGATCACACTGTATTCCTGAAACCAGTTTTCATGTCAACATACATATTGATAGGTATTTATAGATTTTGTGTATGGTGTTTTTTTAAGAGGTTGACAAGTACTTCCTAAGATGATCTGGTTGGTTGGTTGGTTGGTGAAGAGCCCAACATCTCTGTGATATTCTGGTCTGTAGAAATGTCTCAAATCCCTCCTTCAATGTAAATATATGGATATTTTTTCTTGCCTGTTTTATCATCCATATGAGAAAACCACAAGATGGGTCTCTCAGAAATGTAACCGCCCACCTCTCCTCCGTTAAGGTATCGTTGATGCTCGTAGCAAAACGCTTATACGTAGAACAAGTTAGAAGTCAGAGTTTTAAGCAAAAAAATATGCTAACACTTCACTTATTGTGATCATGACGAACTCCAGTACTCACAGTCACCTCTAAATGTTATAAACTCGATGTGAAATCTGAGGCTTTCGCACCAGAGGAACATTCCCATCGTTCCTTTAACTGGTGGAAGTACCCATTTTTTGGTATGTTTGCTCCACAGGAACTGGGAAAGATCTGAGATATAGGAACGGCTTTTTATTAGCTAATAAAGCTAATCTAGCTCCTACTTAATATTTGACATATATGAACTAACTCCACGAACATGGTAAACCATAAATATGTTGACTGTTTTACTAACAATCTGAATTGTTCCGCCATAAACTGATCAGGGGTGCACTTCTTCTTGTACTACGGCGTAACTATACACTCTTCAAAAGAAACGTTCTGGGGTTCTTCATGAAACCATCAGTGCCAATAAGGACCTTTAGTTTTAAGTGTGTGAACTTTTATTCTATACAGCACCACTACCATTTAAAGAACCTGTTAAGCCCAGTTTGGTTCTTCAGTGGTTCTCTGTGGTGGTTAATGTGCTTTATGGCACCTCTTATGGTTCTACATAGCAACATATGACAAAGATAAGTGCTATTTTGGCACTTAAAGCTAGTAATCTAAACTAGAACTAGAAATCGCTAGTTTATACCACTAACAAGGCTCAAAATAGCCCCACACTAACGCAGTAACATAATGAGGCTCCATACATGCAAAACGAAGCATTGAGAACTGTGTAAGTGTACAGACCGTTTAATAAGAAGATACTTTATGAAGACAGTGTACTTCGTGTATACAGACAGGAGCCATCTTAAAAAATAGTCTCGATAAGTCAATCCACGAACGCTGTGCTGAGTATAAACTAGCGATTTCTTTTTACTTAGTCAATGCCCCCATTACTAGCATTATATGCTAAACAGTTTTTAGAGATAAAACTCTTTACATTCGATTATCATGAAAACAAATCTCAGAGAACGGTTGACTATGTACCGATGTTTTATTAGACCAAAGGTTCATTGTTTGCCGGAGTTCTCCTTTAAAGTGGTTCCCCTATGATTACAAGCAAATGAACCACTTTTAGTGCCATTTAGCACTATTTGTTTAGGGTGCATAGTTTAATTCTTTGTTGGAAAAATTAACTAATAAACTCTTAGCTAGTCACTGTTTCCTGAAACCACAGTAACTTTGGGTACGTTTGCATGACAACGATATACTAAAAGCATAGAAGCATTCTCCGCCTTCAGACAACAACATTGTCAAAACGGTCCCGATCACACGGATCATTGGAAACAACTAAAAATGCTGTTATTCATGCCAGGCCAGTAGTTGGCAGTCACTGTTTAAAGAAGAACTAGTGCGCCTATGGACTGAGCATATAATAACGACGCATTCTCATCCCAAGGCGTCATATACGACGCTTTTGCCAATGCGTATACATCCAACGTCAATATAACACGCTACGGTTATGGTAGGTTTAGGTCTGGGGTAGGGTTAGGGTTAGACCACTAGGAGGCGCCTTCTGGCCCATATATCTGCCTCTCATATTGACGCTAAAGGGTGCCATGTGAGTTGGATATCTACGCATTGGCAAAAGCGTCAGTAACTCAGTATATGACGTCTTGGGATGAGAACGGGCTGGTAATACGCATGATGTGTTTTTGAGATCATAATGGGATCATTTTCAAAAACGTCCACTTTTAAACCAGTTTTCAGAAGTTTGCACGTAAATTATCAGCCAAAACGCATAAAAAGTTTTCCGAAATGGTGTTGTGTAAACGGCCTCTCATTCCCACATCCATCAATCCAATCACATCGGTTCAACAAACAGAAACAAAGAACTATTGTTAGTGACGACGTCATGCAGGAGGTGGAGTACATCTGCTGGTAATTCATCGGTTCAACATACTGTATAATCCATGGTATTTAAGTATTGATCGTAATATTTTATAAATGAGCAGGGCTGCGTTTCGTTGGAAGCCACCAATGGACTCTACGATCAACTTAGATCCAAAGCTTTTGAGAAACGCAGCTCAGGGCAGATACAGACATGCACACTTTTGATAAATGCCACTCAAAACACACAACTTGATGCTGTTTGCGAATGTTTGATGAAATGATAGTTTCGGGAAACACTGAATGGTTGAATAACGATGGAACTTGCAACCAGTTGGCTAACAGTGCTTTTGGGAAACGCACCGTTTCCACATCCTCATATGTTTCTGGCCTAATACTTTGTTTAAACCACCAACCCCAGTAGGAGCAAGAGAGATGCTTACTTGAGCAAAGCCACCAACGATACTGTCATTTGAATATTAAAACATTACAATCACTAATCACCGCAGACTGCCACACCAGTCCAGCCCTTTCAAAGAACCCGACACAATACGACATCCACCTCTATAGACACCGAACACGCATTGTAATGTAAAACATGCCGGGGAGGAAAAAGGCAATTATTATTTTAAGAGAATGATTACAATCTGAAATGAAAGGACCTCGGTGGTCTGTTATTTCTACGAGGGGAAGATTAATCTTTTCCAATCTGTGGACAGGATAATCAGGACTGTCCCTCACACCTGTGTGTGTGTGTGTGTGTGTGTGTGTGTGTGTGTGGCCGTGATGGAGAGAGTAGAGTAATTAATGACTCTCACCCCACGGCTGACAGTAATGGATTGGCTGCTATCAGTGCTGGCCATCCGTTCGTTCGTGGGAAAATATCACGGCGGCCACTTTGATGGGATCGAGCGAGTCTTCATGAAATAGAGTTTTCAAGTGAAGTTATCTCGAATGCGACTGGTCGTAAGGGCTCCTCGGGGCAGGTTATGTTGGTCAGAGAGGTCTTAACAGCTAATTTCATCTAGAAATGCTTTTGTGCTTGTATGTTACAGTTCCTTTTTATATAGGTTTGATACAAGTTGAGCTCTATGTAAAGCATATGTGACATGCTGTCGTTTACCACAGTAAATCAGCTCAGCTCAACCCTCAATTTGTAAAATTGCTCTTAAAGGAACACTCCGACTTTTTTGGACTTATTCACCGTATCCCCCAGAGTTAGATAAGTCCATACAGACCTTTTTCATCTCCGTTCGTGCTGTAACTCTGTTTGACGCACCCGCCGCTAACCTAGCTTAGCACAAAGACTGGATGTAAATGGATACAGCTAGCACACTAATCCCAATAAGAGACAAAATAACACATTTTCCTATTTACATGTTGTGATTTGTATAGTCACAGAGTGTACAAAAAACAAGGTCATATGAGACAAAGATATCTTTTAACCATATTGGGAACTATATTCTCAGAAGGTGAAGCACTGCTACTTTGGGCGGAGTTGGAGTAATAGAGTCAGCAGTTACTAGATAGTAAAAGCATAGTTCGTGAGCTTAGAATTATAAGGTTCTATCTCCACTTTTGGTCGAAATTGAGTTTTTGACATAATCTGATCCATTAGGTGTTTATTAATGCCTGTGTAGTGTTATTTTTGTAAAAAAAAAAAAAAAAAAAATTATAGATAAAGCTATAATAGAAGATTATACTACATAACAGTTTTGCCAGCTGGGATGTAAAAACTTTGATGCTCAATATCTCAGAACTACCCTAAGCGGAGAGAGAACCTTATAGCTCACGAGTTTACATGGTTTTGTCTTCAGTATAAAATCATTGGTTACCCGTAGGCAATCACATAACGTTTGGTTATTCGCCAGTTGAGCCGCCTCGAAATTTCCAATGTAAACACATGTATGAGGTAAAAACGAAACCGGAGTGATACCGGAAAGTGTTTGTGGTATTTTGTCTCTTATTGAGATTAGTATGCTAGCTGTATCCATTTACATCCAGTCTTTGTGCTAAGCTAGGTTAGCGGTGGATGCGTCAGATAGAGTTACAGCATGAACGGAGATGAAAAAGGTTTGTATCGACTTATCTAATTCTGAGGAGGAAAGGGTGAATAAGCTAAACTGCAAAAAAGTCGGAGTGTTCCTTCAAGGGTTTTTTTGCAGTGATGTTGTTGTTGGTTCCCCAAAGAAGCTTACATTGAACCATTCGTCAAAAACAGAAGCATTTAAAAAAATTTAATAATGAGCTTCATGTGGACACTTCTTTGGAATGGAAAGGTTATTCATGGAACCATAAATGCCAAAGCAAAAACTTAAATAAAAATATAAATAACTTTGCATTTACTGTAAAACCCTTTTAGTGCAAGCATTGCATCGAGCTAAAAGTTAAAATACTCGATTTAATATAATGCGATAAAATCACTCTACTAACTAAACATTACATCATCTCTTGTCATGACCATAGAATTGTTTTGCACGTAATTTAAAAATAAAAGAAACAGACGTGGATGTAGAGATGTAGTCATATATTTGAAAATGATTCAGGCAACAGGACAGCTCAAACATCTCATTTTCTTGAGTTGAACAAGTACTGTAAGTTTTTTAACCAAAAGAAAAGCTTTCCATGTCTGCTTTTAAACACTCCCCGCCATGCACCGTAGACTTCCATTGTAATGGTTGAGTTAAACTGCTTTTTGTGGCAAATGGATGCTACAGATGTTGTTGATGGAGCTCAAGTTTTATTGAACCTGGAATATTCCTTTGACTCATATTCAGTATATCCATTCTTTGAAATCTAATATATAATAATATCAACATGCAGACATCACACACCACAAGGTTCGCTAAATCGATTATTAATGTTAAATTATGCTTGAAAACTCTCGAATTTTTCCATTTTACTCTGATATAGACTATACATCTCCTCTCAAACTCTCATAAACACATACACAGTGAGGAGGAAGTATTAGCATAAATACATTAGAATATGAATAAGCGCGGGCGCTCAATAATGATTAATATTCATTCACGCTGCAGTCTTCAGATCAGGCTCACTACCCAACAATCCACAACTATTAATATTTAAATGCTGGTTTTATTTAACAGCCATACTCTGCATGAGGGTGTTTATGGGCGTGATGCGAGAGATCTTGATAAGTTTCTCCTGAGAGCTGCACTTGAGCAGATACATTCAACCCGCCAGTGTCATCTGCCAAATCCAATTTAACACAAAGCGCTCTTATTTACAGAGAAGCCAAAGATAAACATACCTGAATGACTTTTGTCCAAAACCATTATACTCATAAATTTAGCATCCAAACCTTTTTTTCTCTCTTTCTTACTTCTCCAAAATTTGTCTTTGTGAGTTTTTAGAGCTTTGCCCTCGATTCAAAGGTCAAAATTGCATCAGTTGTGGCCTACTGGGATCTTTTTACCTAAAACAAATGTCAACGCCATAGAAATGAGCAAGTCAGTACCTAACATACAATCCCGATAGGAAGGTTCTTCCAAAAACAATACCTTATTTTTTTAATAGAATTGCATGAGTTTGTGTAAAAATAAATAAATAAATAAATAAAATAAAGTAAGGGAATATGTATGATACAATAAGTAAGAGATAATATACATCCAGCCGGTTCTTCCAGCTTATTACACAGCTACTTGAAGAAAATAATTACAATCTTATTAGCGCGGAGAAAGCAGCGGTTTCTAGCAAGCAGACGGACATTTAAGAGATACGGTACAGCCACTTATGACACGTTTTTTCACCACGTAAATAATTAGGAAAAAAGAGATATTGAGCGTACAAAATGGCATGGTTGCAAAATGGCAGCAGCTGCGTTTGTATAAAACAAGAGCAAGTCTGCCCCAGATAGCAGACTGACATTGAATCAACGTGGAAATATGACATCGAAACAACGTTGATCTGACATTGTTTTGCTCATCGAATTAACGTTGAACCAACGTCAGATGCGTCATTCTTTCAAAACTAACGGAAAATCAACTTGAAATCAACGCGTTGTTTCAACGTTATGAAAGCAAACCAATTTTCGATTTCATTTAGCTTTGAAGAATGCCGCGTCTGACGTTGGTTCAACGTTAATTCGATGAGCAAATCAACGTTGTTTCAATGTCATGAGAGACGTCGTTTCCACGTTGATTCAATGTCAGTTTGCTATCTGGGGCTATACCGGATGAAATTATTAAGTAATTGTGCACAAAATATTGATTTGAGTTTTAATATTTTATCAGCTCACCAAACGGAAAACTTCCACAAAGAAAACTCGTTCCTAGCAGTCGTGACCCTTAATGAACGTAGCCTGGGTTTCCCCATGCTGCCTGATTTTATTCACGCTGCTAGGCAGCCTGGACGCCAGTGTTGTAGTAGTCGAGACCACCTCACTCGAGTCCGAGTCAAGACCGAGACCAGAGAGAATCGAGTCCGAGTCAAGACCGAGTCCATAGAGAGTCGATTCCGAGTCGAGTCCGAGACCAGAGACGGTCGGGTCCGAGTCGAGACCGAGACCAGTGAGGGTTGATTACCTAATTTACTTTTATTTAATTTTAAAAATTTAAAATTAAAATTTTAATTTATTTTTTTTTTTACTGAATTTACTTAGAGTTTAAAAAATATGATCAGTTTAGGGTAAAAAGGCCACATAGTAGGTGGTGTTAAAAGTAATTTTATTACAATTTGTCATGCGCAGTTGCGCACTAGAAAATCACCAATCACTGGGCGTGTCAATCAATTTAAAGAAATATTTTATTAACATTAGGGTTGTGTATCGTTTGAATTTGAACGATTCTGATTCCGATTCCTTGTTTCGATTCCGTTTCCCAACGATTCTCGATTCCGATTCTTATAAGAGGCAGGGTCAAAAAAGTTTAGCTAACCTTGTAACCAACGGTCTTTCTGAAGGAAATACTCCTCCTGTCACAAATACTCCTTTTGTCACAAATTTTGCATTTTGCCGAGATTTCGTTATTTTTAGAAAAGCGAAGCCACACTTTGGACCGCCGACGCAAGCTACTCATGTTCGACTCGCGTGGTTATGCCAACACTTCCGGTAGACGCTTCTTCGTTGGTGTTGTTCAGCGGTTTCTTCTTCCGCTCGGCGGACTGTGAATATCGAAACTAGGAATCGAAATTTTAACTTTTGGACGATTCCGGGAAAAATTAAAAGTTAGTCCCGGTTCCAATCGATACTCGATTCTCGATACCAAACCCTAATTAACATACATTAATAATCATGAAAAATATTTTGAATTGAACTC
The DNA here is from genome assembly GCF_016745375.1 of Pimephales promelas. The sequence goes on along the minus strand of NW_024121788.1, from coordinate 2,217,298 downwards.
GAGTGGACTCGGGAATAAGTCAGAGTCCTAAAAAAAAATGTTCGAGTACGAGTCAATTCCGAGTCCAAATGCACTCAAGTCCATGACAAGACCAAGACCATTAAAATATGGTCTCGAGTCCGAGTCTCGAGTAGGCTACTACAACACTGCTGGACGCCATGAACCAAATTTTCGCCTGAGATAGGGAACCAATCACAGAGCGGGGAGGGACCGGCAAGACGATGACGACGTACATGCGACACACCGAAGCAGTTTGTTTATAGGTGTGTTCGACATCGCCTGCGGCTGGATGCAACCGATCGGCGAGAACAGCCGCGTGCAGGCGGGGAGGAGCTGCAAACGGAGACGTGAAGTCGGACAAATTTCTGGTTCCCGTAGTGACCACTCACGTGGTGTTTGCATTCTTGACCACAGCTGAAGTGAAATAAATGCAACATTTGCCAAATAAACAGATATTTCAGACACATTTTCATTCAATACTTTACTGCTTCCTACAGCAACTAGAATAAAGTTCAAAATAAGCCTATATCAATGAAGTGGAGTCAACCTTTTTTAATCAGTTTTATTTTGATAAACATGATAAACGACACAATAACATTGCGACTACATGAAAAGAGTGTTTACTGTTATAAAATACTGATTTGTGAGCTTTAGTGGAACTAAAGGTGTGAGAATAAACACGAAACGCACGTGAGCGTTGTCATGCGGTGAATCCGGCGAATCGTGGAACAGCTGTGACATCATCAGAGCTCGTGCAGCCGCTCTTGAGAAGCTGCGCTGGCTGAGTCCTCTGGCTACTCTCGTATCGCTCTTGCGGTACTTTGGTGTTAAGGATGTGCTGTAAGGTGAATTTAGCGTTCAGTGTGGATGAGAAACTTTTGGAAAACGTTTGAAAAAGCCAGTGTGGACAGAGAGTGTAGACGTAGCCTTAAAGGAGTCGTTCTCTTTTGAAAAACTTTTGCTGATAATTTACTCACCCCCATGTCATCCAAGATGTCCATGTCTTTCTTTCTTCGGTCGAAAAGAAATTAAGGTTTTTGATTTTTCTCCATATAATGGACTTCAATGGGAACCAAACAGATTAAGGTCCAAAGAGAGTTTCAGTGCAAACTGTTCAAAGGGCTTTAAACGATTCCAGACGATGAATAAGGGTCTCATCAAGCGAGACGATCGCTTATTTAAAAATAAATCACAAAGTTTAAGTTTTATAAGCTCAAATGCTCGACTTGCTCTGTTCTGTGATGCGCGTTCGTGACTCTCCTGTTCGAACGCGTTCATCAAAATGAACAAATCTTTTTCCGAGTCATTTGGTTCATTCAACGAACGGCCAAAACGCACCTATTAATCATTAAGAGAATAGGGACGACCCTTTTAGAGCATGATCCGTGAGCACCGACCATTTTTCTCGTCGTTAAACTAGCATAAGCGGATTCGGACGCCAGATCGTTTTACAGATCGTTAAAATAGGGCCCATTGTGTTTTACAATGTCTTGAGATTTATTTTAACGTTGCCTCTTGCCGAATGTCTGTTTGTAACTGTGGTGAGTTGAGCTCCGAATCACTTCCATGAGGTTCATTTCAGTTCGAATTCTGCCTTCGACAGCAACTGCGTAGTCACTAGAAAGCAAGAGAGCTTAGTTTGTGGAACAGAGCTATCATCTGTCTTCATGCACCTCTTTACTCACGGTAAGAGATGATTAGCTGGTCCTTTTCGTATGCTAACGCAATGCCTCCCCTGTCATGTAGAGTCTAGCTAACACGCTCTATGAGAATCTCATAATGTTTTTCTCGCACAACGGACGAATGGCCACAATTACCATTTCACACTCCGCCTCATGACGATTGGTCTGCAGATCTGACTAGCTCTAGCTACTGATATGGATTCGCCTTCCCCTTTCTCCAGCGCATTTACATACAAATTGAGGATTTTATATTTATTTATTCTTATTAATCAGGCCTGTGGCAGGATTCACGCAGTGGTGCTCCATCAGTGTTTAAATACATCTCTGTGACATTTGTCCCCTGCTTTAGCATGATAGGGCCGAGCGGGTGGATAATGTAGCCGTGATTACTTTTTCCATTGAGAGGACAAACGCTTTCATTTTTCCTGTCATCTTGAATAAGTGTTAAAGAGGGTTTAGGGCCTTTGCTGTGTGCTCAGTATGCAAAAGGAGTGGAGCACGGAGATGGGTGTATTAAATAACCATTAGCAGCCAGGCTCGGATCCATTATGACAACCCGCCTCTTGAATGCATCACGGTGATTTGGGTTGAGAGAAATCCATGCTCGGGGCTTGCAGTCCACTTTCTTTTTTTCGGTGCAGCGGTAATGTATCATCGCTTAAACAGCCGGCATTGGTATGGTAATTTCGTGCAGTGCAGATAAGGGTGTGGTGACTGGGGTCTCAGTTTTATCGAGATGGCCAGTCGGAGGGCAATCTGGATCTGTGGTAGATCTGTGTCCCTAATTTGATGGTTTGTTTTTGCATCAAACTGGATTGATCATGAAGTAAAGTCAACATATTTACAGGATTTAAACACACTAGTACATCATTCCGTGAATGCAGTTCATGAGACTGTATTGGTTCTGCATTCGTACCACAGTTAAATTTATATATTTCTAATATTTTATATTTAAATCAAATATTTTCATTTGTGATGAGGTTCAATATGATATGGTGTTTCTAAAATCATATATATATATATATATATACTGATACAATTATGTCAACATGGTTAGGAAAAAGTGTGCCAAACATTTGCTAAGCAAATTAGTGCACACCTCCTGTTTATACTGATTTAGTTGAGGCCATAATGGTGGTCACCACCCACTAAGCACACATACCAGGACTTATAGCTCTCGGAAAGTATGCATCATCTGCAAAGTGCATCTCTCATCTGGTGTTCCTGTAGCTTAAAGGGTTAGTTCACCCAAAAATGAAAATTAAGTCATTAATTACTCACCCCCATGCTGTACCAACCCCGTAAGACCTTCGTTCGTCTTCGGAACACAGATAAAGATATTTTTGATTAAATTTGAGAGCTGTCTCACTACCACATAGGCTAAGGGAATGACACTTGACGGCCCAGAAAGTCAATGAAGAAAATGTTTAAATATCCCATGTGACTACAGTGGCTCAACTATATGTTTATCAAGCGACGAGAATACTTTTTGTGCGAAAAAACAGACAAAAATAACGACTTTATTCGACTATTCCTTTTCTTCCTTGTTGGCCTGAAACGAGACTTCCATACGATTTCCACGACGCATGCGCGAGAACTGAACTGAAGTAGTTGAAGGAGATCGCAATTCTCGCACATGCGTCGTGGAAATCTATTGAAGTCTCGTTTCAGGCCAACAAGGAAGAAAAGGAATAGTCGAATAAAGTCGTTATTTTTGTTTGTTTTTTCGCACAAAAAGTATTCTCGTCGCTTGATAAACTTATAGTTGAGCCACTGTAGTCACATGGAATATTTAAACATTTTCTTCATTGACTTTCTGGGCCGACAAGAGTCATTCCCTTAGAAGCCAATGTGGTAGTGAGACAGCTCTCAAATTCAATCAAAAATATCTTTATTTGTGTTCCTAAGATGAACGAAGGTCTTTTGGGGTTGGTACAGCATGGGGGTGAGTAATTAATGACTTAATTTTCATTTTTGGGTGAACTAACCCTTTAACTGAGAAGCCATGATGCTAGCAAGGGTTCATTTCACAAGGTATTGCATAGACTGATAAAATGTATATCCTGAGAATATTGATCTAAAAGTGTGAATAAAAGAATGCGTTTTGAGAGGCAATCACTGCAGAGCCAAATGATGTAGCTTGAAGGTCCAGCCACATCCTAAAGGCCCGAATATCGGTGCACGTTATTCGCCAGCGTTTTTCAACGCGTTTTTTCTGTTCACACCCTTGCGATTTTCGCTAACGATGAACTGAGTGAACATGTAAATTCATTCCCTGACATTAGGTGGCGCCAATTTGCTCTGCAATACCACTCTATAACAGTTCTCTTTTATCAAGATGTTTGTAGTCACTGTGGCGTTTGTCATATAGTTTTTATGCTCTAACACCAACGAGAACAGCAGATCTACATTCATCCTTGCATCTTCCTCGTCTTATTTCTTCCTGGCTGTGTAGATGGTGAGGCGTATTTTTTCTTCTCCGTTACGTATGTGAGCTCGCGCAAGACCGTTTTGAGTTTGAGCGCCCCCAAGTTGTGTTTTACTGTAACTTCAGAAGCTCCAAACATGTGAGCAAAAGCGCCAATCTCATTGGTCGGATAGTTTTTGACACAGCGCGTCAAACTAAAAAAAATGAACCTGAGGTGTTTTTTAAAAAAATTACGCTTTTACGCGTGGCATTTAACACGTCGGTGTGCACACTCACATTGGCGCTCTTTGTTTAGTCACGAGGCGTTAAACGTCTGCGAATATTGTGCGCGAAATTCGTCCCGGTGTGAACCCGGTGTAAAAGCGTTTTCCCACGCGCCTGGCGCATGTTTTCAATTGTTTTCAATAGGAGCGATGCGTTTCTTAAACTCCATGGGCGTAACGAGGCGCTGAGTGTTTTTTTCACGCTGAAGCGCCGAGCGGCCAGCGTTTTTTACTGGTCGCCGAGAGTTGAAAAATGTCAACTTTGGATAAAACGCAGCGCTCATCACTGTCACTTTTTACCCAGTCGTCCAATCACAGTGGAGGAGGGGCGGGACTATAACACCGACCAACTGTCACAACATTCTTTCTGTACAACGACATCAACCAGCAGAGCTAACCGAACAAAATTGATGAAAAATAAATTTTTACTATGAAACAAATGATCTGCGAAATCAGTTTCAAGTAAACTGTGCTGTATATATATTCTGTAATGAAACCTCGCAAACGCTGCGCTGCCAAAACGCTCTCAAGCGCCTAAAGCACGGCGTCTTTTCAGCTGGCTAAAAATACTTTGGTGGACACATGGCCTTAGTGATAGAGTAATGGGTAGGGTAAACACACCGCCTAACACTAACTTAGGTCAAGCTCTACCCATTAGATCCAAAGAGCTGGACTTTGTCAAACTCTAGCCGTCATGTTCAGAGAACGGGAGTTCTCAACTCTCAACATTCTCAACCCCAAACATTCGTAATGTAATTTAATTGTGTGACATTTATAAATGAATTAAAAATGACTTTTAAATTCAAATTCAAATCATTTTTAAATTAATTTGGCTAATTAGGTAGCAAACATGATCTAGAAAAAAAAGTGTCAAAATTTCCAATTTTTAACAAGAAAATATTTGTTGCTAAGCATTTACACATGCTTAACAACTGAATGTGTGATTCAGTATAATCAGAGTTTGACTGAATGGGTATGCTTTCTTATAGACCTCCTTAGCTTCGGCGTAGCTTGTAGTGTAGCTAGCTATTTATGAGCAGTGTATGGCTTGAAAAGTTGAAATTTTACAAGTAGCTTCCCCAAGACTGATGAAGAGAGAAAAGAGAACAAAGAAACAGTAGCGAGACCTGCAGCGGGAGAGATCACAGCCGGTTAAATGAGCAGTCACTCCAGGAATGTGAGGTGGGCTTGTTTGAGCCAGGTGCTTTGGTCTGAGGGTCAACTGAGAACAGCAAACCTTGTTTGTGTTTTTAGCACATCACAGAGAGACCTCCTTGACCCAACTTCCCTCCATTTCTGAACGGGAAACGGCTCTCAAATACATTGATGTGTGAAACTGCAATGAGGAAAAACACTGGCATGATTTCCTGTTATTTGCTTTGAGTCACAGATCTTTGTAGTTCATGTTCTCATTAAATATATCCTATGAACATTAGGTAAACTGTAAACTGTTAATAGTCATGGCCTATTATGAAATCGTAAGTGGTAAATAAGGCAGCCATTGCACACAGCAATCTCTATCACTGTTTCCAGGTTTTTCTTTCCTTGTGTTGCAGTCAGACGAGAAACGAGATTTGCACATATCTTTTATCCTGGCAGGCGATGTGATTGTCAGCGAAGGCTACAAAGGATTAAATTTGATCAGGATAAAGATCAGAGTTTCTATTTACACCTAGTATTAATTTAATAAAGCCAGACTTTTCACCATCAGCTTTGCAGCTTATTCTGGCCTCAAATCATCCACTTAGAGTTGCTCTATTCAATTCATTCCTATAGGAGCCAAGCTATGCAAGTTCACAGAAAGGAATTGTGAGAATTGTGACAACTTTTCAACTTTGTGCAAATATCGGGCATGGTGACAGTGAATGGTCTGTGTGGTTATGCCATCTATGCCATCTCTGGGGATCCAGTCACAAGTGGTCAGTGCCTACACGCGTGACCTCTGATTTTGAGTTTCTGATTTTATGGACAGATATCACTTGCTAGCTATATGTTTAACTGCATATTGATGGTTTAGTGAAAATTTATATCATGTTTTCATTAGAGATTTGTTGTTGTTGTACATAACTGTTTGTCATACATACATTGTCAACAAAGCTTTAAAGGGTTAGTTCACCCAAAAATGAAAATCTGTCAGTATTTCCTCACCCTCATGTTGTTCCAACCCCGTAAGACCTTCGTTCATCTTCGGAACACACATTAAGATATTTAAGATATTAACCCTTGTGCTGCATTAGATTTTTAACACGGTTGAGTGCATTAAGGACCAAAAATGGCCACATATTAAACATTGCCTAAAATATTATATATTATTATTATTTTCCACTTTTACCAAGTTAAATCTTTTAACCAGCATCAGTCCTCATCATAACTACCAAAAATGTATTCAATTTCAGGATTTTAACCCTTTAATTACCAGTTTTGTTTGTGAAACCATCGATTTGTATAAGAGGAAAAAACACAAAAATTCAATTATTTTCAATAAACTAAATGCAAAGAGAAAACTTTAGATTTGGATTATCACAGTCCCACTTTGCAAAAAATCCCCCTTAGCGCATTAGAGACCAAAAATGGCCACCTATTAAACATTGCCTATTGCCTAAAATAAGGTGCATTTCCACCCATAGGGAATAAATATGTAGTGACGTCATCTGGTGGAATACACTATATAATGCAAATATAATGCTTTTGCTTCAAAATGAAAGGATGTTTGTGCAAAAATCATGTTTCATGTATTACTGACAGCCTCAGATTTAAACAACGTTTTAATGGGTTTCAATGGGCCATTTTTGGTCTTTATGGTGCTGAGTGTTACTATTTGATCTACACAGTGTGTGTTATACATATTTTGCAAAATGGGATCACATTTTTTACATGTATCCAAAAAGTCACAATTTTGCCAAATTTCATACCATTTGCATTAAAACAGCCAAAATGGTCAAAGAAATTAAACGGCAAAAGACCAAAAATGTCCCTAATGCAGCATAAGGGTTAAGATCGCTCCTGCAGACTAGTCCATAGGCTTCTAAAGGGAATGACTCTTGCTGGCATCGAAAAGTCATTAAAGACATCGTTAAAATAGTCCAAGTGACTACAGTGACTCAATCTTAAGTTTATCAAACGACGAGAACACTTTTGTGCGCAAGAAAACAACAAAAATAACTACTTTATTTCAACTATTCGTTTATTTCTCCCTCTGCGCGAGTCAGGTTACTAGTTTAATAGCGTAAGCTTCTGTTATTGTACGTCACACGCATGACACACATGACCAGCGTCGGCCAATAGTGAGCCTACGTGTGACGTTCACACTATGTTAACTGACTACAGGCCCATAGAGAAAGAAAGTGAATAGTTTAAATAAAGTCGTTATTTTTGTTTGTTTTTGCGCACAAAAAGTATTCTCGTCGTTTGATAAAGTTAAAATTGAGCCCCTGTAGTCACTTGGACTATTTTAACGATGTCTTTAATGACTTTTCGATGCCAGCAAGAGTCATTCCCTTTAGAAGCCTATGGACTGTATGCAGGAGCGATCTTAATATCTTAAATATCTTAATGTGTGTTCCGAAGATAAACGAAGGTCTTACGGGGTTGGAACAACATGAGGGTGAACTAACCCTTTAAAACTGGGGTGCCACAGGGTTCGGTGTGTGGTCCTCTTCTCTTGTCATAAATATGGCTTCTCCTATCACTGATAGTGATCGCTTTTATTCTAGCACGAGGATACGTTTGCACTACAATGTGATACTCACGTCAAATAAGATTTGAGGAATCAGATCACAAAATATTTTGTACCACATTTACATCTGTATTAAGTGCTGTACACTTGATATTACATTACCTGAGATTCTGGTACCATGAATAAAACAAGCATTTGGTTTAGCGTGTTAGGAGATAGCTCTAGTACTCCAAATGTTTTCTGGTTTAACCAACCAATTCCACATTCATCGGCAACAATTGCCACTCTAATCCAATTCCTAATCAAAGCTATCCTAAACTAGAAAACCGATCTCTGATCTGTGTGAAAGGTCCGTCTCTAGCAGCACCCCCATTTGGAGGGCCAAATGTGAGGATCTGTTGCTATTGAGAGTCAAGGCGGTCTAATCCTATTAACCGAGAGATAGAAAGGGAAAGGTTCTTTTGAAAGTGGCAGCGAAAAGAGCCATGGAGCACTGAGAGGACTATACTACCCTCGCATTTCTGCTGGGTTTAAATCCAACAGAGAAATCTCACTTTTTAAGAAGAAAAACAAGTCATACTTCACTGTGCTTAACCGGTACAGAAATGTGGTTTAAAATGTTGCATCATGAAACCACAGTCATAAAATAATCCGCCCTCTTAGAGAATTTGAGTGAATATATTCACTGCGCCATAGCTACCATTTCAAAAAAACAAAGGCTTAATTGAATTCAAAGGAGATTTACTCTCGGCCTCCCGCAGTTTAGATGAACCTCAATAGTGCTACGGTAACCCAAACCTGAGCAGTCCCCCGGACCAGATGCCCATGTGGCCAGATCTCAGCCGCCCCTCTTTGCCTGGAAAAAGGTAAAATCTTCAAAGGCGTCGGTTCGTCTCCTTCATTATGGCTCCAGAAGGAGTCTCGGATAGAGCTAATCATCAAATTAACTTCTATTATATGACCTCCCGAAGTGCACCCCCATTGGTTAAGCTCAAGATGTTCTTCAGAGTCTAGAATATCAAAAACTTTCCGATACTTTTGTTACAATCTATGTCTTGACAGCATACTTACTGAATAAAAGCCTGCACGTAGTCAAGTATGGAAGAAGATGGGCGACTAAAAAGAGGTGGTAGGTATCAGATTTTAAATGCCACAGTGGAATCCTGCCCATTTCCTCTGTCTACTTACCACACACCTGTCTCTGAGTTCTACAGTTTATTAAATCCTTTGAGGAATTATATTGTGTTAGAAATGAATGATGGAAGACTTTAACTGACCATGTGTGCATGGCCGTGTATGTCACTGTTGCTGTGTAAATCTGCTTGACATATTTCCACTCGGATCAAATTTCAATATTACATATGCGATGAATCGGATGCAAATGATGGATTTTTCATTTTTAGTCTTCATGCCGTTACTCCAGATCAATAACACTTAATTGGCAAATTAGTTCAACTCTGGATATCATACATTCTCAATGTAGTTTCTTATAAAAGTACAGAGGAGGTCAGTATTAAATATTTATATTAATTAGTCATTATCTTAAATTATTAATCAATGCAGTTATTTTTAATATTCTTAATATATGTTTAAATATATGTAATTTTGGCTTAACTATATTTATGCAACACATTCTCGTCCCAAAAAGTCATATAACTGACGTTTTGGGACGTCTTTTGACCATACGTCAATATTCGCCTTTTTAGGGCCCCCTTAAACGTCGGTATATGGCGATCCCGGGCCGTCATACAACTGACTCTTTACCTTTAACGTCAGTTAGGTGACGGGTTAGGTTTAGGGTTAGGTTTAGGTCTGGGGTAGAGTTAGGATCCCATAACATCATCTACCGACGTTTAAGGGGGCCCTAAAAAGGCGAATATATATGGTCAAAAGACGTCCCAAAACGTCAGTTATATGACTTTTTGGGATGAGACTGCGCTGATTTATGTGCTTTGATCCTCTAGTAGTAGCCTATAACCTATTTGACAACGTTATTATCAGTAGACAAGACTTCTAAACTAATGTTTAACAGTCAGTCTTTTAATTCAATGGCAAATACTTTTTTTAGGTTTTCAGTCATTGGCCTGGATGTACGGAGGCGTATTGCATTCACTTGAAGAAAAAAAATCTACTCTGTTTTTCTGAATTAACGAGTTAATTTTTTATGAGAAAAAAAAATTGCTCTGTTTTTTTGAATTAACGAGTTAATTTTTCATGAGAATTTTTTTTTGCTCTGTTTTTCTGAATTAATGAGTTAATTTTTCATGAGAAAAAAATTTTTGCTCAGTTTTTCTGAATTAAAGAGTTAATTTTTCATGAGAAAAAAAAAATGCTGCTCTGTTTTTCTGAATTAATGAGTTAATTTTTAATGGATTTTTTCTGGATTATTAATGGATTAATGGATTAATGGATTAATTCAGAAAAACAGAGCAAAAACTTTTTTTTCTCAAGAAAAACTAACTCATTAATTCAGAAAACAGAGCAATTTTTTTCTCATGAAAAAATTAACTCATTAATTCAGAAAAACAGAGCAAAAACTTTTTTTCTCATGAAAAATTAACTCATTAATTCAGAAAAACAGAGCAAAAAAAAAATTTTCTCATGAAAAATTAACTCGTTAATTCAGAAAAACAGAGCAAAATTTTTTTTTCTCGTGAAAAATTAAGTCATTAATTCAGAAAAACAGAGCAAATTTTTTTTTCTCATGAAAAATTAACTCGTTAATTCAGAAAAACAGAGTAGATTTTTTTTCTTCAAGTGAATGCAATACGCCTCCGTATGGATGTAACTCATATGCCTTGTAACACCACACACAGATGAGTCTTGTCACCTCCTCTCAGCCGCCTCACTCAAGTAGGAATCTGTCTAACCCTCTGCGGTCCCAGGTTGGACAAATTAAAGCTGATTAGTGAGATGTCGGGCTTGTGTTTTTGCCCTAAAGCTAAAGAGTCGCAATGACAGCGATACCTCATCCCTTATCAAGAGTGTTTTTTTTCTGTTGTTCAAACCACCTCCTGCGGTCAGCGTGGGCACTGCGGGAGAGACTGAGACTAACAGAGCCGTCCTTTGAATTGGTCCTGTCTCGCCAGCGGCGGTGTACATGAATTGTGTTTCGGAGCACAGGTGCCCAAACTGAGTGTGTATCGATGGCCTGTTACCCAGGATGCTCAAATTAAAGTGGGAGGGTTGTGATTAGAGAACGGCTCTTTTGTTGCCCCTTAAAAAGACAACAAGGGGGAGGAAACACAGCGCTGGGCCTTGGCCTAAGGCTCAGAACAGCATGGCAGCATGGACTAGTAGGAGATTATGAAGATGGAGAGGCGTGACTGTGGAGGGGCGGGATTAAATCAAGATGGTCTCCTGTGAGCTAACAGCCCATGGCGAAACCTTGCGGCAAACACGCTCAACTCTATGCACCCTGTAATTACCCACACTGTCTTGGTTGTAGGCTCGGTGTGTTCCCCGTGAAAAGTTGAAAGTGTTTCGTGGCACTGTGTTTTGTTTCACTGATTCGAAACATAAAGAATTGGAGGAGCAGTGTGTGTGTGTGTGTGGTGCAGGTAGTTCTCAGCTGTGCTGTACTAATCACTCAACATTTGACCCGGGGCTAAATCAGCAAGCTGATCCATTCATCAAAGTTCCAGCCGAGATGGGAGCAGCCCGGCACTACGGGACGTCCCAACATGTGACAGCTGAGGCTTCCTAACAGAGTTTGTCAAAAAAAAGCCCCTTTCTCCTGAACATACTGTACAATCAACCAGATTCACACACCTACACGCACACTATACACGCAAAGGCAATTCTTTTAACGGGTCGTCTCAATTGTTATGCTCAGACCTTGTGGCCCCAAAAGTCCCAGGGGTCGGGATTTACATGAAGGCACCCAACTGCATCATGCTGTCCGCCCACTCGGGGTAAAGGACATGCTCTCCTATTGGCTGAGAGTCCAATAGGTTCCCCCACTCCATCTAGTTTCCCATTACTGGTTTCCAGAATGTGATCTAACCCAATGTTGAGTCCTTCACCAACACAAGTAACCCAAGACCCCCTGCACAGGGTACAAGATGCACACAAACACCCTCAGGGTTCCTCATTTGGATGGTTCTCGGGGGGGTTCTTGCTTTAGTGGCTCATACCCACCCACAGAGGGTCAGAAAAGGGCTTCACACCTCTACCCAGACTATTTGGTGTCCTACCACCTCCACAGCATCATCTGCTGCTGCCATTAGCCTAATGACTACAGAAGAGCTACAGAGTAGACTGTGACTAATTCTGCTTCACCATTCAGCTGTGGGTGCAAATGGCCATTTTTACATCCATATGGGTCGACAGCTGTTGATTTTTTGGAATATGTGTGTGTGTGTGTGTGTGTGTTAAACAATGAAAAATAACTCAATGGACCCATAACAAGTTGAAAGAACAAGTAATACCACTTTGCTGTTCAATCAACACTAACGTAAAGTTATTCGAGAATCTGGCAGACATTGAGTGGTTCGGGATGGCTTTGGGTCACTGGATACTAAACATTGTCAAGTTTCTCATATGCAAGTGAAAGATAAGTCTATACATTTGCTTTCTTAACAGTTGTTCAAGCTAATAAAGAGAAAAAAAGGACAAGGTTAAAACTCAAAACCCAAACCTCTCGAAGCACAATGTCCATTCAAACTCACATTTACTCTCTTTAGCAAAAGAGAATTATCATATTAAACGGTTTGAAAGACGTCAACATTCTTAGAGCGACTGCTTTATTGAAATGGTGACTATGTAATGGAAGGATGCATTCATCTGGTTTGTAACGCCTTTTGAAGTCGCTTTTCAGGTCATTAGCCCATTTCCCATTCACCAAGAGCCTGCATGATACCCATTTTGGCACAACAAAGGCTGTTAATGAGTTAACGCCTTTGGTCCATTCTCTGTTTTCTTGCAGACTGTTCTGAGGGGCCCGTAGGCTGGGCCTCCATTGGCTGGCTGTCTTTTTATTGGCTATCATAACAACTCCCAGCTGTGGGAGGGGACGCTCAGGGTTTGAAGTTAACACAGACTGAGAGAGGTCATGCTAAAGTTGAGAGGTCAATGCATTGTTGTGCTGCCAGTGAGAAGTGTATTTAAGAGCCCATAAACAGTATTCAGCTCATTTGGCTAAGTAGCCGTCCCCACTAGTCTTTTGTGCCGGGGCATTCAGGTAGCCAATTACACTTAGGGCTCCTCTATAGAGTTAATTTTTAGTCTGCTTTGTGGCTAAGAGTTGCTTGATAGGCAAAATGGGCCAGTAATTGATGATCATTAAAGGTTGTAAAGCTGTTTGGGGTTTGGAGAAAGTGATCTGTGAATGAAGAAAGACATAACGGCCCTTCTCATGAGGCCATTGTCAAAGCACAAATGAATGAAACCAATGCTGGGCTGACCTTCAGTTCGTGGAGTCTAGAAGACATTGGCATGATGAACTGAAAAAAGACACAAACACATTCTTGCTTCTCTCTGCAGGGTAAGAATTGTCAAGTCAAGTCACCTTTGCTTAGAACACGCTTTTTCCAATACAGATTGCTTCAAAGCAGCTTTACAGAGATAACAGGAAAATAATGCAACAAAATTTGTTTTCAGAAGAAAATAGCGTCACAGTCAAGCTCAGTGATGCTTTATTTTTGTTGTAAAAAAATTATTTATAAAGTATATAGCCATTCTGGAGAAACCCATGAAGTCTTCGCACTACCACAATTTACCCCTATATGTTAAGCTATGACTAAATCATCTGTAGAAGTTTGTATTAGTGTTCAGTGTGGATGTAGTTTTTATGTTCTGTTCCAGAGAAGTCACCTATGCTTTATACAATTATGTTTTTAGGGGATGTTTATTATTATTAGAGGCATGTGATATGCCAAATGAATAGTGTCTAGGAGAGTTCAACAGCGTCCCAGATGAGAAGAGTCCTTATGGACGTTAGGACTCACCCTTACCAAAGTTTCTTACGTGTATATAGAACAAAGCGTGTCAAAGATAGTGTGTGTCTCATTTGTGTAAAGAACAGAACACCCAACACTATCTCACGGCCAATTTGTTCAAATTCATAGTGAGTATGAGGTGGCTAACTCGTACGGATTTGTTCAATTTGCCTAAACCCCAGTGAACCTCAGGTATGTTTAGGGGCGGGGTCAGGGCTAGGTCATTTGTACGAATTTGTTCGATTCCCCAGTGATGGTTGGTTTAGGGGCGGGGTCAGGGGAAGGTATTCGTACAGCACAAATTCGTTCGATTTTTCAAAACCCCAGTGATGGTAGGTTTAAGAGCGGGGTCAGGGGTAGGTATTCATCCGAATTCGTTCGATTTGTCTAAACCATAGACAGTAAAAGAAATGGACAGAGCTATCTCATTGGAATTCCATTGAGACGATTGAAGCCCGTTTTTGGCGATTTTTAGCACTTCTGTCCCTGACGCGCAGACTCAAACAGAGCTTGACTACGTAGTGGGACGTGACTGACCCGTCTGTCTTCTAGTGCTGTGGCATGAGAAATCTGAATCATTCCCTTCCGAAACATGGAGAGGTGGAGAGTGTCAATAGGAGCTGTCCATGAGCTAGGAGAAGGAGACAATTTTGCTAGGTATTCGGATTAATTATTTTGTCATTTTGCTTCCACGTTTCCCCGATTGCACGCGAGCTTCTTCTCATGTCCATACGGTAATCTCTCTACGTGCGACAGAGAGTCGCGTGGGTATGACGCAATCGTTAGCCTACTTTCACTAAAACTGCTTCTACGGGGCCATAACATAAGCTACAAGGTAATGGAGCTATTTATACATTGTCGTGTTTCTTTAGAAATAAATAAAAGACAAATGGGGTCTTCAAACGCCTCAGATGTAAAGTTATTCACTGTCAAAGTGACGCCAAAATGAATGGTAGTCAATGGGAATGCTAACGCAAGTGAAGTTCTGCTACAAGATGTCAGCTCCCGCGAGGCTTCAACTTCCGGTCGATGGATTACCCCCTTGGTCTAAACCCCAATGATGGTTAGTTTAGGGGTGGGGTCCGGGGTAGGTCATTCGTACGAATTCGTTCGAATTTTCTAAACCCCAGTGATGGTAAGTTTAAGAGCGGGGTCAGGGGTAGGTATTCGTTCGAATTCGTTCAATTTGTCTAAACCCCAATGATGGTTGGTTTAGGGCTGGGGTCAGGGGTAGGTTATTCGTACGAATTCGTTCGATTTTTCTAAACCTCAGTGATGGTAAGTTTACGGACGGGGTCAGGGGTAGGTATTTGTACGAATTCGTTCGATTTGTCCAAACCCCAGTGATGGTAGGTTTAGGGGCATGATCAAGGGTAGGTATTCGAACGAATTCGTTCGATTTGTCTAAACCCCAATGATGGTTGGTTTAGGGTTGGGGTCAGGGGTAGGTCATTCGTACGAATTCGTTCGATTTTTCTAAACCTCAGTGATGGTAAGTTTAGGGACGGGGTCAGGGGTAGTTATTTGTATGAATTCGTTCGATTTGTCCAAACTCCAGTGATGGTAGGTTTACGCTGCCTTCACACTGGCAGTTGAAATCAGCTCCGTAATACGCAATACGTTCCCAACGGACGTCGTACTACACAGTGAAAAGCGTCGGACGCGGGTAGAACAAAAATGGCGGAGAGATTAAAGTTTGATTCTGTCAGTTCTGTATGATCTCTCTGATTAGGGTTATGCTGCGTGAGGAAAGTTGCTCAGGACGTTGACATGTCAGGTCGGCTAAAAAATGTGATATAGTGGTCAATAGTTCAATGTCTACCTTCCAATTTAATTGTATTAACTGCCCTTATAAACGTTAGAAAGTCATGAAAATAAAAAATGACATCACAAATTATCGTTATAAAATCAATATTTATTTTATTAAAAGTTAATAATTCAGGTTTGTTTATCAGTACCATAGCAACGCTCAACTTCCGCTGGAATTGTCGGATAGGAACCGTCCGTAGCTTTTCGCAAGAGTTCAAATTTTTGAACGCATCCGGATGACCAACGGACACGATTTTCTTCGCACCGCACTCGGTCGGACCCGTTTCGGACCCATTTGCATGCGGTCTGCGAATCTCCATAGGAAATGAATGACTTCCGGTCGTTTCGCAGCCGCATCGGAGCTGATTTCAACTGCCAGTGTGAAGGCGGCGTTAGGGGCAGGATCAAGGGTAGGTATTCGTACGAATTCGTTCGATTTGTCTAAACCCCAGTGATGGTAGGTTTAGGGGCAGGGTCAGGGGTAGATCATTTGTATGAATTTGTTCGATTCCCCAGTGATGGTCGATTTAGGGATGGGGCCAGGGTTAGGTAATTCGTACAAATTCATATAAATTTGGCAACTTGGAAAATATGTATCATTTAGCAAAAATCGTAAGAATTCGTTCGAATGAGGTAGTACAAATTGGTATGAATTAGCCGCCTTCTAAAATACGCACGTATTGCCTTGAGATCGGGCTGGTATACCATGTTCGGATGCTGCACCCGTTATCGTTAATATGACACGTGCTGTGAGGGCTAAGTTTAGGTGTGGGGTAGGGTGTGCGTGTCATATTCACGCTAAAGGATTTATAACGTCTTGGGTTCGCGTGTTATATTAACAATATAGGGTGCCATGTGTGTAGTATAGCGCCGTTTTTGCATATAGCGTTCTATATGCCGTTAAAGGATGAGAACGGGCTGGATAATCCATATGAGTGTAAGTACTAGTGTTCTGCCCCTCTTTGTGTTGCATTAGAGACATCTAGTGGTGTAAATTTATATTGCATTTGAGTTCTCATATTTAGTCCCTCCTCTCTTGCCGTTGTTTTTGCCCGTGTGCTTCTGACTCTGATCTACTGAGAGGTCTCGCAGCAGTTACTCTTTTCTCTTTGCCTTGGTAGTTTTTGAAGGTCTAAGTCTGTAAGTATTTCTGTAAAAAGTATATTTACTTTGCTATATTCTTTGAGTATTGTCCGTTTTAGCATAATATGTATGTTGTATTAATAGATGCTAATCGCGATTAGCATTTCTCCATAGACATCCATGTTAATGTTAGCTTAAATGCTAACTAGTCCTACAAGTCTCTTTAAAATGACTAATTTTTCTTATGGGATAGCTATATATGTTAGACTTGATTTGCATATTCACGTATATGTATATATGGGCAGTTTGTAATGCCATGTTATTATGTTTTCACAGTTTTACAAAATTGGAAAGATCCTTACTAAAGGCCTCTCTCTACTCCGGTTTCCTGGGTCTTTATTTATTGGGTCTTATGTTAGCTATCTGCTACGCTAACCGATCAAAGCAAGAGCAGAATAGTAAAAAGACTTAAAATTCAGTCTGCTACCATAAGAAAAGTGAGATATCAACACTGCAGCCCAGAAGTGCAGCATAGATTCAACAATCTATCATGGAGGGAAAAAGTGAAGAAAAACCTCTGCTATATCCAGAAGATGGACAGTCTCAACACTCCTACCATACCAGAAGCTCAACCCATTCTAGCCGTGCCTCAACACACGGTTCTGCTGCCACGAGAGCTAGAGCTAAAGCGGAAGCTGCAAAAATCAAAGCTGCATATGCACAAAGAGAAGCAGACATGCTAATAAAGCAAGCACGGTTAGAAGCAGAAGAATTTAAAAGAAAAACTGAGCTTGAAGTGGAACTGAAACGTAGGACAACTGAGTTACAGGCCAACCTCAAAGCACTGAAAATACAGGGCGCTGCTGAAGCAGCTATTACAGAGGCTGAAATCCTTGAAGCAGCTTATGAGGAAGAAGTTGGAAAACCAACACAGCAGAATGTGACCAAATTAGCTCCATATCACTCACATCAACGCACTAGTGAGTATGTGCAACAACATTCGCTGGAACATGGGGAGCAACAGTCTCAACTCATGGAACCACAATGCATCTTTACACCAGAGCACCAGACAAACATGGACAACGGAGATACAGATAATCGTGGAATCCAAACACACAGTTGGGAAGAAATAAGCGACGGCATGTTCCAAGAATTAACAGCACAACGCCAAAGCACGAGCACAGCCTACGCTCAGCAAAGCCATGCAAGCCCTTTGAAGTTCTACCAAAATGAGTGCCGCCCTCTACAGACTCGCATCACACCAACAGAAGGTAAAACCTACTTCATGCCCTCTAGAGCACCCCTGCATGATCAGTCAGACACAAAAGACTTAGCCAGATACCTGATTCGCAAAGAAATAATTAGCTCTGGGCTCTTAAAGTTTGACGATAAACCAGAGAACTACTGGGCCTGGAAAGCTTCCTTTGTCAACTCCACCAGTGATCTGAACTTAACCCCCAGGGAAGAGCTAGATTTACTGACAAAATGGCTGGGACCACGGTCTACAGAGCAGGCTAAACGGATCCGTGCAGTTCACATCAATAATGCCAGCGCAGGACTCAAAATGGTGTGGCAGAGATTGGAAGAATGCTATGGATCAGCAGAAATGATAGAAAACGCTCTGCTTAAGAAGTTAGAGGAGTTTCCAAAAATATCAAACAGGGACAATGAGAAGCTGTGGGAGCTAGGGGACCTGTTGCTAGAGCTGGAGGCAGCCAGGAAAGATGGATTCTTACCTGGATTATCTTACCTCAACACACCACGGGGAGTCAATCCCATCGCACAGAAGCTTCCCTATAACCTTCTGGAGAAATGGATTGCAGTCGGCTCTAAATATAAAGACGAACATCAGGTTCAATACCCCCCCTTTTGTGTCTTTGTAAAGTTTATCAGAGACCAAGCAAAGACAAGAAATGACCCCAGCTTTGTCGAACTGACCATGAGTGGTTCAGTCAAGACGGATAAACCTCTGAAACCCACCAAACCGTATGTGTTCACCAGGAAGACTGAGGTTTCTTCAGAAAGTGGTGATAAGCAAAACATTAGGGAAGAAAAGGTTGAGGATCCAGATAGATTATGTCCGTTACATAATAAGCCCCATCCTCTAAGAAAATGCCGTGGCTTTCGCAGCAAGACCGTAGATGAACGAAAAGCTTACCTCAAAGAGAAACACATTTGTTTCAAGTGTTGTGCCTCAACAAATCATCTCGCCAAGAACTGTGACAAATCTGTGCAGTGCAAAGAGTGCAACAGCAACAAACACTTAGCTGCGCTTCACCCAGGGCCAGTGCCATGGAAGTCATTCAGCTCTGCCGTCAAGGAGGATCATGGCGGGGAGCAGCAGGAAGATGAGACTCCAGAGGTTATGTCAAAGTGCACAGAAGTCTGCGGGGACTCATTCGGTTCCCGATCATGCTCCAAAATATGCTTGGTCCGAGTCTACCCTGCAGGCCAAAGGGAGAAAGCTGTTAAAGCATACGCTGTCCTTGATGAGCAGAGTAATAAGTCTCTGGCCAAGACCGAGCTGTTCGACCTTTTGGGCATTGGAGCAAATGCCGCACCATACACCCTTAAAACATGCTCAGGGATTGTGGAAACATCAGGAAGACGTGCAAACAACCTCATAGTTGAGTCAATAGATGGAAAGGTACAGATCTCACTTCCATCACTCATAGAGTGTGACATGATGCCAGACGACCGTTCAGAGATTCCCTCAGCAGAAATAGCACAGCACTATTCCCACCTCAAGCCAATTGCGGATAAAATCCCAGCCATTGATCCGGATGCAGCCATTCTTCTTCTACTCGGCAGAGATATACTGTGTGTACACAAAGTACGTAAACAGTATAATGGACCCAACAATGCTCCATATGCCCAACAACTTGACCTCGGCTGGGTCATTGTTGGAGAGGTATGTCTCGGAGGGGCCCACAAGCCTAGCAGCATTAATGTTTACAGGACTGATGTCCTACCTACTGGCCGTACGTCTTTCCTTAGACCATGTCATAGTGTTATTCACATCCGGGAAAAGTTTGACAAGAGGAGATCAAGTCACAGTGTACAAACCTTGAAAAAGATGGACATACTGGCAGATGACATTGATGATCTTGGAAGCACAGTATTCAAAAGAACAAAAGAGGATGAGAAAATAGCTTTGTCTGTTGAAGATCAAGCCTTCCTTGAGATCATGGACAAAAACGTTCACATGAATGATGCAAACAGTTGGGTGGCTCCCTTACCATTTCATTCCACAAGGCGCCGTCTCCCAAATAATAGAGAGCAAGCAGCCAAACGTCTCTCATCTCTGTGTCGCACTTTGGAAAGAAAGCCAGACATGAAAAAGCAATATATGGATTTCATGCAGAAAATCTTCGAGTCAAACCAGGCAGAACTAGCTCCGCCATTGAAAGAGAATCAAGAGTGCTGGTATCTACCAACATTTGGTGTCTACCACCCTAAGAAGCCAGACCAAATACGGGTGGTGTTTGACTCCAGTGCCAGGTACGAAGGTGTCTCCCTCAACGACGTCCTCTTAAAGGGACCAGACCTCAATAATACTCTTCTTGGTGTCCTTCTTCGTTTCCGCAGGGAGCCTTTTGCAATCACTGCAGATGTGCAACAGATGTTTTATTGTTTCACAGTCTGTGAGGAACACCGTGATTTCCTAAGGTTCTTGTGGTTTGAAGATAACGACTTCACAAAACCAGTGACTGAATACCGGATGACAGTACATGTATTCGGTAACAGCCCTTCACCAGCTGTGGCCATTTATGGCTTGAGACGGGCAGCACAAGAAGGACAAAAAGAACATGGCCAAGATGCTAAGCAGTTTGTCATGCGGAACTTTTACGTGGATGATGGACTCGCCTCATTCTCCACAGCAGTAGAAGCCATCGACATTCTGAAAAGAACAAGGGAGATGTTAGCTGAGTCAAGCATCAAGTTGCACAAGATAGCATCAAATAGCAGCACTGTTATGAACGCTTTCCCATCTGAAGATCGTGCCAAAGATCTTAAGGATCTGGATCTGTCATCTGATCCTTTGCCTTTTCAACGCAGTCTAGGCCTCAGATGGGACCTGCAAACAGACAGCTTCTCCTTCTGCGTGTCTGATGAGGAAAAGCCATTCACTAGAAGGGGAATTCTTTCAACGGTCAACAGTGTCTACGATCCCTTGGGATTTGTGGCACCAATCACGATTCAGGGAAAGGCTCTGGTGAGAGATATCTCCATAGAAGAGTACGATTGGGACACTAAACTACCAGACGTCAAAATAACCCAGTGGAAAGCCTGGAAAGATTCCTTGATGGAACTTAAGCTACTTCAGATCCAGAGGACCTACCTTTCTGTTTCTCTGCTTGCCACTGTACACAGAGAAATTTGTGTCTTCGCAGATGCATCGACTTTAGCTATATCAGCTGTAGCCTACCTTAGGGCAGTTGATACAGAAGGACGCAGTCATGTCGGGTTCATTATGGGGAAGTCCAAGCTGGCTCCACGTCCTGCGCACACTGTTCCTCGTTTGGAGCTGTGTGCAGCTGTCTTGGCAACAGAGCTTGCAGACCTGATAATGGATGAAATCGATGTGGAGATTCACACAGTCAAGTACTACACAGATAGCAGGATTGTCCTTGGCTACATTCATAACACGTCCAGGAACTTCTATGTATATGTTGCAAACAGAGTGACAAGAATCAGGAAGTCCTCGCACCCTAATCAGTGGCACTATATCAGCACCAGCCATAATCCTGCAGATCATGGATCCAGGTCAGTCCCAGCCGCTCTCCTAAAAGACACCAACTGGTTTTCAGGTCCAGCTTTTCTGACAAGACCGGAGTCGGATGAGTCTTCTCAGCTAGAGATATTTGACCTTTTACATCCAGAGTCTGATGCAGAAATCCGCCCTCAAGTTTCAACCTATGCTACAAACACTACAGGTGGAGGTGGAGGTATCGGCTCTAATCGGTTTAGTAGATTCTCCAGTTGGAAATCACTTACCCGTGCAACAGCCAGGCTCATCCAAAAGGCCAGAGCCTACTCCAAAAATACAGACCATAAACAGAGAATGGGTGAGCTTCCTCAAGCAAAACTCATAATAATGAGAAGCGTACAACAGGACTTCTTTAAAGAGGAAATTCAAAACATCTCAAAGGGTGAAGAAGTCTCAAGACACAGTTCAATCAGAAGTTTGGATCCCATCGTAGGTGATAATGGTTTGCTGAGAGTTGGAGGTCGAATATCGTCAGCAGACATGTCCTGGGAAGAAAAGCATCCAATCCTTCTTCCAAAAAACCATCATGTCTCTACTCTGCTGGTAAGACATTATCATGAACAAGTTGCTCACCAAGGACGACACTTCACTGAAGGTGCAGTTCGTACAGCTGGACTGTGGATAACAGGAAGTAAGAGATTGGTGTCAAGTGTGATTCACAAATGTGTGATCTGCAAAAGATTAAGAGGAAAGTTGGAAGAACAAAAAATGTCTGACTTACCTCTAGACAGATTCACCATGGATCCTCCGTTCACGAATGTTGGACTTGACGTTTTCGGACCTTGGACCATCTCGTCGCGCAGAACCAGAGGTGGTCAAGTAGAAAACAAACGCTGGGCAGTTATGTTCACTTGTCTGAGTACACGAGCAGTGCATATTGAGGTTGTAGAGACCATGTCAACCTCCAGCTTCATCAATGCTTTGAGGAGATTCACCGCTATCAGAGGTCCTGTAAGTCTGCTCCGTTCTGATAGGGGCACAAACTTCGTTGGAGCTTGCAAAGAACTGCAAATAAACTCAGAGGATCCTGAGCTAAAAGCTCACCTGCAAGAAAAAAGTTGCACCTGGATATTCAATCCTCCACACTCCTCTCACATGGGTGGAGTGTGGGAGAGGATGATCGGTGTTGCACGCCGCATTTTGGATGCCATGCTATTGAAGGAGAACTGTCGCCTCACTCATGAAGTGCTTGTGACTCTCATGGCTGAAATCATGGCAATCATGAATGCAAGACCTCTTGTTCCAGTGTCCTCTGATCCAGGGATGCCAGCTGTTCTCACACCAGCAATGCTGCTCACTCAGAAGATTGATCCAGTATCTGCTCCTCTGGGGAACATGGATCTCAAAGATCTTTATAGCAAGCAATGGAGGCAAGTCCAAAGCCTCGCTGAAACTTTCTGGAGACGCTGGAAGCAAGAGTACTTGGAGACGCTCCAACCCCGTAAGAAGTGGAAATCAGAAAGACCGAACCTGCAAGTTGGAGATGTGGTACTCCTTAAAGACACTCAAGTTAAAAGGAATGAGTGGCCCACAGGTGTTATTGCGGAAACCATCCCCAGTCGTGATGGCAGGATTCGGAAAGTCAATGTGAAGATCATGAGACAGGGTACTCCCAAGGTGTATTCAAGACCTGTTTCAGACATTGTGCTGCTTCTCAGTAATGGGCCATAGTGGTATTATTTAATACCAGGCGGGGAGTGTTCTGCCCCTCTTTGTGTTGCATTAGAGACATCTAGTGGTGTAAATTTATATTGCATTTGAGTTCTCATATTTAGTCCCTCCTCTCTTGCCGTTGTTTTTGCCCGTGTGCTTCTGACTCTGATCTACTGAGAGGTCTCGCAGCAGTTACTCTTTTCTCTTTGCCTTGGTAGTTTTTGAAGGTCTAAGTCTGTAAGTATTTCTGTAAAAAGTATATTTACTTTGCTATATTCTTTGAGTATTGTCCGTTTTAGCATAATATGTATGTTGTATTAATAGATGCTAATCGCGATTAGCATTTCTCCATAGACATCCATGTTAATGTTAGCTTAAATGCTAACTAGTCCTACAAGTCTCTTTAAAATGACTAATTTTTCTTATGGGATAGCTATATATGTTAGACTTGATTTGCATATTCACGTATATGTATATATGGGCAGTTTGTAATGCCATGTTATTATGTTTTCACAGTTTTACAAAATTGGAAAGATCCTTACTAAAGGCCTCTCTCTACTCCGGTTTCCTGGGTCTTTATTTATTGGGTCTTATGTTAGCTATCTGCTACGCTAACCGATCAAAGCAAGAGCAGAATAACTAGTGTTACTGTATCCTACGTCAGTTTGAGGCTGGATCCTCTTACTCATTTTCTACGGCCTTTGAAGTGTGAAGAGCTTTGTCTTCAGTAAAATCGCTGTCAACCGATTGAACTTCAACTTTGACTCGTGGTCTTCATTGAGCATGCTGGTCTCTTTATGTGTTTTAACTGTAGTTCCCCTACAATAAACTTTTAATATTTGAATTAGCCTACACTCCAAGTGCACATTCAGTTCAATTAAGCACACTTCCTCCTCTCTCCGCCATATTTCACTGTTCTCCAGCTTTCCTTATTCGTTCCTCTTTTCTCTCTTTGTGTTTCTGTCCAAGAGAATATGATCTCTCTCTACAGCTGCCTGTGAGGCATATTGTTCTTGCTTATCATCAAATTCACTCCCACATCTGCACCAGCCAGAAAACAAACATTTGCAGAGCGAAACAAGTCATTTAGCATGGGTGTAATTGATACAACAGGGTTGCAACTACATAACTACACTCCAATCAGCACGAATCAAATGTGTTCGAGTATGTTTATTGGCCCTCGCTCTCCCTGTTCCCCTTTCAGGCATCGCTCTGTCTTCCACTGGTTTCCCTGGGCCCTGCACCAGGTGGGCTTGAAAAACTAGCTGTGGGGCCGAAAGGTCTCACCTCTGCCCCTGCACCCAAAACCACATATTAATCACAATGAAACCGCTTTGTTTTTACCATTGTGAGTTGACAGAGGCAGTATCTGTTTCCACACTCTCGCTTCTCGTCTCTCACCTCTTTGAAAAAAATCAATAAAACGAACCTAGAGAAGATATCGCTTCATCTATACACATTAATCAAAAACAGTGTTATCAACGTAAGTGAAGCTTTATTATGTAGATCTGATTAATGTCTTTGATAAAGGCCAGAGGAATTAATTACCGATCGAACGTTCTGTGTAAGTGTGAGAAATTTTTGTGACCATCATTTTTTTTTTTTTTTTTTGGAACATTGCAGTATTTGTTACAAAATATTTATCCGTGCACACTTACACACGCTATCGAAAGGGTTTGGGACGACTTGACTTGAGGGTGAGGGATTTTCATTTTTGTGTGAATTAAACCTTTAATGTGTTTCAATTACTATAGTGTGTTAGTTTCCAGGGCGTATGTGGTTGCTATAGGGTTGCTAGGGCCGTTAGTCTGATCACTTATAGCACAACTATATCTTCAACAAGCCGCGTGATTTGAATTGTAATGTAATTGGGGCGAGTCAAGGAAGGGTAAGAGAGTATGAGCGTTAGTAAAAGTGATACTTAGCTTAGCATGCCCGCTTCTGCAAACCACATACACAGGGAGAATTGGATTTTAATTACACTTTGTGTGCTTTTCTCTGCGTTCTTGTACAAAAGCACACCTGCAAATCTAGGGCAACACTCCCACATACAATCTACACTTTGCGTCTGCTTTATCTGATGGGCAGGTGAATATGGCGTGTGCTGGTTTCATGTTCCTCTCGTGAGTCAAGGCCTACAAAGCAGATCAATCATTGATCATGTTCACACCGCTAATATCTGTATTATAGAGGAATAATAATGTTGACTCACCTGCTCGAGAGCTTCAAAGCCGAGGCAATTACGACTTATCAGTGTGTGTTTGGAGATGTGTGAAAACGCTGTTGCTGTAGTCAGGTACACCACCCAAACAAGGCTCGGCTCAAACATACAGAAGGACTTGAGATGTGTGTGTTAGTCTCGAGTGGCTTGGGTTTGCTTGACAGACGGAGGATTAAGTGCTCATTGATGGAGTGACTCAGGTAGAATATGACTCTTTGAACTGATAAACTCTTGCTTTTATGCTTTTGTGCCGGTCTGAAGTTATTTATACAATGTTTGCTCACTACTAATGACAATAATAGTTTCCTGGTTACTGTGGAGACCTTTTCTTTTGATAAAAATTGACAGCATTAATAAATTATCGCATGTCTCTAAGTGAAAGCATCACGAGCCAATGCTTCTACGATTCAATTAAGCTTTTGAGAAACGCAGCCCTGAAAGATTTCTTTTCTTTTTGGAAACATCCGAGAAGCGCGTCTGCTTTACTTTCTATAGCACAATTGAGATATTAAAAAGATTTTGTTCGTAATTTTATTTGGTATTTTCAGGAGATTAAGAGCCCATCCACACGAAGAAGCGTTTCACTGTATACGTATATTTTTTTATCGTATTGGCGTTTCGTCCACACGGAATGAAACCACTATTTTTTGAAACCGGGTCCCAAAGTGGATAAATCTGGAAACGACACCCTTGCGGTTTCGTGTGTACAGGCAATCCGTATATTTTGTGAAACGATGATGTCATCACATTGTCGCACGCCATCTTCGTCGTCTTCTTCTTGGTTCGTATACAGCGCACAAGGTTATGCGCATGCTCAAAGTCTTCTTCTCCGTGTATAGTGTATCTCTGTGGCAGAATTACAGCGCCCCATACTGGTCTGGCATATATACTGCACCGTTTTCAATCGTTTTCAGTGGTATCGTGTGTATGCAGAGACGATGCCGTGTTTACGGATTTTTTTTTAAAACAAGGAAAAAAAATCAGATAGGGAACGCACCAGCTTCGTGTGGACGTGGCCTAAATTCTTTCTTTTTTTTTTTTTTTTTTACATTTACGTTTTAATTTACTTATGTGCAAAACAAAAACGGTGGGTAATACAAAAATTAACAGATCACAAAAATGGAATTATTAATTGCATTACAATAAGACTACACAGATTTAAAATACACTCTTTACAATGCTGTGTTGTTTGAACCCATATTTGGGTAAAATATGGACAAACCCAAATGTTGGTTTAAAAATGTAATTTAAAATGTTCAACTTTCAATTTTTAAACTTTAAATTTTTTAATTGCATTTTTTAACCCAACATTTGGGTTTGTCCATATTTTACCCAAATTTGGGTTGAAACAACCCAGCATTTTTTAGAGTGTACACTTTGTAGACACTGGAGAAAATCAAGTAGGATTTACTTTTCACTCAAAAATGAACAAAATTATAAACAATCACATAAATGGGATTAAATGTGAATTTTTGAAGTAGAAAAGGTGAAATAGATTATTGGAGTGTGTTTTACACGAAAATACTTTGTTTAAATACATATTTTTTTTTTTTACAGTTCCTCTAGTGACTCTAAAAACTCATATGTCTGGATCATATTTCACCCCAAAGCCAGAAGAATGAATACGCATGCATGGTATATTATACCTAAAAGAAGCCTTTTTGTATTTGCCTGTGCCCGGACATGTTTTGCTAGACTCACTCTTATCTCAGTGCTCGAGGATGTTGCATTGAAAGACTTGTAGTTCTTGATCTAAGCGTCTGATCATCTCTGGGCGTTCCTGTAATGACTGTGTCAAGGTTGTCCTCGTGACCTGAAGGGGGCTGGTCTGCTTCAAATCCACTGTAATTATCCAAACAAAGGCCAGGCCTAATTGTCCTGTAAAACAATCCAGCTGCCATTGAGCAGCAGCAGATCTTTTCTCTGGCCAGGGGTGATCCATCTTTGCTGTGTCGCAGGGACAGAAGGAGGGCTCTGACAGGTTAAGCCGTGATATATAGTCATGTATTGTGTTGTGCTTTGCAGACGGGAACACAAAAGAAAAGTTAACCTGGATGACTCCATTGTCGCTGTCCTCTCGGCTCCACAGAGGATTTGGTGATAAAACAGACTCTTAGTGACGCACAGCGCGCCAGACATGAAATTGGACGCCAACACTGAATCCGTTATTGATGTCTGTCTGATGACACAAAGAAAGTGTGTAACTTTAGAGAGAAAGAAAGCGATTGGGGGGTGTTGGTGTGTGAATGAAACCGCTCACACCACAAGAGAACTTTAAAGGACTTTTCTCTTGCATTATAAAAAGTCATTAATTTGCCCAAAATTTGCTTATACAGTACATTAATTTTATTAGTATGCAATCACAGCAAAATTCCAGCGAAATTGAGGGCAAAAAAGGTCAATTTTCTCTTTTATCAGTTAGTGAAGCAGCGATGTGCCACATCTGTGCACCCTCGGATGAAATTCACCATCACACAGATTCCAATTGAAATGTGTGGATTTCTTGAATATTTGCCGAATTACGGTACAATTTTTATTTTTGATTTGGGATATTGAAACAATTTTAATGTTGGAGATTTCATCCTTTCCCCATTTTAATCAATAAAAGCTGTACTTCCATGACTAGAGAAACGCTTTCTGGTACATTACCATTATGGCCACTACGTGAACTTGACTTCATGAGACTTTTATTATTTTCTCTGAAGGGTAGAAAAAATGGTTACACCTTATTTTGATGGTTCTCTTTAAATATTTTGTAGACTGCAAATACATGTCAACTTATTCTTCTAACCCTAACCCTACCAGTCTTCTAATACTCTATTGAGGGTCGGTTGACATGTGCAAAGTTACTTATAGTCAACAGGGGTCCATCCAAAAAAATGTCAAGTTCGCACAGGGTTTCGTACCCCACCTACCTGTCCACTGTGACCAAAACAACCAATGATCACATGACATGATCACATGAGGGCAAGAGGAACAAGTGACAAAACCAGAAACCATGATTAAGAAAGTGACTTATTATGGCCCTTTTCACAAGATGTAATATAAATCTATGGTGTCCCCAGATTGTGTCTGAAATTTCAGCTCAGAATACCACCCCAGATCATTTATTGTAGCTTGTCAAATTTCCCCTTTGTGGGTGTGAGCAAAAACACGCCGTTTTTGTGTGTCCCTTTAAATGCAAATGAGCTGCAGCTCCGCCCCCGTTCAGAAGAGAGCCAATCCTTTACATTAGCTTGAGATACAATGACAAAACACTTGAATTTTACAATTAAGTGTTCAAAAACATTGCATTCAGTTTACACTTAAGTATATATTTTTAAAAGTATTGTATTTCCATAATAAGTTAAAAGTATGCTAAATTGAACTTCTTTTCACAGAGAATGGTAAAAATTGCTGTACTGAGTTCTGGTCATTAGAGAACATTGCCATTGTCAATAATGAAACAGTAAATGTATCGCCTCAGTTCTATTTTAAACAGTTCCGGCCGAAAAGATATTCCTTTACGTGTTTTGAACACCTTACATGTCATCTGAACACCTTAGGACACATCCTGACACCACATGCTAATGCCAACCTCGACGACAGCAACAGCTGTGATGATGTCACAAGCAGTGTTAGCATGATGCTATTTTGTGATTTTATTTTTGTATTCACCAGATGAAAATGAATCAGTTCAAAAGGGAGGTCCAATCCTCTTGCACTGATTTTTTTTTTTTTTACATTTATAATAGGCTTTATGCACAGCTGAACTACTTCCTGATTAATGCAGGTGTGCCTGACCTCAGTAGTCATGGCAACAATAATCAGACACACCTGAATTAATCAATTTGGCCAATAATGGCAGACAGGAAACAAGGAGCTGGCTTAAGTTCAGGAAGTAGAGCAGCTGTACATAAAGCCCACTGAATCCTCCTCAGTACCATTCAGAGACATAATGAATGTACACACAAGGACATGCCGGCAAGTTCTCTCGAACGGCTCTGGGAATGTCACACCAGTGCGGGAATTCCAGACTGCATAACAGTTAAATAAAGCTTGCTATACACTTCTGGCTTTAGCCAACACATTTTGTACAAAATAAATGTTCCCACTCTCACTAATTCCTGCCATTTTCTCTTGTTCCAGAGAGAGTTTTCGTAGCTGTGCAACACTCATGCAAACCCTTGGACCGTTCGGAGTGGCAGCTACACACACACATACCTTTCTCACATGACAACCGCTAGCTGGACCTCGACTGCAAGTAGTAGGGTAGGAAGGGGGGGTTCACCTGCACCCGAAAGATATATTTTTTTTCAACCTAGTTTTTTGTAATCCTTAAGGTGTCTAGAAAAGGAATTTTGATGTTCCCCGCGCAAATTTTTGTCCCATATGTGATTTTTTGTATCATCTTTTGTGTCTGTGCTTGATTTTTGGCTGCGGAAAATGAAAACTTTAAACCTACATAGAATCTGAACAATACATCCTACAGACACAATCTACCCCATTTTCTCTTCGTCTTTGCATGAGGAATTGATAGATATGAGGATTGTCTTGATTAGATGATGTATAGTGCATAAAAACTCAAATAAACACCAAAAAATTTCAAAAAATGGTGACATTAGATCACCGGAACTCCTCCCCTATGGACCCTTCTGATATATGTTTTCTAACTTTTGTATTTTTAAGGTCTTTAGGATGTCTAATAAGCAAATGTTGATGATCCCCACTTGAAATATTGTCACATGTATGTATTTTCTGGCTATATTGGTTGCCACCCTGGATATCCAAAAAAGCAAAAAAGCACATTTATAGGCAGTCTGTTTTTCTCCTTTAGTTTTCGATTTGATAAATCTCCTCCATTTTTCATAACTGGCTATGTAAATTATTGTTTAGCACATGTTGAGCTTGTTCCCAATGTTCACTTGTTGCACATTAAAAATATAACATAGATATTTTAATTAAATAATACATTTTAAGATACAACGTGTTCAAAAATATGCATTAATTAAAAATCACATCATGTAATTAGGATTCACTGGTAATGTGAGGTTTATTTAACATACATTTTTAAACTAACTACACAAATACATAGCCTACACCATGCACCAACACACAATTAGAAAGGTCTTTCTTGGTGAAGAGCATTTAGCGTTATGGAAGCCCACATTAACTGGCAGATAATGGTCTCTCCAGATTTCTGTTAAGTTGAAAAAAAAAATGTTATGCTTAATAATTAATTAATTATACTTTCATTATTATTATTATTACTACTACTGGTGAGGGAATGTGTTTCATCTTGAGTGGGACAATCTGAACAAAATAACAACAAACATTCATGGCTCAAGTGTGGTGAACTGGACCGGTGGGATCATGATACAGGAGGTGAAACCTGAATTTGATGCCCCCAACTCTCTGGAAATTCCACCAATGCTCCCACTCTACGAGTGGAAAAAGACGCGCTCCCTTATGGTAGATATACCTGAGACCCTAAATTCATCATCAAGTCATGATTAGATGATGTATAGTGCATAAACACTCAAATGAACACCAAAAAATGTAAAAATAAATTGTGACATTGGATCACTGGAACTCCTGCCCTTAGGACCCTATTGATATTTTCTAACTTTTGTACTTTTACAGTCTTTATGATGTCTAAGAAGCAAATGTTGATGATCCCCACCTGAAACATGTTGGTCCAAATGAACATCTCCCATAATAAGTAGGTACTATTCAAACCATTATATTGGTGTTATTTATTGAAACAAAACAGAAAACCACTCATATATTCAAATACTGTTTGTGTAATGTATATATGAAGAGTTCAGATGCAAAAGCCTCTAAGTGCCATTTGAAATTTGGTTCTAGAATGACCATTTTTATCAAGCTCGTGTATTTAAGTTCAGTAATTTCACTTAAATGACCATTAATAGGTAATCTTCATTGCCATTTAAGTGAAATTACTGAACGACCCTATGAGCTATGTTGTCCGGGGCTAAATGCCCCTGGTAGGGTCTCCCAAGGCAAACCGGTCCTAGGCGACGGGTCAGACCAAGAACGGTTCAAAAAACCTTATGAGTGAAGTGAAAACAAGGACAGCCGGGGCCCCACCTTGGAGCCAGTATGTGAGCGCCTGGTGGCAGGGCCTCCCACACGGTGTCCGGCAGGGCTCAGTCCGAAGAAGCAACGTGGGGCCTCCTTCCCGTGGGCTCACCACCTTCAGGAGGGACCGTAAGGGGCCTGTGCTGAGAGGAACGGGCGGCAGTCGAAGGCGGGGGCCTCAACAACCCGATCCCTGGACATGGAAACTAGCTCTAGGGACAGAATGGCCCCCCCTGACCTGAACCCGAGTAGTGTTCAGTTATTGGACTTCTGTGCTAGTCACAGTTTGTCCACAACAAACACCATCTTCAAGCAAAAGGGTGTCCATCAGTGCATGCAGCCCCTGAACACCCTAGATGCACATTTATGATGGACAGATGCACTTTTATGATGGATAGATGCACTTTTATGATGGACAGATGCACTTTTATGATGGACAGATGCACTTTTATGATGGACAGATGCACTTTTATGATGGACAGATGCACTTTTATGATGGATAGATGCACTTTATGATGGACAGATCAGATGCACTTTTATGATGGACAGATGCACTTTTATGATGGATAGATGCACTTTTATGATGGATAGATGCACTTGTATGATGGACAGATGCACTTTTATGATGGATAGATGCACTTTTATGATGGATAGATGCACTTTTATGATGGATAGATGCACTTGTATGATGGACAGATGCACTTTTATGATTGACAGATGCACTTTTATGATGGACAGATGCACTTTTATGATGGATAGATGCACTTTTATGATGGATAGATGCACTTTTATGATGGACAGATGCACTTTTATGATGGATAGATGCACTTTTATGATGGATAGATGCACTTGTATGATGGACAGATGCACTTTTATGATTGACAGATGCACTTTTATGATGGATAGATGCACTTTTATGATGGACAGATGCACTTTTATGATGGACAGATGCACTTTTATGATGGATAGATGCACTTTTATGATGGACAGATGCACTTTTATGATGGATAGATGCACTTTTATGATGGACAGATGCACTTTTATGATTGATAGATGCACTTTTATGATTGATAGATGCACTTTTATGATGGACAGATGCACTTTTATGATTGATAGATGCACTTTTATGATGGACAGATGCACTTTTATGATGGACAGATGCACTTTTATGATGGATAGATGCACTTTTATGATGGGCAGATGCACTTTTATGATGGATAGATGCACTTTTA
The DNA here is from genome assembly GCF_016745375.1 of Pimephales promelas. Next base: position 2,184,460 of record NW_024121788.1, on the reverse strand, counting down.
TGAAGGACAGATGCACTTTTATGATGGACAGATGCACTTTTATGATGGATAGATGCACTTTTATGAAGGACAGATGCACTTTTATGATGGATAGATGCACTTTTATGATGGATAGATGCACTTTTATGATTGATAGATGCACTTTTATGATGGATAGATGCACTTTTATGATGAACAGATGCACTTTTATGATGGACAGATGCACTTTTATGATGGATAGATGCACTTTTATGATGGATAGATGCACATTTATGATGGACAGATGCACTTTTATGATGGACAGATGCACTTTTATGATGGACAGATGCACTTTTATGATGGATAGATGCACTTTTATGATGGACAGATGCACTTTTATGATGGACAGATGCACTTTTATGATGGACAGATGCACTTTTATGATTGATAGATGCACTTTTATGATGGACAGATGCACTTTTATGATGGACAGATGCACTTTTATGATTGATAGATGCACTTTTATGATGGACAGATCAGATGCACATTTATGATGGACAGATGCACTTATGTGATGGATAGATGCACTTTTATGATGGACAGATGCACTTTTATGATGGATAGATGCACTTTTATGATGGACAGATGCACTTTTATGATGGATAGATGCACTTTTATGATGGACAGATGCACTTTTATGATGGATAGATGCACTTTTATGATGGACAGATGCACTTTTATGATGGACAGATGCACTTTTATGATGGACAGATGCACTTTTATGATGGATAGATGCACTTTTATGATGGGCAGATGCACTTTTATGATGGATAGATGCACTTTTATGAAGGACAGATGCACTTTTATGATGGACAGATGCACTTTTATGATGGATAGATGCACTTTTATGAAGGACAGATGCACTTTTATGATGGACAGATGCACTTTTATGATGGACAGATGCACTTTTATAATGGACAGATGCACTTATGTGATGGACAGATGCACTTTTATGATGGATAGATGCACTTTTATGATTAATAGATGCACTTTTATGATGGACAGATGCACTTTTATGATTGATAGATGCACTTTTATGATTGATAGATGCACTTTTATGATGGACAGATGCACTTTTGTGATGGACAGATGCACTTTTATGATGGACAGATCAGATGCACATTTATGATGGACAGATGCACTTTATGATGGACAGATGCACTTTTATGATGAACAGATGCACTTTTATGATGGACAGATGAACTTTTATGATGGATAGATGCACTTTTATGATGGACAGATGCACTTTTATGATGGATAGATGCACTTTTATGATGGACAGATGCACTTTTATGATGGATAGATGCACTTTTATGATGGACAGATGCACTTTTATGATGGACAGATGCACTTTTATGATGGACAGATGCACTTTTATGATGGATAGATGCACTTTTATGATGGACAGATGCACTTTTATGATGGACAGATGCACTTTTATGATGGATAGATGCACTTTTTTTTCTCAGTGATCGTAAATAAAACTAAATTCCATTTTTCTTGGTTGAATGAAAACCGATTATGTTACATAGACATGTCACATAGACATATACACTAGACCTCACCTTGACTACGGCAGTTCATTGGAACGAATGCATCAATAGAGCCGCCATCTTGAAACAGGGGAGCCCCTCCACTTTAATGCATCAGCATCAATGTAGTAGACACAGTAAATCACCATAAATCATCATGAATGTGATTTTTCTTGTTTTTTTGGTTTGTTCCAACGGTCAGACATGTATTTATCATTGATTCCAAAAAAGAAAAAAAAATATTTAAAAAAAAAAAATAATAATTCTTTCTAGTTTAGATTTAATCCGTGAACATCATACGCTGCACAAAAGTCTGCCACCATCAATGAATTTGAATTAAAGGCAGAGATAGCAGCATTACCTAGCTACTTCCTATGACAAGACCCCTGTTCCAAGATGGCGGCGGATTTTGACGCATGCTTAGACCCCCAAGGTGAAGTCTAGTGTATATATCTATGGTTATTGCAGAGGCGAATAAACATCTGGATATCTCTCCACTGGAGCGTGTTAACGCAAACGTGTAAGTTTCACGTTTGAGGGGGTTAAACCGTGACATCTACACATTTTCCAAAGTGGACTATTTAGGCTGCTTCATTAAAAATGTGACAAAAGACGTTTTTTTCGCCGTGGATCGAGGCAAATGAATCCTTTTCACCTTGAAAATAATAAATGTTTTTTGCATTTTAAATAATAGACCATTTCTCAGTGATCGTCAATAAAACAAAATTCCATTTTTCTCGGTTTAATGAAAACCGATAGGTCGTTATGGCAGAGGCGAATAACATCTAGATATCTCTCCACTGGAGCGTGTTAACGCAAACGTGTAAGTTTCACGTTTGAGGGGGTTTAAACCGTGACATCTACACATTTTCCAAAGTGGACTATTTAGGCTGCTTCGGCGTGGATCGAGGCAAATGAATCCTTTTCACCTTGAAAATAATAAATGTTTTTTGCATTTTAAATAATAGACCATTTCTCTGTGATCGTCAATAAAACAAAATTCCATTTTTCTCGGTTTAATGAAAACCAATAGGTCGTGATGGTAAGTTTCAGTTTAAGTGTAAGTTTCACGTTTGAGGGGGTTTAAACCGTGACATCTACACGTTTTCAAAAGTGCACCAACGTGATTATTTCACGTCTTGTCGTGATACTGGGTTGAAGAAATGTTGTTTTGGCCACTTTGTTTAAAAACAACAAATGAACGTAAGCAAGAATGGGATTTGAACTCAGGTCTTCTTGCTTAAAGCCCAACGCTTTATCAATTGAGCCACTGAATCTGTTGAGTTCAAAGATGTATTGAATGAATTTTTATTGACGGTTTGGTTTTATTTGTTGGAAAAATAAATATAGAAATATAATTTGACACAAGAGGGCAGTATAGCCCTATTTATGGTTTTGAGTTTAAACTAAACTCAAATAGGTCGAGTATTTAAAAGGTTATGGTTAACACCGTTAACGTGGTTTAACGTCGATGTAATACGTTGTTTTAGCGTACCTTTTGCTTAAACGAGGAGCTGGGGGACGCCCAAGAAAATAGACATTTTACTCATTAGGCTGCTTCATTAAAAATTTGACATTTAGACGTTTTCTTCGGCGTGGATCCAGGCAAAAGAATCCTTTTTTTTTTTTTTGCATTTTAAATAATAGAACATTTCTCAGTGATCGTAAATAAAACAAAATTCCATTTTTTCGGTTTAATGAAAGCCTGACATCTACACATTTTCCAAAGTGGAATATTTAGGCTGCTTCATTAAAAATGTGACATTTAGACGTTTTCTTCGGCGTGGATCCAGGCAAATGAATCCTTTTCACCTTGAAAATAATTTTTTATTTTTTTTGCTTTTTAAATAATAGAACATTTCTCAGTGATCGTAAATAAAAAAAAAATTAAATTTTTCTCGGTTTAATGAAAACCGATAGGTCGTTATGGCAGAGGCGAATAAACATCTGGATATAGAGGGCCATGAGACATAGACCTGAGTGCAACAATGGAGGCTCTAGACCCTTCCAGTGCTGAGATATCGAAACTCAAAATTTTGACCCGAAAAAAACCCCGACAGTGTTACCCCTTACGTTTTTTTTTTTGGGCGAAAAATTAGGTATCCCCAATTTTCTCAAAACTCTGGATTCTGATAGAGGCCATGAGACTTAGACCTGAGTGCAACAATGGAGGCTCTAGACCCTTCCAGAGCTGAGATATCGAAATTCAAAATTTCGACCCGAAAAAAAAATGACAGTGTTACCCCTTACTTTTTTTTTTTTGGGCGAAAAATTTAGTATCCCCAATCTTCTCAAAACTCTGGATTCTGATAGAGGGCCATGAGACTTAGACCTGAGTGCAACAATGGAGGCTCTAGACCCTTCCAGAGCTGAGATATCATAACTCAAAATTTCGACCCGAAAAAAAAAAACGACAGTTTTACCCCTTTCGTTTTTTTTGGGGGGCGAAAAATTAAGTATCCCCAATCTTCTCAAAACTCTGGATTCTGATAGAGGGCAATGAGACATAGACCTGAGTGCAACAATGGAGGCTCTAGACCCTTCCAGAGCTGAGATATCGAAATTCAAAATTTCGACCAAAAAAAAAAAACCACAGTGTTACCCCTTACGTTTTTTTTTTTGGGTGAAAAATTAAGTATCCCCAATCTTCTCAAAACTCTGGATTCTGATAGAGGGCCATGAGACTTAGACCTCAGTGCAACAATGGAGGCTCTAGACCCTTTCAGAGCTGAGATATCGAAATTCAAAATTTCGACCAAAAAAAAACGTACAGTGGTACCCTTGTCGTTTTTTTTTTGGGCGAAAATTAAGTATCCCAATCTTCTCAAAACTCTGGATTCATTTTTGATAGAGGGCCATGAGACTTTAGACTGAGTGCAAAAATGGAGGCTCTAAGACCACTTCCAAGCTGAGATATCGAAAATAAAAATTTTGAATTTCGATATCTCAGCTCTGGAAGGGGCTAGAGCCTCCATTTTTGCACTCAGGTCTAAGTCTCATGGCCCTCTATCAGAATCCAGAAGTTTTGGGAAGATTGGGAAACTTAATTTTTCGCCCAAAAAAAAAAACGTAAGGGGTACCACTGTCGTTTTTTTTTCGGGCCGAAATTTTTGAGTTTCGATATCTCAGCTCTGGAAGGGCTAGAGCCTCCATTTTTGCACTCAGGTCTAAGTCTCATGGCCTCTATCAGAATCCAGAGTTTTGGAAGATTGGAGAAACTTAATTTTTCGCCAAAAAAAAAAAAACGTAAGGGGTACCACTGTCGTTTTTTTTTTTCGGGCCGAATTTTTGAGTTTCGATATCTCAGCTCTGGAAGGGGCTAGAGCCTCCATTTTTGCACTCAGGTCTAAGTCTCATGGCCCTCTATCAGAATTTTGGGAAGATTGGAGAAACTTAATTTTTCGCCCCAAAAAAAAACGTAAGGGGTACCACTGTCGTTTTTTTTTCGGGCCGAATTTTTGAGTTTCGATATCTCAGCTCTGGAAGGGGCTAGAGCCTCCATTTTTGCACTCAGGTCTAAGTCTCATGGCCCTCTATCAGAATTTGGGAAGATTGGAGAAACTTAATTTTTCGCCCAAAAAAAAAAACGTAAGGGGTACCACTGTCGTTTTTTTTTTCGGGCCGAATTTTTGAGTTTCGATATCTCAGCTCTGGAAGGGGCTAGAGCCTCCATTTTTGCACTCAGGTCTAAGTCTCATGGCCCTCTATCAGAATTTGGGAAGATTGGAGAAACTTAATTTTTCGCCCAAAAAAAAACGTAAGGGGTACCACTGTCGTTTTTTTTTTCGGGCCGAATTTTTGAGTTTCGATATCTCAGCTCTGGAAGGGGCTAGAGCCTCCATTTTTGCACTCAGGTCTAAGTCTCATGGCCCTCTATCAGAATTGGGAAGATTGGAGAAACTTAATTTTTCGCCCAAAAAAAAAAACGTAAGGGGTACCACTGTCGTTTTTTTTTCGGGCCGAATTTTGAGTTTCGATATCTCAGCTCTGGAAGGGGCTAGAGCCTCCATTTTTGCACTCAGGTCTAAGTCTCATGGCCCTCTATCAGAATTTGGGAAGATTGGAGAAACTTAATTTTTCGCCCAAAAAAAAAAAACGTAAGGGGTACCACTGTCGTTTTTTTTTCGGGCCGAATTTTTGAGTTTCGATATCTCAGCTCTGGAAGGGGCTAGAGCCTCCATTTTTGCACTCAGGTCTAAGTCTCATGGCCCTCTATCAGAATTTGGGAAGATTGGAGAAACTTAATTTTTCGCCCAAAAAAAAAACGTAAGGGGTACCACTGTCGTTTTTTTTTCGGGCCGAATTTTGAGTTTCGATATCTCAGCTCTGGAAGGGGCTAGAGCCTCCATTTTTGCACTCAGGTCTAAGTCTCATGGCCCTCTATCAGAATTTGGGAAGATTGGAGAAACTTAATTTTTCGCCCAAAAAAAAAAAACGTAAGGGGTACCACTGTCGTTTTTTTTTTCGGGCCGAATTTTTGAGTTTCGATATCTCAGCTCTGGAAGGGGCTAGAGCCTCCATTTTTGCACTCAGGTCTAAGTCTCATGGCCCTCTATCAGAATTTGGGAAGATTGGAGAAACTTAATTTTTCGCCCAAAAAAAAAAACGTAAGGGGTACCACTGTCGTTTTTTTTTCGGGCCGAATTTTTGAGTTTCGATATCTCAGCTCTGGAAGGGGCTAGAGCCTCCATTTTTGCACTCAGGTCTAAGTCTCATGGCCCTCTATCAGAATCCAGAGTTTGGAAGATTGGAGAAACTTAATTTTTCGCCCAAAAAAAAAAACGTAAGGGGTACCACTGTCGTTTTTTTTTCGGGCCGAATTTTTGAGTTTCGATATCTCAGCTCTGGAAGGGGCTAGAGCCTCCATTTTTGCACTCAGGTCTAAGTCTCATGGCCCTCTATCAGAATTTGGGAAGATTGGAGAAACTTAATTTTTCGCCCAAAAAAAAAACGTAAGGGGTACCACTGTCGTTTTTTTTTCGGGCCGAATTTTTGAGTTTCGATATCTCAGCTCTGGAAGGGGCTAGAGCCTCCATTTTTGCACTCAGGTCTAAGTCTCATGGCCCTCTATCAGAATTTGGGAAGATTGGAGAAACTTAATTTTTCGCCCAAAAAAAAAACGTAAGGGGTACCACTGTCGTTTTTTTTTTTCGGGCCGAATTTTTGAGTTTCGATATCTCAGCTCTGGAAGGGGCTAGAGCCTCCATTTTTGCACTCAGGTCTAAGTCTCATGGCCCTCTATCAGAATTTGGGAAGATTGGAGAAACTTAATTTTTCGCCCCAAAAAAAAAAACGTAAGGGGTACCACTGTCGTTTTTTTTTCGGGCCGAATTTTTGAGTTTCGATATCTCAGCTCTGGAAGGGGCTAGAGCCTCCATTTTTGCACTCAGGTCTAAGTCTCATGGCCCTCTATCAGAATTTGGGAAGATTGGAGAAACTTAATTTTTCGCCCAAAAAAAAAAAACGTAAGGGGTACCACTGTCGTTTTTTTTTTCGGGCCGAATTTTTGAGTTTCGATATCTCAGCTCTGGAAGGGGCTAGAGCCTCCATTTTTGCACTCAGGTCTAAGTCTCATGGCCCTCTATCAGAATTTGGGAAGATTGGAGAAACTTAATTTTTCGCCCCAAAAAAAAAAACGTAAGGGGTACCACTGTCGTTTTTTTTTCGGGCCGAATTTTTGAGTTTCGATATCTCAGCTCTGGAAGGGGCTAGAGCCTCCATTTTTGCACTCAGGTCTAAGTCTCATGGCCCTCTATCAGAATTTGGGAAGATTGGAGAAACTTAATTTTTCGCCCAAAAAAAAAAAACGTAAGGGGTACCACTGTCGTTTTTTTTCGGGCCGAATTTTTGAGTTTCGATATCTCAGCTCTGGAAGGGCTAGAGCCTCCATTTTTGCACTCAGGTCTAAGTCTCATGGCCCTCTATCAGAATTTGGGAAGATTGGAGAAACTTAATTTTTCGCCCAAAAAAAAAAACGTAAGGGGTACCACTGTCGTTTTTTTTTCGGGCCGAATTTTTGAGTTTCGATATCTCAGCTCTGGAAGGGGCTAGAGCCTCCATTTTTGCACTCAGGTCTAAGTCTCATGGCCCTCTATCAGAATTTGGGAAGATTGGAGAAACTTAATTTTTCGCCCAAAAAAAAAAAACGTAAGGGTACCACTGTCGTTTTTTTTTTCGGGCCGAATTTTTGAGTTTCGATATCTCAGCTCTGGAAGGGGCTAGAGCCTCCATTTTTGCACTCAGGTCTAAGTCTCATGGCCCTCTATCAGAATTTGGGAAGATTGGAGAAACTTAATTTTTCGCCCAAAAAAAAAAAACGTAAGGGGTACCACTGTCGTTTTTTTTTTCGGGCCGAATTTTGAGTTTCGATATCTCAGCTCTGGAAGGGCTAGAGCCTCCATTTTTGCACTCAGGTCTAAGTCTCATGGCCCTCTATCAGAATCCAGAGTTTTGGGAAGATTGGAGAAACTTAATTTTTCGCCCCAAAAAAAAAAACGTAAGGGGTACCACTGTCGTTTTTTTTTCGGGCCGAATTTTTGAGTTTCGATATCTCAGCTCTGGAAGGGGCTAGAGCCTCCATTTTTGCACTCAGGTCTAAGTCTCATGGCCCTCTATCAGAATTTGGGAAGATTGGAGAAACTTAATTTTTCGCCCCAAAAAAAAAAACGTAAGGGGTACCACTGTCGTTTTTTTTTTTCGGGCCGAATTTTTGAGTTTCGATATCTCAGCTCTGGAAGGGGAGAGCCTCCATTTTTGCACTCAGGTCTAAGTCTCATGGCCCTCTATCAGAATTGGGAAGATTGGAGAAACTTAATTTTTCGCCCAAAAAAAAAAAACGTAAGGGGTACCACTGTCGTTTTTTTTTCGGGCCGAATTTTTGAGTTTCGATATCTCAGCTCTGGAAGGGGCTAGAGCCTCCATTTTTGCACTCAGGTCTAAGTCTCATGGCCCTCTATCAGAATTTGGGAAGATTGGAGAAACTTAATTTTTCGCCCCAAAAAAAAAAACGTAAGGGGTACCACTGTCGTTTTTTTTTCGGGCCGAATTTTTGAGTTTCGATATCTCAGCTCTGGAAGGGGCTAGAGCCTCCATTTTTGCACTCAGGTCTAAGTCTCATGGCCCTCTATCAGAATTTGGGAAGATTGGAGAAACTTAATTTTTCGCCCCAAAAAAAAAAACGTAAGGGGTACCACTGTCGTTTTTTTTTTCGGGCCGAATTTTTGAGTTTCGATATCTCAGCTCTGGAAGGGGCTAGAGCCTCCATTTTTGCACTCAGGTCTAAGTCTCATGGCCCTCTATCAGAATTTGGGAAGATTGGAGAAACTTAATTTTTCGCCCAAAAAAAAAAACGTAAGGGGTACCACTGTCGTTTTTTTTTCGGGCCGAATTTTTGAGTTTCGATATCTCAGCTCTGGAAGGGGCTAGAGCCTCCATTTTTGCACTCAGGTCTAAGTCTCATGGCCCTCTATCAGAATTTGGGAAGATTGGAGAAACTTAATTTTTCGCCCAAAAAAAAAAACGTAAGGGGTACCACTGTCGTTTTTTTTTTCGGGCCGAATTTTTGAGTTTCGATATCTCAGCTCTGGAAGGGGCTAGAGCCTCCATTTTTGCACTCAGGTCTAAGTCTCATGGCCCTCTATCAGAATTTGGGAAGATTGGAGAAACTTAATTTTTCGCCCAAAAAAAAAAACGTAAGGGGTACCACTGTCGTTTTTTTTTTCGGGCCGAATTTTTGAGTTTCGATATCTCAGCTCTGGAAGGGGCTAGAGCCTCCATTTTTGCACTCAGGTCTAAGTCTCATGGCCCTCTATCAGATTTGGGAAGATTGGAGAAACTTAATTTTTCGCCCAAAAAAAAAAACGTAAGGGGTACCACTGTCGTTTTTTTTTCGGGCCGAATTTTTGAGTTTCGATATCTCAGCTCTGGAAGGGCTAGAGCCTCCATTTTTGCACTCAGGTCTAAGTCTCATGGCCCTCTATCAGAATTTGGGAAGATTGGAGAAACTTAATTTTTCGCCCAAAAAAAAAACGTAAGGGGTACCACTGTCGTTTTTTTTTCGGGCCGAATTTTTGAGTTTCGATATCTCAGCTCTGGAAGGGGCTAGAGCCTCCATTTTTGCACTCAGGTCTAAGTCTCATGGCCCTCTATCAGAATTTGGGAAGATTGGAGAAACTTAATTTTTCGCCCAAAAAAAAAACGTAAGGGGTACCACTGTCGTTTTTTTTTTCGGGCCGAATTTTTGAGTTTCGATATCTCAGCTCTGGAAGGGGCTAGAGCCTCCATTTTTGCACTCAGGTCTAAGTCTCATGGCCCTCTATCAGAAATTGGGAAGATTGGAGAAACTTAATTTTTCGCCCAAAAAAAAAAAACGTAAGGGGTACCACTGTCGTTTTTTTTTCGGGCCGAATTTTTGAGTTTCGATATCTCAGCTCTGGAAGGGGCTAGAGCCTCCATTTTTGCACTCAGGTCTAAGTCTCATGGCCCTCTATCAGAATTTGGGAAGATTGGAGAAACTTAATTTTTCGCCCAAAAAAAAAAACGTAAGGGGTACCACTGTCGTTTTTTTTTCGGGCCGAATTTTTGAGTTTCGATATCTCAGCTCTGGAAGGGGCTAGAGCCTCCATTTTTGCACTCAGGTCTAAGTCTCATGGCCCTCTATCAGAATTTGGGAAGATTGGAGAAACTTAATTTTTCGCCCCAAAAAAAAAAACGTAAGGGGTACCACTGTCGTTTTTTTTTCGGGCCGAATTTTTGAGTTTCGATATCTCAGCTCTGGAAGGGGCTAGAGCCTCCATTTTTGCACTCAGGTCTAAGTCTCATGGCCCTCTATCAGAATTTGGGAAGATTGGAGAAACTTAATTTTTCGCCCAAAAAAAAAAACGTAAGGGGTACCACTGTCGTTTTTTTTTCGGGCCGAATTTTTGAGTTTCGATATCTCAGCTCTGGAAGGGCTAGAGCCTCCATTTTTGCACTCAGGTCTAAGTCTCATGGCCCTCTATCAGAATTTGGGAAGATTGGAGAAACTTAATTTTTCGCCCAAAAAAAAAAACGTAAGGGGTACCACTGTCGTTTTTTTTTTCGGGCCGAATTTTTGAGTTTCGATATCTCAGCTCTGGAAGGGCTAGAGCCTCCATTTTTGCACTCAGGTCTAAGTCTCATGGCCCTCTATCAGAATTTGGGAAGATTGGAGAAACTTAATTTTTCGCCCAAAAAAAAAAACGTAAGGGGTACCACTGTCGTTTTTTTTTCGGGCCGAATTTTTGAGTTTCGATATCTCAGCTCTGGAAGGGGCTAGAGCCTCCATTTTTGCACTCAGGTCTAAGTCTCATGGCCCTCAGAATCCAGAGTTTGGGAAGATTGGAGAAACTTAATTTTGCCCCCAAAAAAAAAAACGTAAGGGGTACCACTGTCGTTTTTTTTTCGGGCCGAATTTTTGAGTTTCGATATCTCAGCTCTGGAAGGGGCTAGAGCCTCCATTTTTGCACTCAGGTCTAAGTCTCATGGCCCTCTATCAGAATTTGGGAAGATTGGAGAAACTTAATTTTTCGCCCCAAAAAAAAAACGTAAGGGGTACCACTGTCGTTTTTTTTTTCGGGCCGAATTTTTGAGTTTCGATATCTCAGCTCTGGAAGGGGCTAGAGCCTCCATTTTTGCACTCAGGTCTAAGTCTCATGGCCCTCTATCAGAATTTGGGAAGATTGGAGAAACTTAATTTTTCGCCCAAAAAAAAAAACGTAAGGGGTACCACTGTCGTTTTTTTTTTCGGGCCGAATTTTTGAGTTTCGATATCTCAGCTCTGGAAGGGGCTAGAGCCTCCATTTTTGCACTCAGGTCTAAGTCTCATGGCCCTCTATCAGAATTTGGGAAGATTGGAGAAACTTAATTTTTCGCCCAAAAAAAAAAACGTAAGGGGTACCACTGTCGTTTTTTTTTTCGGGCCGAATTTTTGAGTTTCGATATCTCAGCTCTGGAAGGGGCTAGAGCCTCCATTTTTGCACTCAGGTCTAAGTCTCATGGCCCTCTATCAGAATTTGGGAAGATTGGAGAAACTTAATTTTTCGCCCAAAAAAAAAAACGTAAGGGGTACCACTGTCGTTTTTTTTTTCGGGCCGAATTTTTGAGTTTCGATATCTCAGCTCTGGAAGGGGCTAGAGCCTCCATTTTTGCACTCAGGTCTAAGTCTCATGGCCCTCTATCAGAATTTGGGAAGATTGGAGAAACTTAATTTTTCGCCCCAAAAAAAAAAACGTAAGGGGTACCACTGTCGTTTTTTTTTCGGGCCGAATTTTTGAGTTTCGATATCTCAGCTCTGGAAGGGGCTAGAGCCTCCATTTTTGCACTCAGGTCTAAGTCTCATGGCCCTCTATCAGAATTTGGGAAGATTGGAGAAACTTAATTTTTCGCCCAAAAAAAAAAAACGTAAGGGGTACCACTGTCGTTTTTTTTTCGGGCCGAATTTTTGAGTTTCGATATCTCAGCTCTGGAAGGGGCTAGAGCCTCCATTTTTGCACTCAGGTCTAAGTCTCATGGCCCTCTATCAGAATTTGGGAAGATTGGAGAAACTTAATTTTTCGCCCAAAAAAAAAAACGTAAGGGGTACCACTGTCGTTTTTTTTTCGGGCCGAATTTTTGAGTTTCGATATCTCAGCTCTGGAAGGGGCTAGAGCCTCCATTTTTGCACTCAGGTCTAAGTCTCATGGCCCTCTATCAGAATTTGGGAAGATTGGAGAAACTTAATTTTTCGCCCAAAAAAAAAAACGTAAGGGGTACCACTGTCGTTTTTTTTTCGGGCCGAATTTTTGAGTTTCGATATCTCAGCTCTGGAAGGGGCTAGAGCCTCCATTTTTGCACTCAGGTCTAAGTCTCATGGCCCTCTATCAGAATTTGGAAGATTGGAGAAACTTAATTTTTCGCCCAAAAAAAAAAAACGTAAGGTACCACTGTCTTTTTTTTTCGGGCCGAATTTTTGAGTTTCGATATCTCAGCTCTGGAAGGGCTAGAGCCTCCATTTTTGCACTCAGGTCTAAGTCTCATGGCCCTCTATCAGAATTTGGAAAGATTGGAGAAACTTAATTTTTCGCCCAAAAAAAAAAAACGTAAGGGGTACCACTGTCGTTTTTTTTTTCGGGCCGAATTTTTGAGTTTCGATATCTCAGCTCTGGAAGGGGCTAGAGCCTCCATTTTTGCACTCAGGTCTAAGTCTCATGGCCCTATCTATCCAGAATTTGGGAAGATTGGAGAAACTTAATTTTTCGCCCCAAAAAAAAACGTAAGGGTACCACTGTCGTTTTTTTTCGGGCCGAATTTTTGAGTTTCGATATCTCAGCTCTGGAAGGGCTAGAGCCTCCATTTTTGCACTCAGGTCTAAGTCTCATGGCCCTCTATCAGAATTTGGGAAGATTGGAGAAACTTAATTTTTCGCCCCAAAAAAAAAACGTAAGGGTACCACTGTCGTTTTTTTTTCGGGCCGAATTTTTGAGTTTCGATATCTCAGCTCTGGAAGGGGCTAGAGCCTCCATTTTTGCACTCAGGTCTAAGTCTCATGGCCCCCTCTATCAGAATTTGGAAGATTGGAGAAACTTAATTTTTCGCCCCAAAAAAAAAACGTAAGGGGTACCACTGTCGTTTTTTTTCGGGCCGAATTTTTGAGTTTCGATATCTCAGCTCTGGAAGGGGCTAGAGCCTCCATTTTTGCACTCAGGTCTAAGTCTCATGGCCCTCTATCAGAATTTGGGAAGATTGGAGAAACTTAATTTTTCGCCCCAAAAAAAAAAACGTAAGGGGTACCACTGTCGTTTTTTTTTTCGGGCCGAATTTTTGAGTTTCGATATCTCAGCTCTGGAAGGGCTAGAGCCTCCATTTTTGCACTCAGGTCTAAGTCTCATGGCCTCTTCAGAA
>NW_024121788.1:2128126-2148086 GCF_016745375.1 Pimephales promelas | reverse complement strand
AGTGTAGGGTTGTGGCACTATCACTTTAAATATATCTGTATTGATGTTAACGTCATGTGGGCGACCCCTGTTAAAAGGAAGTGGTAACGCATCAATAAACACAGAAGTGTTTGCATTTACACGAGTTGTGTGTGTATTACTGGACACTCTACATGGTGTCAGAAGCGGCTGATAATGGCTCAAGGACTCCGCCGTATAGATCCATTAGTGTTTGACGTCAATGTTGCTGATAACTGGCGGAAATTTGAGAAAGAGTGGACAATCTATTGCAAGGCAGGACTGTCGGATAAGTCAAAGAAAGTTCAAGCCTACACGCTACTGAACCTAGCCGGCCCGGAGGCTGTGGAAAAGTCGGATTCTTTTGTTTATGGAGAGGGGGAAAACCACGAAGATCCAGCGACTCTATTGGTAAAGTTTGCTGAACTATGTTTGCCAGCGAAAAACGTTATCATGGACAGACATGTGTTTAACACCACTAATCAAGGAGTCGGTGAGTCTATTCAGACGTATATCTCAACTTTAAAAATACTGGCGAAAAAATGCGATTTTGGCGTGCTGTGTGAGGAGTTGATCAGGGATCGCATCGTTTGCGGGATACAGAGTGACATCCTACGCAAACAGTTATTACGTGAAAAAAAATCTCACCCTTGCACTGGCAGTTAGCATCAGCATGCTCCATGAACAGTCAGAGAAAAGCTCTAAGGAACTTCATAAGGAAGCTGAAGTCTGCTCGATTCAGAAGGCTCGCTGTAGCAATTGTAATGGCCAACACTCACCTGACCGCAGCAAGTGTTTTGCTCTTAATAAGATATGCAATAATTGTGGGAAACTTAATCACTTTGCTAGGTGTTGTCGATCGGCTCCTGCGCAGGCCATAGTTCGCCCCAGAGCCCCCACGTCATACAGAAGAAGAGAAATGGGTAGAGTGAATGAAGTGACAATTGAACCAGACAATCATATGGATGATACTTTCTACTGTGATACAATACTGACACCCGCACAGAAGGGGGAAATCTTCGCTACGCTCGAAATGAAGAACGGAACGGGACAGCTGAAGGTAAAAGTGGACACTGGTGCTAAATGTAATGTGCTGCCCAGGAAAATGCTGCATGCGGTTGACCACACAGTATATGTGGACCCAGATGAAAAGGTCAATTTAGTGGCTTATGGAGGTGAGTCAATTAAAACTGATGGCACTGTAACACTGCATTGTACACAGGGGCAGTTCAAGTTTCATGTGGTCAATAGGGATGTAAAACCCATACTAGGACTACAGGACAGTATGGCTATTGGTCTTATACGTCTCGGACCTGATGTCCATATGCTGCAACCAGAAGCTCCAGAAATACTGGAGTTTAAAGACCTGTTTGACACTAATGTCGTAGGCAAATTACCAGTGATATATCATATGAGAATAGATGACACTGTTGCCCCTACAATATGTGCTGCCCGCAGGATCCCCATCGCCATGAAGGATAAGGTTAAGGCGGAGCTGGACCGAATGACTGCCCTGGGTGTGATTACGCCAGAAAATGACGCAACAGAATGGGTGTCTGCCATGGTTGCAGCGAAAAAAAAAGATGGAACAGTGAGACTGTGCATTGACCCAGTGCATCTAAATCGGGCCCTCCTCAGACCCCGCCATCCGATTAAATCAATTGACCAAATTATTGCAGACATGCCTGGTGCCAAAATATTTAGTATATTAGATGCCAAGTGTGGGTTTTGGCAAATACCCCTGGACCGTGTATCCTCTAAGCTCACAACATTCATGTCACCTTATGGCCGATATAGGTTCCTAAGAATGCCGTATGGCATATGTACAGGCAGTGAGGTCTTCCAAAACGTCATGGAACAGCTATTTGCAGGACAACCTTGTGAGATTGTGGTTGATGATATCCTCATTTGGGGGCGTACATTATCAGAACATGATGAACGCCTAACACAGGTTTTGAACAGGATTCGCGCCATCAATCTGAAGCTTAATCCTGACAAGTGCAAATTTAGAGTCAACTGTGTACATTATGTGGGGCACCTGTTAACTGCTGATGGTGTTAAGCCAGATCAGGAAAAGATCAAAGCCGTCTGTGAGATGGAGAGGCCACAGGACAAACAGGCCTACAGCAGTTTCTGGGCATGACGAACTATCTATCCAAATTTATTCCCCGATACAGTGAAATGACTGGTCCCCTGAGACAACTGATACACCACGACGTGGAGTGGCACTGGCATGAGAGCCATGATGCAGCTTTCAGCAAGCTGAAGCAGACACTGACCAAGCCCCCTGTGCTTCAGTTTTTTGATGCATCAAAGCCAGTGGTTATATCAGCAGATGCTTCCCAACATGGTCTGGGAGCGGTGTGTCTCCAAGACGGGAGGCCGGTGGCATTCGCATCACGTGCCCTTACACCGACTGAATCCAGGTATGCTCAGATTGAAAAAGAGATGTTAGCACTGGTGTTTGCAGCTAAAAAGTTTCATGATTTCATATATGGCCGTCCTGTCATTGCTGAAACGGATCATCAGCCACTAATAACTATCCTGAGGAAACCACTGCACACCGCATCATCACGTCTGCAGGGGATGATGCTTAAATTGCAACGTTATGACTTGGATGTTATGTATAAGCGTGGCAAGGAACTGTTTGTTGCAGATGCATTGTCACGTGCACACTTACCTGAGTCTGAGCCCCCACTTACTGATGATTTACTAGAAGTGATGGCTGTCCAGGTGCTCTCCTCACGTCGTACGGATGAATTACGAAATGCAGTAAAGAGTGATGTTATCTGTCAACAGCTAGTTGAAGTCATCATGCATGGCTGGCCCAGCACCTCCAAGGAGCTGCCGCAACAGTTGCGTCCGTTTTTCTCCATGAAGGAAGAGTTGACAGTAGAAGAGGGACTACTTCTGCGTGGGCAAAGGTTAATAATTCCTGCAGCATTGCAAACGTTTTACGTGGGTCAACTACACCAGGGTCATCCTGGGATTGAAGCTACCAAACGCAGAGCTAGAGAGACTATGTACTGGACCTCAATGTACACGGATATTGAAAGAGAGGTGTCTCGCTGTGCTGCATGCAACGCTTTGACAGCACATCACACAAAGGAACCAATGCAACTCCATAATGTTCCTGAAGTACCATGGTCATTTACTGCAGCTGATTTATTTGAGTGGCATGGCAAAATGCATCTAGTTCTGGTGGACTCCTACTCAGGGTGGTTTGAACTGGATTACCTCCCCAACATGACCAGCAACACGGTCATTGCGAAGTTGAAGCGACACTTTGCAACACATGGTGTGCCACACACACTTATGACTGATAATGGGACCCAATTCACTGGAAGGGACTTTACAGACTTTTCACAAGCATGGGATTTTAAACACATCCGCAGCAGTCCTTATTATCCACAATCTAATGGGCTTGCTGAGCGTGCAGTGAGATCCGCTAAGCACCTGCTGGAGAAGTGCCACCGTGATGGTACAGATATCCAAGCAGCCATTCTACACATTCGCAACATTCCTCGTGATGGGCTCCCTTCTTCTGCTCAGCGTCTCATGTCCAGGCAAACCAGGACCTTTCTGCCAGTAACCACAGACATGCTTAGGCCTGCTATCCAAGTTAACGTGGCTGCTACCATCTCCAAACATAGAACAAGGGGGAAAGTGTATTATGATCGCAGTGCACATCGTCTCTCTGCACTAAGACCAGGGCAAACAGTCAGAGTACACACGGAACGTGGTTTGATCAAGTGGCAAGAGTGGAAGGCCCAGCTCAGCAGCCTAATAGCTATGTATTAGCGTCACAAGGAAAGAGATATATTAGGAACAGGCGACATCTTCTACTGGTTGATGAAAATCCAATGGTAAGCCCTGAGGAGGATGTGCCAATGAGGTCCACCTCATCACCAGTATCGGATAGAGAAACTGCCCAAAATGACAACCCACCACTTGCACCTTGTAGAGAAACTGTTCAAAATGCCAACCTACCACCTACATCTCCTAATATCACATCAGTGATTAAAAGCAATCCACCTACACCTCCTAATAGTACATCAGTGGCCAATACTGCTGCTTCATCTGAGAGACAGTTGGTGGTGACTCGAGCAGGCAGAGTTAGCCAACCCAATAAGCGTTATCAGGACTATGTCGGGAAATGGCTAAAAAACTAAAACAACTGTGTTGCTCATACCTCACCATGTTTTCATGTTTGTGTCACCAAAATTGTCTAAATGGACTGATTATAAGATGAATTCAGTACATGATGTAAATTCAGTGGGTTGTGGTAAATTGTTTAATGTGCTATCTGGAAGAAAGGGGATGTAGGGTTGTGGCACTATCACTTTAAATATATCTGTATTGATGTTAACGTCATGTGGGCGACCCCTGTTAAAAGGAAGTGGTAACGCATCAATAAACACAGAAGTGTTTGCATTTACACGAGTTGTGTGTGTATTACTGGACACTCCACAGGAAGATTGGAAAAACTTAATTTTTCGCCCAAAAAAAAAACGTAAGGGGTACCACTGTCGTTTTTTTTTCGGGCCGAATTTTTGAGTTTCGATATCTCAGCTCTGGAAGGGGCTAGAGCCTCCATTTTTGCACTCAGGTCTAAGTCTCATGGCCCTCTATCAGAATTTGGGAAGATTGGAGAAACTTAATTTTTCGCCCAAAAAAAAAACGTAAGGGGTACCACTGTCGTTTTTTTTTTCGGGCCGAATTTTTGAGTTTCGATATCTCAGCTCTGGAAGGGGCTAGAGCCTCCATTTTTGCACTCAGGTCTAAGTCTCATGGCCCTCTATCAGAATTTGGGAAGATTGGAGAAACTTAATTTTTCGCCCAAAAAAAAAACGTAAGGGGTACCACTGTCGTTTTTTTTTCGGGCCGAATTTTTGAGTTTCGATATCTCAGCTCTGGAAGGGGCTAGAGCCTCCATTTTTGCACTCAGGTCTAAGTCTCATGGCCCTCTATCAGAATTTGGGAAGATTGGAGAAACTTAATTTTTCGCCCAAAAAAAAAAAACGTAAGGGGTACCACTGTCGTTTTTTTTTTCGGGCCGAATTTTTGAGTTTCGATATCTCAGCTCTGGAAGGGGCTAGAGCCTCCATTTTTGCACTCAGGTCTAAGTCTCATGGCCCTCTATCAGAATTTGGGAAGATTGGAGAAACTTAATTTTTCGCCCAAAAAAAAAAACGTAAGGGGTACCACTGTCGTTTTTTTTTCGGGCCGAATTTTTGAGTTTCGATATCTCAGCTCTGGAAGGGGCTAGAGCCTCCATTTTTGCACTCAGGTCTAAGTCTCATGGCCCTCTATCAGAATTTGGGAAGATTGGAGAAACTTAATTTTTCGCCCAAAAAAAAAACGTAAGGGGTACCACTGTCGTTTTTTTTTTCGGGCCGAATTTTTGAGTTTCGATATCTCAGCTCTGGAAGGGGCTAGAGCCTCCATTTTTGCACTCAGGTCTAAGTCTCATGGCCCTCTATCAGAATTTGGGAAGATTGGAGAAACTTAATTTTTCGCCCAAAAAAAAAAACGTAAGGGGTACCACTGTCGTTTTTTTTTCGGGCCGAATTTTTGAGTTTCGATATCTCAGCTCTGGAAGGGGCTAGAGCCTCCATTTTTGCACTCAGGTCTAAGTCTCATGGCCCTCTATCAGAATTTGGGAAGATTGGAGAAACTTAATTTTTCGCCCAAAAAAAAAACGTAAGGGGTACCACTGTCGTTTTTTTTTTCGGCCGAATTTTTGAGTTTCGATATCTCAGCTCTGGAAGGGGCTAGAGCCTCCATTTTTGCACTCAGGTCTAAGTCTCATGGCCCTCTATCAGAATTTGGGAAGATTGGAGAAACTTAATTTTTCGCCCAAAAAAAAAACGTAAGGGGTACCACTGTCGTTTTTTTTTCGGGCCGAATTTTTGAGTTTCGATATCTCAGCTCTGGAAGGGGCTAGAGCCTCCATTTTTGCACTCAGGTCTAAGTCTCATGGCCCTCTATCAGAATTTGGGAAGATTGGAGAAACTTAATTTTTCGCCCAAAAAAAAAACGTAAGGGGTACCACTGTCGTTTTTTTTTCGGGCCGAATTTTTGAGTTTCGATATCTCAGCTCTGGAAGGGGCTAGAGCCTCCATTTTTGCACTCAGGTCTAAGTCTCATGGCCCTCTATCAGAATTTGGGAAGATTGGAGAAACTTAATTTTTCGCCCAAAAAAAAAAACGTAAGGGGTACCACTGTCGTTTTTTTTTCGGGCCGAATTTTTGAGTTTCGATATCTCAGCTCTGGAAGGGGCTAGAGCCTCCATTTTTGCACTCAGGTCTAAGTCTCATGGCCCTCTATCAGAATTTGGGAAGATTGGAGAAACTTAATTTTTCGCCCAAAAAAAAAAAACGTAAGGGGTACCACTGTCGTTTTTTTTTTCGGGCCGAATTTTTGAGTTTCGATATCTCAGCTCTGGAAGGGGCTAGAGCCTCCATTTTTGCACTCAGGTCTAAGTCTCATGGCCCTCTATCAGAATTTGGGAAGATTGGAGAAACTTAATTTTTCGCCCCAAAAAAAAAACGTAAGGGGTACCACTGTCGTTTTTTTTTCGGGCCGAATTTTTGAGTTTCGATATCTCAGCTCTGGAAGGGGCTAGAGCCTCCATTTTTGCACTCAGGTCTAAGTCTCATGGCCCTCTATCAGAATTTGGGAAGATTGGAGAAACTTAATTTTTCGCCCAAAAAAAAACGTAAGGGGTACCACTGTCGTTTTTTTTTCGGGCCGAATTTTTGAGTTTCGATATCTCAGCTCTGGAAGGGGCTAGAGCCTCCATTTTTGCACTCAGGTCTAAGTCTCATGGCCCTCTATCAGAATTTGGGAAGATTGGAGAAACTTAATTTTTCGCCCAAAAAAAAAAACGTAAGGGGTACCACTGTCGTTTTTTTTTTCGGGCCGAATTTTTGAGTTTCGATATCTCAGCTCTGGAAGGGGCTAGAGCCTCCATTTTTGCACTCAGGTCTAAGTCTCATGGCCCTCTATCAGAATTTGGGAAGATTGGAGAAACTTAATTTTTCGCCCAAAAAAAAAAACGTAAGGGGTACCACTGTCGTTTTTTTTTCGGGCCGAATTTTTGAGTTTCGATATCTCAGCTCTGGAAGGGGCTAGAGCCTCCATTTTTGCACTCAGGTCTAAGTCTCATGGCCCTCTATCAGAATTTGGGAAGATTGGAGAAACTTAATTTTTCGCCCCAAAAAAAAAACGTAAGGGGTACCACTGTCGTTTTTTTTTTCGGGCCGAATTTTTGAGTTTCGATATCTCAGCTCTGGAAGGGGCTAGAGCCTCCATTTTTGCACTCAGGTCTAAGTCTCATGGCCCTCTATCAGAATTTGGGAAGATTGGAGAAACTTAATTTTTCGCCCAAAAAAAAAACGTAAGGGGTACCACTGTCGTTTTTTTTTTCGGGCCGAATTTTTGAGTTTCGATATCTCAGCTCTGGAAGGGGCTAGAGCCTCCATTTTTGCACTCAGGTCTAAGTCTCATGGCCCTCTATCAGAATTTGGGAAGATTGGAGAAACTTAATTTTTCGCCCAAAAAAAAAAACGTAAGGGGTACCACTGTCGTTTTTTTTTCGGGCCGAATTTTTGAGTTTCGATATCTCAGCTCTGGAAGGGGCTAGAGCCTCCATTTTTGCACTCAGGTCTAAGTCTCATGGCCCTCTATCAGAATTTGGGAAGATTGGAGAAACTTAATTTTTCGCCCAAAAAAAAAAACGTAAGGGGTACCACTGTCGTTTTTTTTTTCGGGCCGAATTTTTGAGTTTCGATATCTCAGCTCTGGAAGGGGCTAGAGCCTCCATTTTTGCACTCAGGTCTAAGTCTCATGGCCCTCTATCAGAATTTGGGAAGATTGGAGAAACTTAATTTTTCGCCCAAAAAAAAAACGTAAGGGGTACCACTGTCGTTTTTTTTTCGGGCCGAATTTTTGAGTTTCGATATCTCAGCTCTGGAAGGGGCTAGAGCCTCCATTTTTGCACTCAGGTCTAAGTCTCATGGCCCTCTATCAGAATTTGGGAAGATTGGAGAAACTTAATTTTTCGCCCAAAAAAAAAACGTAAGGGGTACCACTGTCGTTTTTTTTTTCGGGCCGAATTTTTGAGTTTCGATATCTCAGCTCTGGAAGGGGCTAGAGCCTCCATTTTTGCACTCAGGTCTAAGTCTCATGGCCCTCTATCAGAATTTGGGAAGATTGGAGAAACTTAATTTTTCGCCCAAAAAAAAAACGTAAGGGGTACCACTGTCGTTTTTTTTTCGGGCCGAATTTTTGAGTTTCGATATCTCAGCTCTGGAAGGGGCTAGAGCCTCCATTTTTGCACTCAGGTCTAAGTCTCATGGCCCTCTATCAGAATTTGGGAAGATTGGAGAAACTTAATTTTTCGCCCAAAAAAAAAACGTAAGGGGTACCACTGTCGTTTTTTTTTTCGGCCGAATTTTTGAGTTTCGATATCTCAGCTCTGGAAGGGGCTAGAGCCTCCATTTTTGCACTCAGGTCTAAGTCTCATGGCCCTCTATCAGAATTTGGGAAGATTGGAGAAACTTAATTTTTCGCCCAAAAAAAAAAACGTAAGGGGTACCACTGTCGTTTTTTTTTTCGGGCCGAATTTTTGAGTTTCGATATCTCAGCTCTGGAAGGGGCTAGAGCCTCCATTTTTGCACTCAGGTCTAAGTCTCATGGCCCTCTATCAGAATTTGGGAAGATTGGAGAAACTTAATTTTTCGCCCAAAAAAAAAAACGTAAGGGGTACCACTGTCGTTTTTTTTTTCGGGCCGAATTTTTGAGTTTCGATATCTCAGCTCTGGAAGGGGCTAGAGCCTCCATTTTTGCACTCAGGTCTAAGTCTCATGGCCCTCTATCAGAATTTGGGAAGATTGGAGAAACTTAATTTTTCGCCCAAAAAAAAAAACGTAAGGGGTACCACTGTCGTTTTTTTTTCGGGCCGAATTTTTGAGTTTCGATATCTCAGCTCTGGAAGGGGCTAGAGCCTCCATTTTTGCACTCAGGTCTAAGTCTCATGGCCCTCTATCAGAATTTGGGAAGATTGGAGAAACTTAATTTTTCGCCCAAAAAAAAAACGTAAGGGGTACCACTGTCGTTTTTTTTTTCGGGCCGAATTTTTGAGTTTCGATATCTCAGCTCTGGAAGGGGCTAGAGCCTCCATTTTTGCACTCAGGTCTAAGTCTCATGGCCCTCTATCAGAATTTGGGAAGATTGGAGAAACTTAATTTTTCGCCCCAAAAAAAAAAACGTAAGGGGTACCACTGTCGTTTTTTTTTTCGGGCCGAATTTTTGAGTTTCGATATCTCAGCTCTGGAAGGGGCTAGAGCCTCCATTTTTGCACTCAGGTCTAAGTCTCATGGCCCTCTATCAGAATTTGGGAAGATTGGAGAAACTTAATTTTTCGCCCAAAAAAAAAAACGTAAGGGGTACCACTGTCGTTTTTTTTTTCGGGCCGAATTTTTGAGTTTCGATATCTCAGCTCTGGAAGGGGCTAGAGCCTCCATTTTTGCACTCAGGTCTAAGTCTCATGGCCCTCTATCAGAATTTGGGAAGATTGGAGAAACTTAATTTTTCGCCCAAAAAAAAAAAACGTAAGGGGTACCACTGTCGTTTTTTTTTTCGGGCCGAATTTTTGAGTTTCGATATCTCAGCTCTGGAAGGGGCTAGAGCCTCCATTTTTGCACTCAGGTCTAAGTCTCATGGCCCTCTATCAGAATTTGGGAAGATTGGAGAAACTTAATTTTTCGCCCAAAAAAAAAACGTAAGGGGTACCACTGTCGTTTTTTTTTTCGGGCCGAATTTTTGAGTTTCGATATCTCAGCTCTGGAAGGGGCTAGAGCCTCCATTTTTGCACTCAGGTCTAAGTCTCATGGCCCTCTATCAGAATTTGGGAAGATTGGAGAAACTTAATTTTTCGCCCAAAAAAAAAACGTAAGGGGTACCACTGTCGTTTTTTTTTCGGGCCGAATTTTTGAGTTTCGATATCTCAGCTCTGGAAGGGGCTAGAGCCTCCATTTTTGCACTCAGGTCTAAGTCTCATGGCCCTCTATCAGAATTTGGGAAGATTGGAGAAACTTAATTTTTCGCCCAAAAAAAAAAACGTAAGGGGTACCACTGTCGTTTTTTTTTCGGGCCGAATTTTTGAGTTTCGATATCTCAGCTCTGGAAGGGGCTAGAGCCTCCATTTTTGCACTCAGGTCTAAGTCTCATGGCCCTCTATCAGAATTTGGGAAGATTGGAGAAACTTAATTTTTCGCCCAAAAAAAAAAACGTAAGGGGTACCACTGTCGTTTTTTTTTTCGGGCCGAATTTTTGAGTTTCGATATCTCAGCTCTGGAAGGGGCTAGAGCCTCCATTTTTGCACTCAGGTCTAAGTCTCATGGCCCTCTATCAGAATTTGGGAAGATTGGAGAAACTTAATTTTTCGCCCAAAAAAAAAACGTAAGGGGTACCACTGTCGTTTTTTTTTCGGGCCGAATTTTTGAGTTTCGATATCTCAGCTCTGGAAGGGGCTAGAGCCTCCATTTTTGCACTCAGGTCTAAGTCTCATGGCCCTCTATCAGAATTTGGGAAGATTGGAGAAACTTAATTTTTCGCCCAAAAAAAAAAACGTAAGGGGTACCACTGTCGTTTTTTTTTCGGGCCGAATTTTTGAGTTTCGATATCTCAGCTCTGGAAGGGGCTAGAGCCTCCATTTTTGCACTCAGGTCTAAGTCTCATGGCCCTCTATCAGAATTTGGGAAGATTGGAGAAACTTAATTTTTCGCCCAAAAAAAAAACGTAAGGGGTACCACTGTCGTTTTTTTTTCGGGCCGAATTTTTGAGTTTCGATATCTCAGCTCTGGAAGGGGCTAGAGCCTCCATTTTTGCACTCAGGTCTAAGTCTCATGGCCCTCTATCAGAATTTGGGAAGATTGGAGAAACTTAATTTTTCGCCCAAAAAAAAAACGTAAGGGGTACCACTGTCGTTTTTTTTTTCGGGCCGAATTTTTGAGTTTCGATATCTCAGCTCTGGAAGGGGCTAGAGCCTCCATTTTTGCACTCAGGTCTAAGTCTCATGGCCCTCTATCAGAATTTGGGAAGATTGGAGAAACTTAATTTTTCGCCCAAAAAAAAAAACGTAAGGGGTACCACTGTCGTTTTTTTTTTCGGGCCGAATTTTTGAGTTTCGATATCTCAGCTCTGGAAGGGGCTAGAGCCTCCATTTTTGCACTCAGGTCTAAGTCTCATGGCCCTCTATCAGAATTTGGGAAGATTGGAGAAACTTAATTTTTCGCCCAAAAAAAAAACGTAAGGGGTACCACTGTCGTTTTTTTTTCGGGCCGAATTTTTGAGTTTCGATATCTCAGCTCTGGAAGGGGCTAGAGCCTCCATTTTTGCACTCAGGTCTAAGTCTCATGGCCCTCTATCAGAATTTGGGAAGATTGGAGAAACTTAATTTTTCGCCCAAAAAAAAAAACGTAAGGGGTACCACTGTCGTTTTTTTTTCGGGCCGAATTTTTGAGTTTCGATATCTCAGCTCTGGAAGGGGCTAGAGCCTCCATTTTTGCACTCAGGTCTAAGTCTCATGGCCCTCTATCAGAATTTGGGAAGATTGGAGAAACTTAATTTTTCGCCCAAAAAAAAAAACGTAAGGGGTACCACTGTCGTTTTTTTTTTCGGGCCGAATTTTTGAGTTTCGATATCTCAGCTCTGGAAGGGGCTAGAGCCTCCATTTTTGCACTCAGGTCTAAGTCTCATGGCCCTCTATCAGAATTTGGGAAGATTGGAGAAACTTAATTTTTCGCCCAAAAAAAAAAACGTAAGGGGTACCACTGTCGTTTTTTTTTCGGGCCGAATTTTTGAGTTTCGATATCTCAGCTCTGGAAGGGGCTAGAGCCTCCATTTTTGCACTCAGGTCTAAGTCTCATGGCCCTCTATCAGAATTTGGGAAGATTGGAGAAACTTAATTTTTCGCCCAAAAAAAAAACGTAAGGGGTACCACTGTCGTTTTTTTTTTCGGGCCGAATTTTTGAGTTTCGATATCTCAGCTCTGGAAGGGGCTAGAGCCTCCATTTTTGCACTCAGGTCTAAGTCTCATGGCCCTCTATCAGAATTTGGGAAGATTGGAGAAACTTAATTTTTCGCCCAAAAAAAAAAACGTAAGGGGTACCACTGTCGTTTTTTTTTTCGGGCCGAATTTTTGAGTTTCGATATCTCAGCTCTGGAAGGGGCTAGAGCCTCCATTTTTGCACTCAGGTCTAAGTCTCATGGCCCTCTATCAGAATTTGGGAAGATTGGAGAAACTTAATTTTTCGCCCCAAAAAAAAAACGTAAGGGGTACCACTGTCGTTTTTTTTTTCGGGCCGAATTTTTGAGTTTCGATATCTCAGCTCTGGAAGGGGCTAGAGCCTCCATTTTTGCACTCAGGTCTAAGTCTCATGGCCCTCTATCAGAATTTGGGAAGATTGGAGAAACTTAATTTTTCGCCCAAAAAAAAAACGTAAGGGGTACCACTGTCGTTTTTTTTTCGGGCCGAATTTTTGAGTTTCGATATCTCAGCTCTGGAAGGGGCTAGAGCCTCCATTTTTGCACTCAGGTCTAAGTCTCATGGCCCTCTATCAGAATTTGGGAAGATTGGAGAAACTTAATTTTTCGCCCAAAAAAAAAACGTAAGGGGTACCACTGTCGTTTTTTTTTCGGGCCGAATTTTTGAGTTTCGATATCTCAGCTCTGGAAGGGGCTAGAGCCTCCATTTTTGCACTCAGGTCTAAGTCTCATGGCCCTCTATCAGAATTTGGGAAGATTGGAGAAACTTAATTTTTCGCCCAAAAAAAAAACGTAAGGGGTACCACTGTCGTTTTTTTTTTCGGGCCGAATTTTTGAGTTTCGATATCTCAGCTCTGGAAGGGGCTAGAGCCTCCATTTTTGCACTCAGGTCTAAGTCTCATGGCCCTCTATCAGAATTTGGGAAGATTGGAGAAACTTAATTTTTCGCCCAAAAAAAAAACGTAAGGGGTACCACTGTCGTTTTTTTTTCGGGCCGAATTTTTGAGTTTCGATATCTCAGCTCTGGAAGGGGCTAGAGCCTCCATTTTTGCACTCAGGTCTAAGTCTCATGGCCCTCTATCAGAATTTGGGAAGATTGGAGAAACTTAATTTTTCGCCCAAAAAAAAAACGTAAGGGGTACCACTGTCGTTTTTTTTTCGGGCCGAATTTTTGAGTTTCGATATCTCAGCTCTGGAAGGGGCTAGAGCCTCCATTTTTGCACTCAGGTCTAAGTCTCATGGCCCTCTATCAGAATTTGGGAAGATTGGAGAAACTTAATTTTTCGCCCAAAAAAAAAAACGTAAGGGGTACCACTGTCGTTTTTTTTTCGGGCCGAATTTTTGAGTTTCGATATCTCAGCTCTGGAAGGGGCTAGAGCCTCCATTTTTGCACTCAGGTCTAAGTCTCATGGCCCTCTATCAGAATTTGGGAAGATTGGAGAAACTTAATTTTTCGCCCAAAAAAAAAAACGTAAGGGGTACCACTGTCGTTTTTTTTTCGGGCCGAATTTTTGAGTTTCGATATCTCAGCTCTGGAAGGGGCTAGAGCCTCCATTTTTGCACTCAGGTCTAAGTCTCATGGCCCTCTATCAGAATTTGGGAAGATTGGAGAAACTTAATTTTTCGCCCAAAAAAAAAAACGTAAGGGGTACCACTGTCGTTTTTTTTTCGGGCCGAATTTTTGAGTTTCGATATCTCAGCTCTGGAAGGGGCTAGAGCCTCCATTTTTGCACTCAGGTCTAAGTCTCATGGCCCTCTATCAGAATTTGGGAAGATTGGAGAAACTTAATTTTTCGCCCAAAAAAAAACGTAAGGGGTACCACTGTCGTTTTTTTTTTCGGGCCGAATTTTTGAGTTTCGATATCTCAGCTCTGGAAGGGGCTAGAGCCTCCATTTTTGCACTCAGGTCTAAGTCTCATGGCCCTCTATCAGAATTTGGGAAGATTGGAGAAACTTAATTTTTCGCCCCAAAAAAAAAACGTAAGGGGTACCACTGTCGTTTTTTTTTCGGGCCGAATTTTTGAGTTTCGATATCTCAGCTCTGGAAGGGGCTAGAGCCTCCATTTTTGCACTCAGGTCTAAGTCTCATGGCCCTCTATCAGAATTTGGGAAGATTGGAGAAACTTAATTTTTCGCCCAAAAAAAAAAACGTAAGGGGTACCACTGTCGTTTTTTTTTCGGGCCGAATTTTTGAGTTTCGATATCTCAGCTCTGGAAGGGGCTAGAGCCTCCATTTTTGCACTCAGGTCTAAGTCTCATGGCCCTCTATCAGAATTTGGGAAGATTGGAGAAACTTAATTTTTCGCCCAAAAAAAAAACGTAAGGGGTACCACTGTCGTTTTTTTTTTCGGGCCGAATTTTTGAGTTTCGATATCTCAGCTCTGGAAGGGGCTAGAGCCTCCATTTTTGCACTCAGGTCTAAGTCTCATGGCCCTCTATCAGAATTTGGGAAGATTGGAGAAACTTAATTTTTCGCCCAAAAAAAAAACGTAAGGGGTACCACTGTCGTTTTTTTTTTCGGGCCGAATTTTTGAGTTTCGATATCTCAGCTCTGGAAGGGGCTAGAGCCTCCATTTTTGCACTCAGGTCTAAGTCTCATGGCCCTCTATCAGAATTTGGGAAGATTGGAGAAACTTAATTTTTCGCCCAAAAAAAAAAACGTAAGGGGTACCACTGTCGTTTTTTTTTTCGGGCCGAATTTTTGAGTTTCGATATCTCAGCTCTGGAAGGGGCTAGAGCCTCCATTTTTGCACTCAGGTCTAAGTCTCATGGCCCTCTATCAGAATTTGGGAAGATTGGAGAAACTTAATTTTTCGCCCAAAAAAAAAACGTAAGGGGTACCACTGTCGTTTTTTTTTCGGGCCGAATTTTTGAGTTTCGATATCTCAGCTCTGGAAGGGGCTAGAGCCTCCATTTTTGCACTCAGGTCTAAGTCTCATGGCCCTCTATCAGAATTTGGGAAGATTGGAGAAACTTAATTTTTCGCCCAAAAAAAAAACGTAAGGGGTACCACTGTCGTTTTTTTTTTCGGGCCGAATTTTTGAGTTTCGATATCTCAGCTCTGGAAGGGGCTAGAGCCTCCATTTTTGCACTCAGGTCTAAGTCTCATGGCCCTCTATCAGAATTTGGGAAGATTGGAGAAACTTAATTTTTCGCCCCAAAAAAAAAAACGTAAGGGGTACCACTGTCGTTTTTTTTTCGGGCCGAATTTTTGAGTTTCGATATCTCAGCTCTGGAAGGGGCTAGAGCCTCCATTTTTGCACTCAGGTCTAAGTCTCATGGCCCTCTATCAGAATTTGGGAAGATTGGAGAAACTTAATTTTTCGCCCAAAAAAAAAAACGTAAGGGGTACCACTGTCGTTTTTTTTTTCGGGCCGAATTTTTGAGTTTCGATATCTCAGCTCTGGAAGGGGCTAGAGCCTCCATTTTTGCACTCAGGTCTAAGTCTCATGGCCCTCTATCAGAATTTGGGAAGATTGGAGAAACTTAATTTTTCGCCCAAAAAAAAAAAACGTAAGGGGTACCACTGTCGTTTTTTTTTCGGGCCGAATTTTTGAGTTTCGATATCTCAGCTCTGGAAGGGGCTAGAGCCTCCATTTTTGCACTCAGGTCTAAGTCTCATGGCCCTCTATCAGAATTTGGGAAGATTGGAGAAACTTAATTTTTCGCCCAAAAAAAAAACGTAAGGGGTACCACTGTCGTTTTTTTTTCGGGCCGAATTTTTGAGTTTCGATATCTCAGCTCTGGAAGGGGCTAGAGCCTCCATTTTTGCACTCAGGTCTAAGTCTCATGGCCCTCTATCAGAATTTGGGAAGATTGGAGAAACTTAATTTTTCGCCCAAAAAAAAAACGTAAGGGGTACCACTGTCGTTTTTTTTTCGGGCCGAATTTTTGAGTTTCGATATCTCAGCTCTGGAAGGGGCTAGAGCCTCCATTTTTGCACTCAGGTCTAAGTCTCATGGCCCTCTATCAGAATTTGGGAAGATTGGAGAAACTTAATTTTTCGCCCCAAAAAAAAAACGTAAGGGGTACCACTGTCGTTTTTTTTTTCGGGCCGAATTTTTGAGTTTCGATATCTCAGCTCTGGAAGGGGCTAGAGCCTCCATTTTTGCACTCAGGTCTAAGTCTCATGGCCCTCTATCAGAATTTGGGAAGATTGGAGAAACTTAATTTTTCGCCCAAAAAAAAAAACGTAAGGGGTACCACTGTCGTTTTTTTTTCGGGCCGAATTTTTGAGTTTCGATATCTCAGCTCTGGAAGGGGCTAGAGCCTCCATTTTTGCACTCAGGTCTAAGTCTCATGGCCCTCTATCAGAATTTGGGAAGATTGGAGAAACTTAATTTTTCGCCCCAAAAAAAAAACGTAAGGGGTACCACTGTCGTTTTTTTTTTCGGGCCGAATTTTTGAGTTTCGATATCTCAGCTCTGGAAGGGGCTAGAGCCTCCATTTTTGCACTCAGGTCTAAGTCTCATGGCCCTCTATCAGAATTTGGGAAGATTGGAGAAACTTAATTTTTCGCCCAAAAAAAAAAACGTAAGGGGTACCACTGTCGTTTTTTTTTTCGGGCCGAATTTTTGAGTTTCGATATCTCAGCTCTGGAAGGGGCTAGAGCCTCCATTTTTGCACTCAGGTCTAAGTCTCATGGCCCTCTATCAGAATTTGGGAAGATTGGAGAAACTTAATTTTTCGCCCAAAAAAAAAACGTAAGGGGTACCACTGTCGTTTTTTTTTCGGGCCGAATTTTTGAGTTTCGATATCTCAGCTCTGGAAGGGGCTAGAGCCTCCATTTTTGCACTCAGGTCTAAGTCTCATGGCCCTCTATCAGAATTTGGGAAGATTGGAGAAACTTAATTTTTCGCCCAAAAAAAAAAACGTAAGGGGTACCACTGTCGTTTTTTTTTCGGGCCGAATTTTTGAGTTTCGATATCTCAGCTCTGGAAGGGGCTAGAGCCTCCATTTTTGCACTCAGGTCTAAGTCTCATGGCCCTCTATCAGAATTTGGGAAGATTGGAGAAACTTAATTTTTCGCCCCAAAAAAAAAACGTAAGGGGTACCACTGTCGTTTTTTTTTCGGGCCGAATTTTTGAGTTTCGATATCTCAGCTCTGGAAGGGGCTAGAGCCTCCATTTTTGCACTCAGGTCTAAGTCTCATGGCCCTCTATCAGAATTTGGGAAGATTGGAGAAACTTAATTTTTCGCCCAAAAAAAAAACGTAAGGGGTACCACTGTCGTTTTTTTTTCGGGCCGAATTTTTGAGTTTCGATATCTCAGCTCTGGAAGGGGCTAGAGCCTCCATTTTTGCACTCAGGTCTAAGTCTCATGGCCCTCTATCAGAATTTGGGAAGATTGGAGAAACTTAATTTTTCGCCCAAAAAAAAAAACGTAAGGGGTACCACTGTCGTTTTTTTTTCGGGCCGAATTTTTGAGTTTCGATATCTCAGCTCTGGAAGGGGCTAGAGCCTCCATTTTTGCACTCAGGTCTAAGTCTCATGGCCCTCTATCAGAATTTGGGAAGATTGGAGAAACTTAATTTTTCGCCCAAAAAAAAAACGTAAGGGGTACCACTGTCGTTTTTTTTTCGGGCCGAATTTTTGAGTTTCGATATCTCAGCTCTGGAAGGGGCTAGAGCCTCCATTTTTGCACTCAGGTCTAAGTCTCATGGCCCTCTATCAGAATTTGGGAAGATTGGAGAAACTTAATTTTTCGCCCCAAAAAAAAACGTAAGGGGTACCACTGTCGTTTTTTTTTTCGGGCCGAATTTTTGAGTTTCGATATCTCAGCTCTGGAAGGGGCTAGAGCCTCCATTTTTGCACTCAGGTCTAAGTCTCATGGCCCTCTATCAGAATTTGGGAAGATTGGAGAAACTTAATTTTTCGCCCAAAAAAAAAAACGTAAGGGGTACCACTGTCGTTTTTTTTTCGGGCCGAATTTTTGAGTTTCGATATCTCAGCTCTGGAAGGGGCTAGAGCCTCCATTTTTGCACTCAGGTCTAAGTCTCATGGCCCTCTATCAGAATTTGGGAAGATTGGAGAAACTTAATTTTTCGCCCAAAAAAAAAACGTAAGGGGTACCACTGTCGTTTTTTTTTCGGGCCGAATTTTTGAGTTTCGATATCTCAGCTCTGGAAGGGGCTAGAGCCTCCATTTTTTGCACTCAGGTCTAAGTCTCATGGCCCTCTATCAGAATTTGGGAAGATTGGAGAAACTTAATTTTTCGCCCAAAAAAAAAAACGTAAGGGGTACCACTGTCGTTTTTTTTTCGGGCCGAATTTTTGAGTTTCGATATCTCAGCTCTGGAAGGGGCTAGAGCCTCCATTTTTGCACTCAGGTCTAAGTCTCATGGCCCTCTATCAGAATTTGGGAAGATTGGAGAAACTTAATTTTTCGCCCAAAAAAAAAAACGTAAGGGGTACCACTGTCGTTTTTTTTTTCGGGCCGAATTTTTGAGTTTCGATATCTCAGCTCTGGAAGGGGCTAGAGCCTCCATTTTTGCACTCAGGTCTAAGTCTCATGGCCCTCTATCAGAATTTGGGAAGATTGGAGAAACTTAATTTTTCGCCCAAAAAAAAAAACGTAAGGGGTACCACTGTCGTTTTTTTTTCGGGCCGAATTTTTGAGTTTCGATATCTCAGCTCTGGAAGGGGCTAGAGCCTCCATTTTTGCACTCAGGTCTAAGTCTCATGGCCCTCTATCAGAATTTGGGAAGATTGGAGAAACTTAATTTTTCGCCCAAAAAAAAAACGTAAGGGGTACCACTGTCGTTTTTTTTTCGGGCCGAATTTTTGAGTTTCGATATCTCAGCTCTGGAAGGGGCTAGAGCCTCCATTTTTGCACTCAGGTCTAAGTCTCATGGCCCTCTATCAGAATTTGGGAAGATTGGAGAAACTTAATTTTTCGCCCAAAAAAAAAACGTAAGGGGTACCACTGTCGTTTTTTTTTCGGGCCGAATTTTTGAGTTTCGATATCTCAGCTCTGGAAGGGGCTAGAGCCTCCATTTTTGCACTCAGGTCTAAGTCTCATGGCCCTCTATCAGAATTTGGGAAGATTGGAGAAACTTAATTTTTCGCCCAAAAAAAAACGTAAGGGGTACCACTGTCGTTTTTTTTTCGGGCCGAATTTTTGAGTTTCGATATCTCAGCTCTGGAAGGGGCTAGAGCCTCCATTTTTGCACTCAGGTCTAAGTCTCATGGCCCTCTATCAGAATTTGGGAAGATTGGAGAAACTTAATTTTTCGCCCAAAAAAAAAACGTAAGGGGTACCACTGTCGTTTTTTTTTCGGGCCGAATTTTTGAGTTTCGATATCTCAGCTCTGGAAGGGGCTAGAGCCTCCATTTTTGCACTCAGGTCTAAGTCTCATGGCCCTCTATCAGAATTTGGGAAGATTGGAGAAACTTAATTTTTCGCCCAAAAAAAAAACGTAAGGGGTACCACTGTCGTTTTTTTTTCGGGCCGAATTTTTGAGTTTCGATATCTCAGCTCTGGAAGGGGCTAGAGCCTCCATTTTTGCACTCAGGTCTAAGTCTCATGGCCCTCTATCAGAATTTGGGAAGATTGGAGAAACTTAATTTTTCGCCCCAAAAAAAAACGTAAGGGGTACCACTGTCGTTTTTTTTTTCGGGCCGAATTTTTGAGTTTCGATATCTCAGCTCTGGAAGGGGCTAGAGCCTCCATTTTTGCACTCAGGTCTAAGTCTCATGGCCCTCTATCAGAATTTGGGAAGATTGGAGAAACTTAATTTTTCGCCCAAAAAAAAAAACGTAAGGGGTACCACTGTCGTTTTTTTTTCGGGCCGAATTTTTGAGTTTCGATATCTCAGCTCTGGAAGGGGCTAGAGCCTCCATTTTTGCACTCAGGTCTAAGTCTCATGGCCCTCTATCAGAATTTGGGAAGATTGGAGAAACTTAATTTTT
>NW_024121788.1:1720291-1937135 GCF_016745375.1 Pimephales promelas | reverse complement strand
TGAGATTTCGAAACTCAAAAATTCGCCCGAAAAAAAAAAACGACAGTGGTACCCCTTACGTTTTTTTTTGGGCGAAAAATTAAGTTTCTCCAATCTTCCAAAACTTGGATTCTGATAGAGGGCCATGAGACTTAGACCTGAGTGCAAAAATGGAGGCTCTAGCCCCTTCCAGAGCTGAGATATCGAAACTCAAAAATTCGGCCCGAAAAAAAAAACGACAGTGGTACCCCTTACGTTTTTTTTTTTTGGGCGAAAAATTAAGTTTCTCCAATCTTCCCAAATTCTGATAGAGGGCCATGAGACTTAGACCTGAGTGCAAAAATGGAGGCTCTAGCCCCTTCCAGAGCTGAGATATCGAAACTCAAAAATTCGGCCCGAAAAAAAAACGACAGTGGTACCCCTTACGTTTTTTTTTTGGGCGAAAAATTAAGTTTCTCCAATCTTCCCAAATTCTGATAGAGGGCCATGAGACTTAGACCTGAGTGCAAAAATGGAGGCTCTAGCCCCTTCCAGAGCTGAGATATCGAAACTCAAAAATTCGGCCCGAAAAAAAAACGACAGTGGTACCCCTTACGTTTTTTTTTTTGGGCGAAAAATTAAGTTTCTCCAATCTTCCCAAATTCTGATAGAGGGCCATGAGACTTAGACCTGAGTGCAAAAATGGAGGCTCTAGCCCCTTCCAGAGCTGAGATATCGAAACTCAAAAATTCGGCCCGAAAAAAAAACGACAGTGGTACCCCTTACGTTTTTTTTTTGGGCGAAAAATTAAGTTTCTCCAATCTTCCCAAATTCTGATAGAGGGCCATGAGACTTAGACCTGAGTGCAAAAATGGAGGCTCTAGCCCCTTCCAGAGCTGAGATATCGAAACTCAAAAATTCGGCCCGAAAAAAAAAACGACAGTGGTACCCCTTACGTTTTTTTTTTTGGGCGAAAAATTAAGTTTCTCCAATCTTCCCAAATTCTGATAGAGGGCCATGAGACTTAGACCTGAGTGCAAAAATGGAGGCTCTAGCCCCTTCCAGAGCTGAGATATCGAAACTCAAAAATTCGGCCCGAAAAAAAAAACGACAGTGGTACCCCTTACGTTTTTTTTTTTGGGCGAAAAATTAAGTTTCTCCAATCTTCCCAAATTCTGATAGAGGGCCATGAGACTTAGACCTGAGTGCAAAAATGGAGGCTCTAGCCCCTTCCAGAGCTGAGATATCGAAACTCAAAAATTCGGCCCGAAAAAAAAAACGACAGTGGTACCCCTTACGTTTTTTTTTTTGGGCGAAAAATTAAGTTTCTCCAATCTTCCCAAATTCTGATAGAGGGCCATGAGACTTAGACCTGAGTGCAAAAATGGAGGCTCTAGCCCCTTCCAGAGCTGAGATATCGAAACTCAAAAATTCGGCCCGAAAAAAAAACGACAGTGGTACCCCTTACGTTTTTTTTTTTGGGCGAAAAATTAAGTTTCTCCAATCTTCCCAAATTCTGATAGAGGGCCATGAGACTTAGACCTGAGTGCAAAAATGGAGGCTCTAGCCCCTTCCAGAGCTGAGATATCGAAACTCAAAAATTCGGCCCGAAAAAAAAACGACAGTGGTACCCCTTACGTTTTTTTTTTGGGCGAAAAATTAAGTTTCTCCAATCTTCCCAAATTCTGATAGAGGGCCATGAGACTTAGACCTGAGTGCAAAAATGGAGGCTCTAGCCCCTTCCAGAGCTGAGATATCGAAACTCAAAAATTCGGCCCGAAAAAAAAAACGACAGTGGTACCCCTTACGTTTTTTTTTTGGGCGAAAAATTAAGTTTCTCCAATCTTCCCAAATTCTGATAGAGGGCCATGAGACTTAGACCTGAGTGCAAAAATGGAGGCTCTAGCCCCTTCCAGAGCTGAGATATCGAAACTCAAAAATTCGGCCCGAAAAAAAAAACGACAGTGGTACCCCTTACGTTTTTTTTTTGGGCGAAAAATTAAGTTTCTCCAATCTTCCCAAATTCTGATAGAGGGCCATGAGACTTAGACCTGAGTGCAAAAATGGAGGCTCTAGCCCCTTCCAGAGCTGAGATATCGAAACTCAAAAATTCGGCCCGAAAAAAAAACGACAGTGGTACCCCTTACGTTTTTTTTTTTGGGCGAAAAATTAAGTTTCTCCAATCTTCCCAAATTCTGATAGAGGGCCATGAGACTTAGACCTGAGTGCAAAAATGGAGGCTCTAGCCCCTTCCAGAGCTGAGATATCGAAACTCAAAAATTCGGCCCGAAAAAAAAACGACAGTGGTACCCCTTACGTTTTTTTTTTTGGGCGAAAAATTAAGTTTCTCCAATCTTCCCAAATTCTGATAGAGGGCCATGAGACTTAGACCTGAGTGCAAAAATGGAGGCTCTAGCCCCTTCCAGAGCTGAGATATCGAAACTCAAAAATTCGGCCCGAAAAAAAAACGACAGTGGTACCCCTTTTTTTTTTGGGCGAAAAATTAAGTTTCTCCAATCTTCCCAAATTCTGATAGAGGGCCATGAGACTTAGACCTGAGTGCAAAAATGGAGGCTCTAGCCCCTTCCAGAGCTGAGATATCGAAACTCAAAAATTCGGCCCGAAAAAAAAACGACAGTGGTACCCCTTACGTTTTTTTTTTTGGGCGAAAAATTAAGTTTCTCCAATCTTCCCAAATTCTGATAGAGGGCCATGAGACTTAGACCTGAGTGCAAAAATGGAGGCTCTAGCCCCTTCCAGAGCTGAGATATCGAAACTCAAAAATTCGGCCCGAAAAAAAAAACGACAGTGGTACCCCTTACGTTTTTTTTTTTGGGCGAAAAATTAAGTTTCTCCAATCTTCCCAAATTCTGATAGAGGGCCATGAGACTTAGACCTGAGTGCAAAAATGGAGGCTCTAGCCCCTTCCAGAGCTGAGATATCGAAACTCAAAAATTCGGCCCGAAAAAAAAACGACAGTGGTACCCCTTACGTTTTTTTTTTGGGCGAAAAATTAAGTTTCTCCAATCTTCCCAAATTCTGATAGAGGGCCATGAGACTTAGACCTGAGTGCAAAAATGGAGGCTCTAGCCCCTTCCAGAGCTGAGATATCGAAACTCAAAAATTCGGCCCGAAAAAAAAAACGACAGTGGTACCCCTTACGTTTTTTTTTTGGGCGAAAAATTAAGTTTCTCCAATCTTCCCAAATTCTGATAGAGGGCCATGAGACTTAGACCTGAGTGCAAAAATGGAGGCTCTAGCCCCTTCCAGAGCTGAGATATCGAAACTCAAAAATTCGGCCCGAAAAAAAAACGACAGTGGTACCCCTTACGTTTTTTTTTTTGGGCGAAAAATTAAGTTTCTCCAATCTTCCCAAATTCTGATAGAGGGCCATGAGACTTAGACCTGAGTGCAAAAATGGAGGCTCTAGCCCCTTCCAGAGCTGAGATATCGAAACTCAAAAATTCGGCCCGAAAAAAAAACGACAGTGGTACCCCTTACGTTTTTTTTTTTGGGCGAAAAATTAAGTTTCTCCAATCTTCCCAAAACTCTGGATTCTGATAGAGGGCCATGAGACTTAGACCTGAGTGCAAAAATGGAGGCTCTAGCCCCTTCCAGAGCTGAGATATCGAAACTCAAAAATTCGGCCCGAAAAAAAAAACGACAGTGGTACCCCTTACGTTTTTTTTTTTGGGCGAAAAATTAAGTTTCTCCAATCTTCCCAAACTCTGGATTCTGATAGAGGGCCATGAGACTTAGACCTGAGTGCAAAAATGGAGGCTCTAGCCCCTTCCAGAGCTGAGATATCGAAACTCAAAAATTCGGCCCGAAAAAAAAACGACAGTGGTACCCCTTACGTTTTTTTTTTGGGCGAAAAATTAAGTTTCTCCAATCTTCCCAAAACTCTGGATTCTGATAGAGGGCCATGAGACTTAGACCTGAGTGCAAAAATGGAGGCTCTAGCCCCTTCCAGAGCTGAGATATCGAAACTCAAAAATTCGGCCCGAAAAAAAAAACGACAGTGGTACCCCTTACGTTTTTTTTTTTTGGGCGAAAAATTAAGTTTCTCCAATCTTCCCAAATTCTGATAGAGGGCCATGAGACTTAGACCTGAGTGCAAAAATGGAGGCTCTAGCCCCTTCCAGAGCTGAGATATCGAAACTCAAAAATTCGGCCCGAAAAAAAAAACGACAGTGGTACCCCTTACGTTTTTTTTTTGGGCGAAAAATTAAGTTTCTCCAATCTTCCCAAATTCTGATAGAGGGCCATGAGACTTAGACCTGAGTGCAAAAATGGAGGCTCTAGCCCCTTCCAGAGCTGAGATATCGAAACTCAAAAATTCGGCCCGAAAAAAAAACGACAGTGGTACCCCTTACGTTTTTTTTTTGGGCGAAAAATTAAGTTTCTCCAATCTTCCCAAATTCTGATAGAGGGCCATGAGACTTAGACCTGAGTGCAAAAATGGAGGCTCTAGCCCCTTCCAGAGCTGAGATATCGAAACTCAAAAATTCGGCCCGAAAAAAAAAACGACAGTGGTACCCCTTACGTTTTTTTTTTTGGGCGAAAAATTAAGTTTCTCCAATCTTCCCAAATTCTGATAGAGGGCCATGAGACTTAGACCTGAGTGCAAAAATGGAGGCTCTAGCCCCTTCCAGAGCTGAGATATCGAAACTCAAAAATTCGGCCCGAAAAAAAAACGACAGTGGTACCCCTTACGTTTTTTTTTTTGGGCGAAAAATTAAGTTTCTCCAATCTTCCCAAATTCTGATAGAGGGCCATGAGACTTAGACCTGAGTGCAAAAATGGAGGCTCTAGCCCCTTCCAGAGCTGAGATATCGAAACTCAAAAATTCGGCCCGAAAAAAAAACGACAGTGGTACCCCTTACGTTTTTTTTTTGGGCGAAAAATTAAGTTTCTCCAATCTTCCAAAACTCTGGATTCTGATAGAGGGCCATGAGACTTAGACCTGAGTGCAAAAATGGAGGCTCTAGCCCCTTCCAGAGCTGAGATATCGAAACTCAAAAATTCGGCCCGAAAAAAAAACGACAGTGGTACCCCTTACGTTTTTTTTTTGGGCGAAAAATTAAGTTTCTCCAATCTTCCCAAATTCTGATAGAGGGCCATGAGACTTAGACCTGAGTGCAAAAATGGAGGCTCTAGCCCCTTCCAGAGCTGAGATATCGAAACTCAAAAATTCGGCCCGAAAAAAAAACGACAGTGGTACCCCTTACGTTTTTTTTTTTGGGCGAAAAATTAAGTTTCTCCAATCTTCCCAAATTCTGATAGAGGGCCATGAGACTTAGACCTGAGTGCAAAAATGGAGGCTCTAGCCCCTTCCAGAGCTGAGATATCGAAACTCAAAAATTCGGCCCGAAAAAAAAACGACAGTGGTACCCCTTACGTTTTTTTTTTTGGGCGAAAAATTAAGTTTCTCCAATCTTCCCAAATTCTGATAGAGGGCCATGAGACTTAGACCTGAGTGCAAAAATGGAGGCTCTAGCCCCTTCCAGAGCTGAGATATCGAAACTCAAAAATTCGGCCCGAAAAAAAAACGACAGTGGTACCCCTTACGTTTTTTTTTTGGGCGAAAAATTAAGTTTCTCCAATCTTCCCAAATTCTGATAGAGGGCCATGAGACTTAGACCTGAGTGCAAAAATGGAGGCTCTAGCCCCTTCCAGAGCTGAGATATCGAAACTCAAAAATTCGGCCCGAAAAAAAAACGACAGTGGTACCCCTTACGTTTTTTTTTTGGGCGAAAAATTAAGTTTCTCCAATCTTCCCAAATTCTGATAGAGGGCCATGAGACTTAGACCTGAGTGCAAAAATGGAGGCTCTAGCCCCTTCCAGAGCTGAGATATCGAAACTCAAAAATTCGGCCCGAAAAAAAACGACAGTGGTACCCCTTACGTTTTTTTTTTTTGGGCGAAAAATTAAGTTTCTCCAATCTTCCCAAAACTCTGGATTCTGATAGAGGGCCATGAGACTTAGACCTGAGTGCAAAAATGGAGGCTCTAGCCCCTTCCAGAGCTGAGATATCGAAACTCAAAAATTCGGCCCGAAAAAAAAAACGACAGTGGTACCCCTTACGTTTTTTTTTTTGGGGCGAAAAATTAAGTTTCTCCAATCTCCCCAAAACTCTGGATTCTGATAGAGGGCCATGAGACTTAGACCTGAGTGCAAAAATGGAGGCTCTAGCCCCTTCCAGAGCTGAGATATCGAAACTCAAAAATTCGGCCCGAAAAAAAAAACGACAGTGGTACCCCTTACGTTTTTTTTTTTGGGCGAAAAAATAAGTTTCTCCAATCTTCCCAAATTCTGGTAGAGGGCCATGAGACTTAGACCTGAGTGCAAAAATGGAGGCTCTAGCCCCTTCCAGTGCTGAGATATCGAAACTCAAAATTTCGACCCGAAAAAAAAAACGACAGTGTTACCCCTTACGTTTTTTTTTTTTTTGGGGCGAAAAATTAAGTATCCCCAGTCTTCTCAAAACTCTGGATTCTGATAGAGGACCATGAGACTTAGACCTGAGTGCAACAATGAAGGCTCTAGAACCTTCCAGAGCTGAGATATCGAAATTCAAAATTTCGACCAGAAAAAAAACGACAGTGTTATCCCTTACGGTTTTTTTTGGTCGAAACATTAAGTATCCCCAATCTTCTCAAAACTCTGGATTCTGATAGAGGGCCATAAGAATTAGACCTGAGTCCAAAAATGGAGGCTCTAGACCCTTCCAGAGCTGAGATATCGAAATTCAAAATTTCGACCAGAAAAAAAAAACGACAGTGTTACCCCTTACGTTTTTTTGGGGGGTGAAAAATTAAGTATCCCCAATCTTCTCAAAACTCTGGATTCTAATAGAGGGCCATGAGACATAGACCTGAGTGCAACAATGGAGTCTCTAGACCCTTCCAGAGCTGAGATATTGAAATTCAAAATTTCGATCAGAAAAAAAAAAAAACGACAGTGTTACCCCTTACGTTTTTTTTTTTGGGTGAAAAATTAAGTATCCCCAATCTTCTCAAAACTCTGGATTCTGATAGAGGGCCATGAGACATAGACCTGAATGCAACAATGGAGGTTCTAGACCCTTCCAGTGCTGAGATATCGAAACTCAAAATTTCGACCCGAAAAAAAAACGACAGTGTTACCCCTTACTTTTTTTTTTTGGGCGAAAAATTTAGTATCCCCAATCTTCTCAAAACTCTGGATTCTGATAGAGGGCCATGAGACTTAGACCTGAGTGCAACAATGGAGGCTCTAGACCCTTCCAGAGCTGAGATATCGAAACTCAAAATTTGGACCCGAAAAAAAAAACGACAGTGTTACCCCTTACGTTTTTTTTTTGGGGGGCGAAAAATTAAGTATCCCCAATCTTCTCAAAACTCTGGATTCTGATAGAGGGCCATGAGACATAGATTTGAGTGCAACAATGGAGGCTCTAGACCCTTCCAGAGCTGAGATATCGAAACTCAAAATTTCGACCAGAAAAAAAAAACGACAGTGTTACCCCTTACTTTTTTTTTTTTTGGTCGAAAAATTAAGTATCCCCAATCTTCTCAAAACTCTGGATTCTGAGTCTCCACTGGAGTGTGTTAACGCAAACGTGTAAGTTTCACGTTTGAGGGGGTTAAACCGTGACATCTACACATTTTCCAAAGTGGACTATTTAGGCTGCATGCTTCATTAAAAATGTGACATTTAGACGTTTTTTTCGCCGTGGATCGAGGCAAATGAATCCTTTTCACCTTGAAAATAATAAATGTTTTTTGCATTTTAAATAATAGACCATTTCTCAGTGATCGTCAATAAAAAAAAATTCCATTTTTCTCGGTTTAATGAAAACCAATAGGTCGTGATGGTACGTTTCAGTTTACGTGTAAGTTTCACGTTTGAGGGGGTTTAAACCGTGACATCTACACGTTTTCAAAAGTGGACCAACGTGATTATTTCACGTCTTGTCGTGATACCGGGTTGAAGAAATGTTGTTTTGGCCACTTTGTTTGATATAATCACAACAATTTAACGTAAGCAAGAATGGGATTTGAACTCAGATCTTCTTGCTTAAAGCCCAACGCTTTATCAACTGAGCCACTGAATCTGTTGAGTTCAAAGGTGTATTGAATGAATTTTTATTGACGGTTTGGTTTTATTTGTTGGAAAAATAAATATAGAAATATAATTTGACACAAGAGGACAGCATAGGTCTATTTATGGTTCTGAGTTTAAACTAAACCGTGACATCTAAACGTTTTCCAAAGTGGACCAACATGATTATTTCACGTCTTGTCGTGATACGGGTTGGGCACTGAAGTTACAGGAGTTTCGGAACTAGGTCGAGTATTTAAAAGGTTATGGTTAACACGGTTAACGTGGTTTAACGTCGATGTATATACGTTGTTTTAGCGTACCTTTTGCTTAAACGAGGAGCTGGGGGACGCCGGAAAAATAGACATTTTACTCATTAGGCTGCTTCATTAAAAACGTGACATTTAGACGTTTTCTTCGGCGTGGATCCAGGCAAATGAATCCTTTTCACCTTGAAAATATTATTATTATTTATTATTTTTTTACATTTTAAATAAAAGAACATTTATGATGGACAGATGCACTTTTATGATGGATAGATGCACTTTTATGATGGACAGATGCACTTTTATGATGGACAGATGCACTTGATGGACAGATGAACATTTATGATGGACAGATGCACTTTTATTATGGATAGATGCACTTTTATGATGGACAGATGGACTTTTATGATGGACAGATGCACTTTTATGATGGACAGATGCACTTTTATTATGGATAGATGCACTTTTATGATGGACAGATGGACTTTTATGATGGATAGATGCACTTTTATGATGGACAGATGCACTTATGTGATGGATAGATGCACTTTTATGATGGACAGATGCACTTTTATGATGGATAGATGCACTTTTATGATGGACAGATGCACTTTTATGATGGACAGATGCACTTTAATGATGGATAGATAGTTATTTCAGGTGGGGATCATCAACATTTGCTTCTTAGACATCATAAAGACTCTAAAAGTACAAAAGTTAGAAAATATCAATAGGGTCCTAAGGGCAGGAGTTCCAGTGATCCAATGTCACAATTTATTTTTCCTTTTTTTGGTGTTCATTTGAGTGTTTATGCACTATACATCATCTAATCATGACTTGATGATGAATTTAGGGTCTCAGGTATATCTACCATAAGGGAGCGCGTCTTTTTCCACTCGTAGAGTGGGAGCATTCGTGGAATTTCCAGAGAGTTGGGGGCATCAAATTCAGGTTTCACCTCCTGTATCATGATCCCACCGGTCCAGTTCACCACACTTGAGCCATGAATGTTTGTTGTTATTTTGTTCAGATTGTCCCACTCGAGATGAAACACATTCCCTCACCAGTAGTAATAATAATAATGAAAGTATAATTAATTAATTATTAAGCATAACATTTTTTTTTCAACTTAACAGAAATCTGGAGAGACCATTATCTGCCAGTTAATGTGGGCTTCCATAACGCTAAATGCTCTTCACCAAGAAAGACCTTTCTAATTGTGTGTTGGTGCATGGTGTAGGCTATGTATTTGTGTAGTTAGTTTAAAAATGTATGTTAAATAAACCTCACATTACCAGTGAATCCTAATTACATGATGTGATTTTTAATTAATGCATATTTTTGAACACGTTGTATCTTAAAATGTATTATTTAATTAAAATATCTATGTTATATTTTTAATGTGCAACAATTGACGTTGGGAACAAGCTCAACATGTGCTAAACAATAATTTACATAGCCAGTTATGAAAAATGGAGGAGATTTATCAAATCGAAAACTAAAGGAGAAAAACAGACTGCCTATAAATGTGCTTTTTTGCTTTTTTGGATATCCAGGGTGGCAACCAATATAGCCAGAAAATACATACATGTGACAATATTTCAGGTGGGGATCATCAACATTTGCTTCTTAGACATCCTAAAGACTGTAAAAATACAAAAGTTAGAAAACATATATCAGAAGGGTCCATAGGGGAGGAGTTCCAGTGATCCAATGTTACAATTTTTTGACATTTTTTGGTGTTTATTTGAGTTTTTATGCACTATACATCATCTAATCAAGACAATCCTCATATCTATCAATTCCTCATGCAAAGACGAAGAGAAAATGGGGTAGATTGTGTCTGTAGGATGTATTGTTCAGATTCTATGTAGATTTAAAGTTTTCATTTTCCGCAGCCAAAAATCAAGCATGGACACAAGATGATACAAAAAATCACATATGGGACAAAAATTTGCGCGGGGAACATCAAAATTCATTTTCTAGACACCTTAAGGATTACAAAAAAC
The DNA here is from genome assembly GCF_016745375.1 of Pimephales promelas. Next base: position 1,926,816 of record NW_024121788.1, on the reverse strand, counting down.
TAGGTTAAAAAAGTATATCTTTCGGGTGCAGGTGAACCCCCCCTTCCTACCAGACTAAAGAGTTGGTCTGATAGTGTGAAATACTGCAGCTAGTGTCCAAACAAAGACAAAGGCCTGAGATACAACAAACGGACAGAGGCATTACGCCATGTTGTGTTCCTCAAGGTGTTGTGTTAATTGGAGTATATATAAAGAGAAAGCGGCAAGACAGTTTTGGTATTTCTGACAGGTAAATGCAATATTAAAAGCAATGATGTTTGGCAAAGGTTTGTCATTTCAGTTCAAGTATCAGATAAGTGGTGTTTGTGTGTGTGTGTGTGTGTGTGTGTGTGTGTTTTGTTTTCACTCATAGCCAGAAGAAACAGTTTGAGATTATAGTTTATTAAATTAAAATGGCCACAATTAACACATTCCAGTGTGATGAATTAACCAAAAGCAACATCATCTCTCTTTCAGGACTTAATGTATTCAATATTTCAACAGACTAGCAAGAGTTAAAGGGTTAGTTCACCCAAAAATGAAAATTCTGTCAGTATTTACTCACCCTCATGTTGTTCCAACCCCGTAAGACCTTCGTTCATCTTCGCAACACAAATTAAGATATTAAGATCACTCCTGCATACAATATTTACAATACAATAGTCCATAGACTTCTTGAGGGAATGACTTGCTGTCCTCAAAAAGTCATTAAAGGTCATCGTTAAAATAGTCCAAGTGACTACAGGGGCTCAATCTTACGTTTATCAAACGACGAGAACACTTTTGTGCGCAAAAAACAACAACAAAAACAACGACTTTGTTTCAACTAATCGTTTATTTCTCCCTCTGCCTCGAGTCAGGTTACTAGTTTAATAGCGTAAGCTTCTGTTATTGTACGTAACACGCATCACACACACATGACCAGCGTCGGCACATTGTGAGCCTACGTGTGACGTAGCTCTACTACGCAATCACACTACATTAACTGACTACAGGCCCATAGAGAAGGAAGTGAATAGTTGAAATTAAGTCGTTATTTTTGTTTGTTTTTGCACACAAAAAGTATTCTCGTCATTTAATAAAGTTAAAATTGAGCCACTGTAGTCACTTGGAGTATTTTAACGATGTCTTTAATGACTTTTCGATGCCAGCAAGTGTAATTTCCCATCATCCTTTGCCCTGACTCATATTCCAGTATTGATTTCAGCTGTGTCTAATTAGTCTCATTTTCTCACCCTATATAAAGCCGGTTTATCAGTCACTCCTCGCTAGGTCTTGCATGTCTTGTGGTATTGCATCTGAGCCTTGTATCCATGCACAGTTTTAATGGGTGCTAGTCCTGTGTTTTTAATGTCTGCCAGTTTTGTTGTTATCATACCAGAGCCTGTTTACAAGATGGCCGCCACACCTGAGTCTCCAGCCGCCACGGTTGCCATGCCAGAGTTTCGGGTCGTTATGAATGTCGCACATGAAGGCATAAAGGTGGTTCCTAGGCGAGTGAAACTGCCATCCAGCTTGGAGGACACTGCTGATGTCGGTGCGTGCAGCCGGCGTCCCTAGAACAGTGCCATCGAGCCCACAGACCACAGCGGTCTCAAGCCTGCCTTTGCCTGTGCTGTCCATCTCAGAGGTTTGTCCTCTGTACTCCCCATCACGGCAGTGGCCATTTGGTGTGTTTGGGCTGTTCACTGCGCTTCAGTTCAAGAGTCCGCTCCAGAGTTTGAGTCCAGAGTTTGCCTCGTGACCTATGAACGTCCTGTTGCCTCGGCGCGACCGCAGAGGTAGTATCTGAACTTGCTGTTTTGTATTGATAAGACCCTGGAGGCCTACGCGACAAGATGGTAACAGTTGGAATGTGGGATTGCCATGGGGTGTGCCATCTCCCCCATCCTATTTGTTTTAGCCATCAAGGTAATTCTCAGAGGGGCCAGGCAAGTAGTCAGGGTCATCAAGCTACCATCAGGTGAAAGGCTTCCACCATTGAGGAGCTACACGGATGATGTACCAAGCATCCTTCAGACGGCTCCATGCACGACCAGGCTCCTCAAGTGCTTTGACGAGCTGCTCAAATGGGAAAGAAGTAAAAGCAAGCTGAAAAATCAAGAAGTCTTTCGATAAGGAAAGGCTTGCCGTATGCCATGATCATCTTTGTTGCCGAGGGAAGACCATTCCACGACTGAGAAGCCTGGGGAGGCCGTACACCGCACATTTATCTGACAGACAGATGGGGAAGCTAAGCAGGAAACAACTTGCAGAGGGCTTGGCAAGAATTGATGGTGTGGTGCTACCAGCACACACTATACTAACGCATGCTGTGGCCTCTAAAGTTCTGTGAAATTCCCATATCAGAAGTTAGCAGGATGGACAGCCTCGCCTATAGCTACAATCGGAAGTGGTTGGGCTTGCCCCATTGCTTTTCGGACGCAGGTCTCTTCGGCCGGAAGATGCTGGAGCTCCCCATCAAATCCATCAGCCTAGGGTACAAGCAAGAGAAGGCATGACTTGTACTGGACCTAAAGGACTCAGTGGATCCACTTATATGGAGTGGGAAAGTCCCTTTCCGCACAGGCCATAAATGGAAGGGTGCAAGCTGTAGAGCGTGCTATCTCCAGTCTGCAACAGAGAGGTGATGGGGTTAGTCCAGACCAGTCGAGCTGGCCTAGGCTGGGGAGCACCTCAGCAGCTCTGGTCTAAAGCCATGATGAAATTACCAGGTTGGACCAGGAACGCTTTCACGTAAAGGCAATATCCTAGGGCAGTCAAGGAGCCTGGACACGATGAGACCTGACTGTGACCTGGGCAGACATCTGGAGGATGCAACAGTCTAGAACTAAAGCAACCAGCTTATGCTGCGTTTACTCCATGTGTGCGTTTATGTGTTTTGAAGGAGGCGTGGCTTTGGAGACGCTCTGAATCGTGGGTAAGATCTCTTGCTTTCAAAGCTAGCTTGCTATTGCTAGGCTCTCCGAAAATTGCCTACACTACCTTTAAAAGCTTTTTTATGCTTAACCATGTGATCGCATTTGAATATTTTGTTGTTTCATCATGTATTTAAATATTTGTAATTACTCATTTGTAATGGATGCAATTTTGTACATTTAACCCCAACTGTCACTTGCCTGTATACGGGCAATCTAAATTTACTTCACTATATTACTATTAAATCCTAATCTAGTCATGACAAACTATATATCGTTGGAAAGGTCTAAGAGTCCTAAATTGATATTTTAGCGCTATTTCTTTCTTACACATTATAAACGAACAGTAATATATGAATTTATGACAAGAGTGCGCCTCAAAAAAATCAACGTCATTACAGGAGTTTCTGACGTTTGTCACAAAAAGTCGACGCACACACTTTTAACAATTGAAACTTTGGTTTCTAGTGCTAAAAGTTCATAATAAAACATAATTAGTATTTGTCAATAAAAAAAGATAAAATTATATTTTAAAAAGTAAGGTAAGAAGTCCTCTAAAAAGTATAATATATTATATATAAATATAATTTTTTATTATTATTTTTATATCACATATTTTAGTAGTTATCATAAATTAGGTATCATTTGAAAGCTTACGAACTCAAATTCATCCTGTGATAACTGTTTTGAAATTGGACGTTTCGTTACCATAGAAATGTTATTTTTTTATTAGGCCCCTCCCCTTTTGGGAATCATCTTTCATAATTTATCATCAAAACCTTTTCTAATCTTGAAAAAACACATATTGTCAGAAAGGTCTGAGTCTCAAGGTTCCATATTTAGTGACAGAAGTGATATTTGGATAGAAATGTATTACTTTGTTATGGCAGAATCCATACAATTAAATTCAATGGAATTCAATGGCACCCGGTGGCTATTTTTGGTATAACGCCTAAACAAAATCTCATGGGAACTTCAAAATTTGTGATATCAACTTTAAATTTGGAACACAACTTGGTTAGATATATAGCTTTCATTTTATAGTAATTTTATAGTAAAAATATTTTGTAAAATATTTATTTTATATATATTAATAAATTATATTTGATTTACTGTATATTATAACTTCCATAACTTTTTCATACTTTAATCTTTTGAAGTGCTTTCACTGCAGTAATAATCTGCTGATTGTTTTCTTTAAAGCAAGACCAAACTTATATATATATTCCAAAGAATTCTTGAATTACGACCATTTCAGCTTGTATAGTGTATTTCAATGTTAAAAAAGGGGGGTGACAGATAAGGGGTTAAAAAATATTAATGGTAATTTGATATAAAATAACACACTACAGTTCAAATTAAAATCAAATATTTCACATGTTCCTTATGTCAGTTGACACATTAAAATAAATGTACTTCTGTAAAGCATGACAATAGATTATTAAACCATAATGATTTAAAATGTAAAACATTTTTAAAAATTATTACAAAGTGCATTTAAAAAAGTTTATTTAAGTGTGTTTGGAGACTGTCATGAAAGTGAACTTGCATTAGTACACTAAAGTGACTTTTATTTCATTAATAATATTATCGGCAAATATTTGTATTACTTCAAGTATTAAGATGTGATGTACAATGCAAGTGCACATTCAGTACAAGTGCTCTTATTTTTTCACTTAGAAGTCTTCTGAACCCTTTAAACCTTTAAATTTATAGATAATAAAAAGTGTCCCAATCAACCTGAATTCAACCTATAATTCTCTATATATCACACCCTATCTCTCTCTCTCTCTATATATAGATATTTAAAAGCATATAAGTTTAATGACATAAGGGTGAGTAAATGATGACAGCAAAACTATTTTCCTTTAAACAGTGACATTGTCTTATTTTATTCAATACTATAAGAGGTCATATCAAATACTGAGCAGTGGTTAACGCGGGATGTGTGTATCAGGATGAGGATGAGCGGTTTAAGGGAGTGGGCTCTAGTTGACGGCCGGACGGCTCTGCATTGCTGTTCCTGTTACTATGAGAGCGAGACAGGAGGGCAGACAGCTGTGTGTAGCACTGGACCCGCCTCCCCCTCGACAAGCTGCCCGCTGAGTGGAGGAAAACAGCTGTCAATCACCTCAAACAACCAACAGCACTACAGTGTTGACAAAATATACTAAATGATTTTGTTAGTCATTGTTATAAACACAAATCTGCAAATGTGATACATTGAATAGAAACTAAAACTTTTAAGTACCGGAGTGAGATCTGTGTTCTGTAAAAAGATCCTTGCTGCCATTCCAGTAATGAGCTGCCATCTTCCCATGGTAGTCCCTGATATTGACTTTGGCGTCTGCAAGAGAGAAAAAGCTGTTTCTGATCATACAGCAACACTATCAAAATAAACTTGGTGTTATTAATAACTCTTTTCACACCATGTCAGCGTGATACCTGTTACACTGTGCTGCACTTCCATAAATATACAAACACACACAGACATTAAAGACATAACGGCTCTTTTAAAGGGACAGTTCACACAAAACTAAAAGATTCCCAGATTGCAGAAACATTGGACATAGTATGTAAATACTATATGGAATATAGCTATTTTTCACCAATTTCCAAGGAATCGATGGTTTTGTTTTCTTGAACACATTCTCAACTTCGGATGGAAACACAGCTAATGACTGTTCTTTCCCTGTTTATTACTGTGAAGCTGCTTTGAAAAAAAAAATCTGTATTGTATAAAGCGCTATAGAAATAAAGCTGACTTGACTGAAATGCTGTTGTCTCACTGTCAATACTGAAGCTATAAATAAAATATGACTATGTTTTCCTTCTCTCTAACTCATGGCACACAAACACACTCATTAATGGCTTTTGCTAACACATAAACAGAGGTGTGAGTTGGTGAGTGGGAGGTCAAGGTTAGGGTCCTACTGCTTAAAAATAACAAATGCACCGTCATCTCGAGAGTCGTTAAAAATAATACGGGCATCCACTCTCGTTTCAATCAACTCATCCCCTCTCTTTCTCTGTGATAATCACTCCGGCCTTGTAGCAGCCATATGGACTCGGCTGGTCTGGGGCCTGCTGGAATACCGCTGTGGTTAATTAGAGGCTGAATACTGAATCCCTGCTTGCCTGGACACACTGAGTGGCCTTTAGAGCAGCTCGGGGGCCTCCAGGGATTCGGACAGAAATGGGTTGGGTAATTATATGAGATAACAGTGAAAAGAAGAGGTGAGGATTGTGCATTTGAAAGGAGGCGAGGCAACATGAAGAGAGGGAAAGCGAGAATAGGGCAGAAATGGGGCGATAGCGGTAAAGGTCAACACCTCTTATTTTTATGTAGAGTGTCAACAGCCTGTTATGCCTTTTTTAAAATGGAGGCGCTTTTCATAAATAACATATTCTATGGCTAAAAGAGTCAGCTTTAGAGATCAGTGCTTTGCCTGACAAATGAATGACAAGTTTCTTTGACCGCCTCTTAGTCGTCTAAGCTTTGCATATTTGGCACGTCTTTGAAATCAAATGGTTATTAGGCTTTTTGACTCTAATATAATGATTATATTTACTATAATAGATTATAAAATTATAAAATTTACTATCTGGCCCATATTTCACTCCAAACTAAAGTAAAAATAACAAAATTATTTGTAGATAACTACTGGTGGTGTTTGAGGAGAGATTGTAAAGTGCTTTGCTGTACATTAGTACATATGGAAAGCGACGTGCTATATATAAATAAAGCCTGGGACCATTAAGATTATTTCTTTATTTATTTAGTTATGTATTTCATTTGTAATTAAGCATAAATTATCATGACTCTAATGCAAGCTAAATATATAAATAATGTAATAAATTAATAATTACAATTATTTTACTTATCTGTAATCCACAATTAAAATAATATTGTGGTAGTGAGAATGAGATTTTTTGTTCTGAAATAAATTGATGAAAATTGAGGCAGGGGATTTAAATGTGCTTAAACATCATGAAAAAAACAGTGCAATGCAAAAATAATAAAATGAAATACATCTTAAAATAGGCTTTGTTTTTGTGCAATGTATAAGTGATAATTGTGTGCATATGTAAACGATAATTAAGCAATAATTACTACCTAATTGTACATTATACAGCTGACCATACATTATCCCGCTTATTACATGGTTCATTAGGAAATAAATTAATTAATGGACATGAAATATTGATTTGAGTGTAAATTGTTTGAATTATGGGGGACAAAGGTGTGAGGTGATGTAAGGGCTGTTATTTTAGTATCATTAAAGATAAAAATGATCATTAAAAATGCCATAACTGAGCGAATGACACTTAATGACAGCTGTCACAAACATGCATAAAGCTTCCCTCATATGTCATGATTATGAAGGTGTCATGTCAGTCTTATGCACACCCCTTCAAGTAAAGTGTTACCGATAGTTGTCACGTACTGCTGGTCAGTAAACACGATTTACTAAAGAAATCTGTCTTTTAAATTCAGAATAACTCGGGAGAATACAGGAACAAGGGTGATTAAACACTAACCAAAATGTGTTACTACGTCACATTAACAAAAACCAGTCCAGAGAACTGGGGACTTGAACTATGAAGGAGATCATTAACAGAACTGAGAACAGGTGCACTGTAAAAAAAACTATTGATGGTTTAACTTAAAAAAGTAAGTAACCTGGTTGCCTTAAAATTTTAAGTTGATTGAACAGGAAAAAGTGAGTTAACACAATGAAGGAGATTATACCACCAGAAACTCAAAGTTAAATGTTATCTGAACTAAATAAATTATTTAAGTTGATTTGACAAAAGAAAAAAATGTTGTGATTACTACACTGTAAAAAAATATTGTTGGTTTAACTTAAAAAAGTAAGTAACCTGAGTTGCCTTAAAATTTTAAGTTGATTAAACTGGAAAAAGTGAGTTAATACAATGAAGGAGATTAATTTAACCATCAGAAACTCAAAATAATAAGTTATCTGAACTAAATAAATTATTATAAAGTTGATTTGACAAAAGAAAATATGGTGTGATAACAAATCTTGAAAATATTTTTTACAGTGTGAAGTACTAAACAGAAACCATGGAAACATGATTAAACAAACAAGAACCAGGGAAAACCAAACTGAGCGACCGTTTACACACATCTTCAACTAAAAACATCAAACTTTTTATGCATTTTGGCTGTTAATTTAAACAACAACAGCGTTTTGGGAACTCGAAAACGCAAAAGTTTTGTCCGAAATCACCCACTACTCACTATATAGTGGACTATATAGTGAGCTCGCCATTTTGTAGTGCTGTCTGAATGTATAGTGATGATTATTATATCCTATAGTCCACTCAATGTATCCCAGAATGCATTTTGAAAAGTAGTGTAGCTACAACCGATGGTCACTAACCCAAGCCCTGTATTGCGCTGATCGTAAAAATAAGTTATAATCATGTGTGGAGTAGCGCATTATAACAGAAACGGCCAGAAATTACTTTTAGTTTTAAAATTTTGGAGAAATAGGTTCAATATAAAGTAATGTATTTATTATAAAAAATCTATTTAGCCCAGAGCCGGCTCGACACCAGATGATGTAATCAACGGCGCCGAGAGACGATCGACTAGTGTCCGAAAGCGGTGTTTCTATTATGCTGGTGACCTACTATATAGTGCCCTACCCCCCACATAGGGGGTAGGGAGTAGTGGTTTGAGTTGAGATTTCGGACACAGCGTTTGAATACGATACTGTGAATATGTGGCGTTATTCACGTGTTCGGTCTATAGCTGTGTGTTTCTTTATCAAGTGACATCGCCCTCTACTGGCCTGGCCTGACTAACGCGTTTAGTCGTTTTCGCGGATTCGTGTGATTAGGGGTCGTTTTGACAACGTCGTATTCTATACTTTTGCTATTGCAGAGAAAAAAACTTTTCTGTTTTTTGTACAATGTCGTTGTGAAACGTATCCTAAAACATAATTTAAGTAAACCGAATCAAAGCATAATCCTTGCCAGTACTATTATACTATAATAGTAGTGTTTTGTCATTTTTATATTTTTTATTTTTTTAAGTTAACTTACAAACCCTGTATGAGAGACATAAAACTACATAAAAATTACCACGTCTAGTACAATTATGTGGTTTTGTTTTATTAATACAGTGTATACTTTTTTTCTTGATTTACCCTGAAAGAATGGAAGTGAAATGTGACAACATGCCCCATAGGTGGAGTACATTGTAACATGTCTGATCTAATCAAAAATATATACAAGTCAAACCAAATTTTTTTTTTTAATAAAATACAATTTTTAACTTTTTCCATATAAAATAATGGCATTTTTTAATAATTAAAAATACACAAATTTTTGAGTTTGGCAACAAACACACCGGAAAACACAGCTGTACACACGGCCGCATTAACCATAGGGCTAGGCGGGGCTTAAGCCCCAGGGCCCAAGCAAGGAGGGGGCCCGTGATTGGCTGTGGACTCGTGGAGCAGATACTGCAAGCCATCTGATTACCAAAGCCTTACCACGCAACGTCCCCCACAAATTATCCCTGTTATTTAGTTGCACTTTGCCTTATATTCCATGCATTATCATGGAATCATTATCATTAATACATCGCAAAGACCCGCCTTTTTTAGGTACTATGTGACGGGCCACGAGTCAGGCGGCTCTCACGAGTCACGCACATCATGTTCTCATGCACTCACGCAGTGAAAAATACTTCGCGGGGCAAAGACTAACGTTACACCGAGTGATTACGAGAGAGAGTTCAGAGCAGCTTACTGTTGGTATGAAACAAAGTCTCAACTTTCAAATATTGTAATTTAAGTAATTTAAACATTACCGTTTTCAAGTTCATGTCCACCGACTGACAGCTTTGTTGTCGGACAAAGTTGCGTATTCGGCGTTATGATTGGCCAGGCCACCTGTCAATCAAACCCCCGTAGGCATGCAGGGCCAACGGCTCTGAGCAGGGCATGGTAAATTGAAACGTCAGGTTTTAATTTGATATGACAAATATATTTATTCTATATTTAACTTGTGAACGACCGACCTGCTGCTGCACGTAGGCCTATAGATGATTGCTGCCTGCGCCTTATTAGAATAGGCAGTGGCGCAAAAAGTGGGTATGCGCTATATGCGCTACAGCGTCATCATCGACCCCACAAACTTTCGGTAAGTTTGAATATTAACTTGATGGATGTATAATTTTGCTTTTTGTGTTTGATTAAACTCTATATTCGCCTAAAGGACTGGCGATAATATATCCGGTAGAAATATTTAAATTTTGCTGCGCCATCATGATGTAAGTTTATCATTTAAACGCGTTTTTAAACGTTGTGGTTTGGATACAAATTATTTCAAACTACTCAGGCACAGTGAGCAGCGGGAGAATTCATTTTGTAAATGCTGGTTTTGAGACCAAGGTGAACCAGACTGTGGTGAACTTGAGACGGTTTTGCACAGCGCACTTGAATCCGACTCTGAGGTCTCAATGTGACAGACTCTGCTAATAAAGCTGCTGTCGCCATGTGTGTCAATAATGTTCAGAAAGAAAGTCATTTACTGCATTTGACTGAATTACTTTTGTAAAATTAACAAGAATGAATGTTGAATTTATAGTGAAAACCATGTATTGTATATTTGATTACTTTATATAATATTATTCAGTGCTTTAAGTTTTTCATAGGTCGATTTATTGTGCCTTTGTTCTATTTTAATTTGTGACTCTTGTCATCATAAGCTTGAGATTATTTTCTTAAGCTACTATTATTTTTTGGTGATATTGAAATTGGTCACAATAATTATGAAATTTTAGTCAATACATTTTGATATGATAAAAAAAATCGTGTTAAAAGTAACATAACTTAACTGTGAAGTATATCATAGATGGATAAATAATAATATCGTATAACGTATATGACTCGTATAATAATATAACATTTAGTTGGTGACCTAAAGTGGTGGGGGGGCCCTGCAGTAACTCATAGCCCCGGGGCCCAGTGAGCTCTTAATACGGCCCTGGCTGTACAGCATAGTTCAAAACAAAATAATAATTAATCATTTCTGAACATAGACTTTCGGTCTTTATTTACATGTTTCTCCTGTTTTCTCAATAGAATTCATAAAGGTATAGAATAGAATATCTTATTTCTAATAGGGGCACATTGTAACGCAGTGTGACAACATGCCCCAACTGCACAACTGGGGTTTAAACCCTGCTAGTGTCTTCTGCTAGTTAGCGAACTATATCAACTGTTAAACAACAGATTGGAGATTAAAAATAATATCAGATTTGTCTAATTTTAAATAAACACAAAAAATAGAGATGAAAAATTAACTTGAGTAAGAGTAAGAGTAAGTACATTACTTTTGCTCAGCATGTTCAGTGATATCTTACAAAGATTTCATAATTTTGGCGCAATTTTTTCTATATATAGTGTTGAAATGGCAAGTAGTAAATACACCAATTTTCGTCATGCTAGCGTGGAAGTATAAAACAAGTGTGTTACAACTAGCCTGTGTTACGCTCCCCTACAAAAAAACAATGAATTACATTTTTTTTTTTTTTTTTTGATTTTCATAAAATGCTGAGATATACATTGGACATTCCTTGGCAGTGTTTGTAAAGTTCCCCCAGTGCGATTGTAAGGTGTTAGCCTCTAACCAGACCGCGCTGGATTGTGGTTTTACAGGAATCTTGGCCGACTTTAATGAGCTCCGGCCTTCTCTGCCCAACACTAAACCTACATATCAGATCTATCAACTCTCTGACCCCCAATGTCAATGCTATTAAATTATATATCAGCTCTTAAAGCCATACACCATGTTCACCATTACAGATGCTGGACGATCTTCACATCAACTATTCTGTCAGCTCAAACTCTGACGACTCTTATCCACACGTGCAGCTCCGCAGTGCCTCAACATCAGCTTCCGCCATGAATTGATAACAATAAACTAATAAAACTGCAGTTTCAATAAAGAGCGGGACATTAACTGTGATTTTCAACAATCCAGTCAGGAATCTGTCTGAAGCAGCGGCGAGCTGTTTAACCGAGTTATATGATTATGGTTGTGTCTGGAGAAATTCTATGTGCTTTAATAGAGTTACGCGGGGGTCTTAAGCTGTGCGCCGCTAAGAGAGGCTTATGTTTCCAGGCGCAAAGCAGTAATCCTATAACTGTGTTCAACTATATTGCTTAAGGCACTGCAAGCAGTCAGTTTGTAACTACGTTAAACTATCTACAGTTCCCTAACCACTCGCACAGATCTCACTGTGATAAGATAAAGCATTATTCACCCGGAGTGCTATAGAAATCATTAGTGAGATAGAGATGCTGCTTTTAACACTTCAGATGACTTCAAACCGCTGAAACAAACACACACTCTGGTCATATTTTTGTGCAATGGTAATATCATGGTGGGTGTTTCATATGTGCACTTTTGGGTAGTTTTCCTGGGGTTTTGTGTAATTTTAGGAAGACATATTTGAACTATGGGTTTGGGAATCTTGCATGCCTTCATCGTTTATTTCTCTAAAGCATTTTATATCGGTTTCATGTTTTTTACGCTTGTCCTAGACATCATCATTTAAAAAAAAAAAGTAAATAAATAAAATAATTACAATTAATTTAATGGATTAATAAAACTGATATTCTATTATTCAGTTGTGGTGTCATTTTGTACCACCATTTGATTTAACTTTACCTAATTCAATTTAATTATTTGAAAAAAAATAATATATATATATATATATATTCATGATATTCAGTGTAATAAACAATTATAATAATCATCATCATCGTCATCATCACTTAATCGTGGTGTAATTTTGTACCATGTTGATTTTATGGTTTTAATTTAATTATTCTTTTTTAAATGTGGTATTCTATGAAAGATTATTATTATTCACAAATTTTGAGAATCACTTCTTTTTTTTTTACCATGAACAATAATATTTAGGTTTTATGAAAGGTTACAGAGGATACCCATCTTTGCAAGATCACGAGTCGGCCGTACTATTCCCAGTATAAGAAATCAAATACAATCGAGATGTTGAATTTACTTGTAATAATAAAATGAAATATTATTGAAATAAGCATATGATACTCAATAACTCTCTGAGCACACTGAAAAAAAAATGGAGTAGGATTTATTTGAAAAAAGCTAGGCATCTTTTTTCACTCAGAAAATGCTAATAAATTTACAGAGATTTGCCAAGTAAAAATCTAATCATATTTATCAGTAGCTTTAATTAGAAATCTTTAAGTTAAATTTACTAGGAATATGGAATTAAGAAATTTCCTTTGCCTTTGCATTACATTTCGCTAAAACCATAATATCATTAATAGTATGTGCTTAACTTAGATCATCTACGTAATTTATATTACATCATGTCAGATGTTAAGCATCATGTGAATGCAAAGACCTCAATATTTGGTAGACAATGGTGGTAACATTTGATGGGTCGTTTTGTGTTTGAATGTGTCATTTTGAGCAAAAAATGTACTCAAAATGTCACAAAATGGCAAGTTCCTAATACTGACAACAAAAATCAATGATAAACCAGAGTAAATACAGCTGGAAACCAGTGAAAAATTAACCTCATTAATAATTCAAGGTCCAGTGCATGATGGGCACCCCAGTATCAGAAAAGTTGAGTAATTTTGACTTTTTATTGAGTTGATATTTACACTTTCATTTCTACTCGCTTGAATTAAGCACTGATATGAAATTTACTTAGTTTTTTTTTTCTTTTTTCTTGCCTGAACTAACTTTTTCATGTAAATTACATTATTTTTTTTCAGTAGTATTTACTTCACCAAACAATAATTTTTACAGTGTCTTTCCCTACAGCAGCGGATGAATCTGAAATCTCGCATATTCACAGAAAATAGATTAATTCCGTTGCAAAATATAGTGGATTAATTTAGATGAAGAGTCAGTGGACTGCATCAAGCAGACCGAATGAGTGTGAACCGTGGACAGTCGGGTCTCCTGGTGAGGGGTGTGAGCGGGCAGCTTGGCCAGCCATGGCTCACTGGTTTGGAGGTTCCCAGATCTCATCATTCTGATGGGTGACCAGTGACACGGTCTGCCACTCAATACACAGGCTGTGTATAGTCCATACGATTTTATACTACATGTTTATAAAGTTGATGACAGAGAACTGTCCCTTTAAATAAGCTGTTTCTGTGAAAAACATTATATACCATGCTTAAAGAGTAAAACGCCGTAGTCTGTTCATGAGAGTGTGTGCCGGAGGTTTTGTCTGTTCTCGACACATGTCTGTCTGGACTGCTGTCATTGTGTCTTCAATATCCATGACAATCATGTCAGTCTGGGAAAAGCTTCTCTGCTGTGTTGACATTCACAAAACCTGTGATATATATATATACTTTTATTTTTTTGCCAGGAGTCTTTATCTCCAGGCCATCAAATCTGTCTAACTTCACACTTGTAAATCAGTGCGTGTCAATGGCGGATCTGTTCTTGCTGACAGCTATAACGCAACTCTTAAAAAAGGATAAAATAGAGCAATAAATAGAAAAACACTTTCCATATCTTTTGTTGTTGATGTCACATCAAAGGTTTGATCCAGTCAAACTTAAATCTGTCACTTGGGAAAAGGCAGATGGATCAATGACAAATGAGTTTGTGATAAAGAAACAAATTAATTGGAGTGTTCAAGATTAAAAATGGAGAAAAAAATCCTTTTAAAATCTAGTTTACAATGCATGTGCCAAATTCTAAAATTTACTCCTTATTTATTGCCGTCAGACATGATTTAGAGAAACGTTCATACAAATTTTGCTCATTCTTTATATTAGATATCTTATGTACTTCCATGAATAATAATAATAATTGTTAGGTATGATACGCTTGTGTTGATGTTGTATTGCAGAGCACCTGTGCTGCTATTGAGGTGTGATAGGCAAGGGTTTAACGCTGGGTAAATGAGGTCTAAACAGTTATACAGTTAATTATAGATGTAATTACAGAAATTAATTACAGCTGTAAGTTATAATGTAATAAGTACAGAGTAAAAGCCTGTGTGTACACAATATTCATTTTGCGTCTGCAATGTAAAATGTAATGTACAAAATATATAAAGTGGGGTCCTAATTGTCATGGTGTGTAACTATCAATCAAATAACTATCAATCAGAACAGAGTAAGGCGACCATTTGAACTTATAAAACTTAAACTTTTTTTTTAAATGATCGATCATTTCGCTTGATAAGACCCTTATTCAACGTCTGGAATCGTTTAAAGCCCTTTGAACAGTTTGCACTGAAACTGTCTTTTGGACCTTGAACCGTTTGGTTCCCATTGAAGTCCATTATATGGAGAAAAATCCTGGAATGTTTTCATCAAAAACCTTAATTTCTTTTCGACTGAAGAAAGAATGACATGGATATCTTGGATGACATGGGGGTGAGTAAATTACCAGCAAAAGTTTTTTTAAAAGCGAACTACTCCTTTAAATAGTTTCATTTTCGTTAAAGCTGTTTCATGTTGTTTGAGTGACATTAATGACAGAGACAGCAGTAGGAATATTGTGTGTGTGCTGTCACTTTAAGACCGAATGCAATACTAAAAAAAATGACAAACATCATGGATTGTTTCTTAACTATGACATAAACGAGAGAATACTTGCCGATAAGGGTATTTAGACGAGTTTTTAAACATAATTTTGTGTGCATGTCATGTGTACGTTCAAGGGCAAGGAAATGCTAACGCTATCTCTTTGTGTGCGCGCAGCTCTCGTTACAGATTACGCGCAAGTCCTGATTTTCACGTCTTCTTCTACGTTCAAATTGTTTGAATGTGTAAATTAGCAAGACAAAACAAGTCGAAATGATAAACTTTCACTCTATGATGTTTAAAGGATAATTCCAGTATTTAAAGGTTCTCTAAGCGATGTGGGGCCAAAACATTTTTTGTCACATACATCAAACGTCTCCTCACTATCGGCTAGCTGCCTGTCCCCTAAACACACTGTAAAAAAACGCGGTCTCTGTAGACACCACAGGCTCCAAAAACAGCAACAAAAACAATCATGTCTCACCCGGATCACGAAACCTAACAAACAGTGTTACAGCCAATCACTGGCAAGAAGTATTTGACGGTGGGTCTGGGGGGTTAGTGCGCGTGCACATGAAGGGGGTGTGTGTGTGTGAAGGAGAGAGAAGCATAAGAGGGAAGTTTGAAAAATGGCCGAAACACGACCAAAGAGACGTCGTTCTGAGGAACAAATTAAAAAGAAGAAGGAGTCGGATAAAGAACGTGCGAAGTTCCGAATTTACATCGGTAGCAAAGCTTTTGAACGATGGCGAGAACTCCGGCGGCAGAAGGGCTTCCAGTCCGACATTCAGGTTGCTCTGGTTTTGCTGGACAGGTGGGTAACGTTAAATTGTTTTTTTTCTTCTAAATTGACGCTTATGTTCGCCAAACCCACACAAGGATATAATTAGCTAGAAATGCACGTTCACAATTATTTCAGGAAGGACGGAAGGGAGGGGGAGGAGATGAGATGCGGAGGAGGGAGGGTCTAGCTAACCTCCGATTTGTTTGAAAATATTCTGAACGTCAACACCCAGGATCGCTCAGAGAACCTTTAACACCTTGAGTCTATTTTGTAGTTTGTTTTGAATGAATATCAAATGTTTTGAATAAAAACAAATATATCGGCGCAATGTATGCTTTCAATCCGTGTTGTTTGCTATGTGGAACTATTTTTTCAGATACCTCACAACCGCGTATAAACTTCCGCTCGATATTTGAGTCTGAAGCTTTAGCACACTCCCGACCACTTGATGGCGACAACCAGGACGCTGTACGGACCACGGTGTCTAGCGCACCGTAAAAAAGTCCGGGAGCACAGTTTCTCTGCTCACGCTAGCCTTCTGAGAGACGGAGAACCGAGCGAAAAGACTACAACCAAATGTAAACAGACCCCTTTCATTTTCCGGTAGCTAGCGCAGTAATATCAACGAGCACTGAGTCCTCCAGCAGACATTAATGCGATTTTAAAAAATGACAAATAAAACACGTCAGAAACGGTATTTCGCTACGCTACTTGTTTCAGAACATCAACAAACACCTTTTGAAAATAAACGTTAAGGATTGTTTTATGGACATGTGCATGCCCATAGACAGCCAGTCTAACGCTGTCACAGGCGATTCTAAAAAAGTCAAAAAGTCGAGACAGGACCCATTGTCAAAATTTCATTCAAAACAAACTACAAAATAGACTCAAGGTGTTAAATACCGGAATTATCCTTTAAATTTAGCAGTTAATCAGAGAATCGCATGCGTGATGAACCGTGGGGCAGCTGGTCCCTACGAATCAACTGTGATCCGTTGCACCTCTAATAATGTATAGGCATTTCATCACCCCAAATTACATGGTAAAAATTCATGTTCACACCTTAAACTAACCGTACCAGAGTTTGTTTGTGACCGTGCCGAGGCCACCTCTTCAGCTGGGTCTCGGTGCGGTTGTTTGGTCCACACTCGAGTGTGATTGCTGTGTTCACACCTGCCCAAAAGATCCACACCAAGGACGAAATGACATTGAGTTCGATTCAATCGAAACCAAACAAGGCAGGTGTAAATACACCCTTGTAACTTGAAAAAAAAAAAAAAAAGTTTCATTTTTGGCTTTTTCGGCATGATTCACATTCATTTTTAAAAATATAAATTCAGTATATATAATATTTTAACTATATTTCCCCCCCTAGGAATTAATACAGGTATAAAATAATATTCCAATTGTCAATAAGGTTCCCTTTCGAAAGGAAGCCTCCATGCTATCAGAGAAGAGT
This sequence comes from Pimephales promelas, assembly GCF_016745375.1. The sequence continues at coordinate 1,909,083 of NW_024121788.1, read as the reverse complement.
CTACACGCAACAATTAGCTTGACATTGGCAGGCGGCAGCCTATGATGTCACCACTGGTGCGACGGTCAGTATGAAAGGGAACTTGTGAAATACGTCATCCTCTTGTCTTCAGGACACTGTTTGCTTGTACATGAGTGAGGAGCATGTGCGTTTAGCTCCTGAGGGAGCTGGATGGGGGCATTACATGGGTCTCCTCTCACTATAGAGAGGATTTCTCAATAAAAAGCACAGTTTGTGACATTCCCATTCTTGAGGGACATGTGATGCGCATTTGTGTGGAATGCTATCTTCTTCTCGAAGAAGCTGGATGCCCAAAGGTATGATGCATTCACTGTTACTGACTACAAGAGACAGGCAAGGAGCTTTTTTCCTTTATTGTCTCTCTTGAGAGATAGTAGTGTTCGCACGAGTGAGTTTAAGGCACTCATAGCACTACATTCGTGTCTGTTCTCATGTGATTCTTTCAAATCTGACACGTGAACTAGTGCGTTTGACTCTCAAGGGGGTTAAATGTGCACTTTTCACGATGCGATCGCGAATTGTTTGACCTGGGCTTGACTCTCTCCTACGGGATGTCGTCATGCTGTCCGCAGAGATCAGCTTGGCAGTACCATAGGTTGTTAGGTTAGGCTAGATTGCCTCATTGACTACTGACTTTATAGTAGCAGGGCATTGTTAGGCCTCCTCTCTTTATAGAAAGTCACTCTTTCAGGCCTCCGCACCCTAGAGCTCTGGCTGAATAGCAATCCCGAGTTAGGATTTGCAAAGCCTCCTTGGTAAGCTGTTCTGAGTGTGGCAAGCCAATAGCCAAATTCAGGCCTCCGTACCCAGAGCTTGGCAGGAAGTAGTGCTCTGTTTGGTTTCATTCCAAGCCTTTTGGCCAATGTTTTCAGAATGCGTTGTCAGTTTACTAAGTAGTGGGCTCTCAGTGAGCCTCCTTAGTTACTGCTTTCTATGGACCATATGCCCTCTAGCTATGAGTGGCGTTTTGTCTTAGGACGTTGCTAGGCCTCCTCTCGTTTTAGAGAGTTCTCTGTCCACGGAGCTCCACCAGACAGCGGTCCTGAGTTGTCAGGATTTTTAGCCTGCTTTTTAGCAGAGCGAGACCCTTGTCTTAGGAAGCCAGTGCGTGAAACGCGGTTTTAACAACTTATGAATGGAAACGGATATGAGTATGGAGAGTAAGACTAGGTCAAGATCTGCAGCTGGCTGGAGCAAGGCGACAACGGTCAGGGGATTAAAGATTCATCAAGGGATAATGAAATGCTTGAGGGAGAAGGGACAAGGGCCTCGCATTGATCAGTACTTCTTACGAAGTCAGTCAAGTCAGTCGAATAAAATCCAGCGACAGTAAGCAAACCACAGCTCAATGAACGTATTGATACTTGTGAACCTGGGCAGACTAACCTGTCAGAACGAGATTCACATCACCATATGGAAAGAAGTGTAAATGGATGGAGAAGCATAGATTACTGTAAAGCTACGTCTTAGTTTGTGCTTATCTTGGCGAAAGTCGAGTACAAATGAGCATGAAGATTTCCCAGACAGCAAACTGACATTGAATCAACGTGGAAACGACGTCTCTCATGACATCGAAACAACGTTGATTTTGAATTCATCGAATTAACGTTGAACCAACGTCAGACTAAATGAAAATCGAAAATTGGTTTGCTTTCATAACGTTGAAACAACGCGTTGATTTCAAGTTGATTTTCCGTTAGTTTTGAAAGAATGACGCGTCTGACGTTGGTTCAACGTTAATTCGATGAGCAAAACAATGTCAGATCAACGTTGTTTCGATGTCATATTTCCACGTTGATTCAATGTCAGTTTGCTATCTGGGTTAACATCTACTCTTGTATAATGGAAATCAATAATCAGGCCTACTCTCATTTTGGAGAGTCAGTATATTGAGGCCTTCATTCTCTGAGCCAGATTTGAGCAGTAGAGCTGAGCTGTAGGATCTCCTCTGGCGCATCTGGGTTGGGAGTACCACCCTTGAACATTTTTTATATCTCGGCTCTCTGTGAGCCTCCTTGGTTTCTAAATTACATCATATGCTCTCAATGATACATGCGGAACAGTTAGTTAATGTGTTCATGACATCAAGGCTAGATTATTGTAATGCTCTTATGGGTGGTTGCCCTGCTCGTATAATAAATAAACTACAGCTGGTCCAAAACGCTGCAGATCGAGTTATTTCCAGAACCAGAAAGTATGACAATATTAGCCAGATTCTATCAACACTGCACTGGCTCCCTATAGACCCCTTTTGTGCCGACGTCACAGTTACGTCTCGGCGCTAGCTGGAGGCAAAACAAAGTGAAAACTGGAGGCGGCCAAATCAAAACAGCACAGATTCGGCTACATAATAAGGATGTTAAATAATTGTTACTATTATTAAATGTCATCTTGTTGTGTTGTTTGGTGCAAGAATTAATGAAAAATGAATATGCTGTATCTGGAACTTTTATTTCTAGAAAATATTCACATAATTAAAATCGCACTGTAATGTCACTCTTTATATTGTCGTGGTCTCGGCGGTGGCTCGGCAGAACTGCGGATCGTACACACAAGTCTTGTACAGGACCATAGAGGCATCTAAAGATTTATATGCCCTCAGTTTCTCTTTACGATCGGTTTCTCTATAAGGTAGGTGTAGAAGTCAGGCCACTCAACCGAGGTAACGTAACGTTAGAAATAACAATCGCGATCCTGGACACTGAGTGACCTTACACATTAAGATAATATCAGATTTTCTCCAGTCATTGTTAAAAAACAAGCTAACAATCCTTGCTAACTAGCGTTAGTGAAGCGGCCAGATGGATCTTTCTGCCTCCACCTAAGCTCCGCCCACAAAAAAACGTCACCATGTTTACCAACTCTAAAAGGGTCTATTAAACATTGTAGAAATTTTAAAATACTGCTGATTTCTTACAAAGCACTAAATGGTTTAGCAATTGCGATCAAAAAAGTCCGGCTAGTTGATAATATCATAAATATCTGGAATATCAAAATCGACTGCTGGTGGTAGATCCTTTTCCCATTTAGCACCTAAACTTTGAAACAGTCTTCCTACCATTGCCCAGTTTAAATACCAAAAACACATCTCTTTGACCAAGCATACACATACACTCACCTAAAGGATTATTAGGAACACCTGTTCAGTTTCTCATTAATGCAATTATCTAATCAACCAATCACATGGCAGTTGCTTCAATGTATTTAGGGGTGTGGTCCTGGTCAAGACAATCTCCTGAACTCCAAACTGAATGTCAGAATGGGAAAGAAAGGTGATTTAAGCGATTTTGAGCGTGGCTTGGTTGTTGGTGCCAGACGGGCCGGTCTGAGTATTTCACAATCTGCTCAGTGACTGGGATTTTCACACACAACCACTTCTAGGGTTTACAAAAAATGGTGTGAAAAGGGAAAAACATCCAGTATGGGGCAGTCCTGTGGGCGAAAATGCCTTGTTGATGCTAGAGGTCAGAGGAGAATGGGCCGACTGATTCAAGCTGATAGAAGAGCAACTTTGACTGAAATAACCACTCGTTACAACCGAGGTATGCAGCAAAGCATTTGTGAAGCCACAACACACACAACCTTGAGGCGGATGGGCTACAACAGCAGAAGACCCCACCGGGTACCACTCATCTCCACTACAAATAGGAAAAAGAGGCGACAATTTGCAAGAGCTCAACGAAAATTGGACAGTTGAAGACTGGAAAAATGTTGCCTGGTCTGATGAGTCTCGATTTCTGTTGAGCCATTCAGATGGTAGAGTCAGAATTTGGCGTAAACAGAATGAGAACATGGATCCATCATGCCTTGTTCCCAATGTGCAGGCTGGTGGTGGTGGTGTAATTGTGTGGGGGATGTTTTCTTGGCACACTTTAGGCCCCTTAGTGCCAATTGGGCATCGTTTAAATGCCACGGCCTACCTGAGCATTGTTTCTGACCATGTCCATCCCTTTATGGCCACCATGTCCCCATCCTCTGATGGCTACTTCCAGCAGGATAATGCACCATGTCACAAAGCTCAAATCATTTCAAACTGGTTTCTTGAACATGACAATGAGTTCACTGTACTAAAATGGTCCCCACAGCCACCAGATCTCAACCCAATAGAGCATTTTTGGGATGTGGTGGAACGGGAGCTTCGTGCCCTGGATATGCATCCTTAAAGGCCTCCTTTACCTCTGGTCAGATAAAATGTTGTCAAAATGATTCCAGTTCACATTTATACGTGGAAGCAACAAAAAATTCTGTATTATGAATTTTTAAGGCCAGACAAGTAATTTGTTGAGGGTCAATTTGTAAAGAAAGACTACACGCCTGCACATATATATTCAAATTCGCATACCTATAGACTGAACATGTAATTTGCATGTGCACAGTGTCAACGTTTTCACAGATTCACATTTTTGAAGCTTACACAGAGATAATTTTTTTTTTTTTTTAAATGCCAACGCTTGCCGCCTGGGAATCTATTTCAAGGTTTGCGTTCTCGAGCCAACAGGCACTGTTGTTATGCAAAATGAGCGGTCAGAGCGCAGTACGGTCTGGTGTAAGCAGCCCCCAAGTTAATGCCTAATGATCTTTGCAACGAAAGTGAATCAATCAAAACTTAACTTATTCTAGCTGTTGTAAAGCCAAAACAATTCCCCCAAAGCTCTGCTAGGATATACAATTGTGAGTTGTCAGCTCTTTGTGAGCCTCCTTGCAAGATATCCTGAGTGTGGGGCGTTGTAAGGTCTCCTCTCAATTTAGAGTTGTCGTGCTAAAGGCTCTCTGTGAGCCTCCTTGGCTACTGCGATCATTGTCAGGCCTTCTCTCATTAAAGATAGTTATATTTAGAGCGATAGCGATTGCGAGTGGAAAAAAATTAAAAACATGTTCATTCATAATAGAAGAGGTGTATTCAAGTATCCATAAATATCATTATATGTATTAATTCATAAGGAATACATCTGTATATAATGTGCCCATTGTGAATTCTCCAAACCAATTGAGGATGAGTGACCTAAGTGCTGATCTGTGATGTCATTTTGTGAAGAGAGCAATTTACAAATTGGCTGAACATTCGTGGTACTTGAAAAAAAAAAATAGAAAAGGAAGGACAATCCTCTTTATCTCTCTCAGTGTAGGGTCCAAGTGAGCTGTAGGTGGTGAAGGGAAACCATGGAGTATCCATTTCCACACACCATATGGAAACTCAGTGGTTTGTACAGAGGAGGTGGGAGCTAATATTGACCTGGACCATATGTGTTTTAGTGAATTACAAACACAAAAGGGCCTAGTGGACACCGAACACACAACATCTATTCTCTGTTAGGGGATTTTACAAACTAGACCCCCCCCCCCCACACACACACACACACACACACACATATATGCGTGTACGCCGTCCGAGATCTCAAGGGACTCTTCTTTTGAATTACTCTATTGACACACACCCTAGTTAGCTTCATTAGCGAGAGCTAGTGTTAGCTCACAGTATGAGGGCCATCACTGCTGTTTTCTCCCCTAAAAACCAATTATCATTTGTGACTGCACAGTAACTTCAGCTCGGCATCACTGATCATATCTGTGAGCTGGATTTTCTGACAGCGTTAAGGAACATTATATTGTATACTAATGGGAAATTCTTTTGCGATCCTTATTTATCTCTTTGGTTTGAAATTCCTTTTTGTGATGCTTTTTTTAATCTTCCCCTTTGTTCTTCATTGTTTTAACATGGGTGGTTTTAAAGGTGCAATACCTAAGATTTTTGCATTAAAATATACCAAAATCACAAGGCCAGTGTTATATATTTAGTTAAGATAATAACTTACAATATTCCAAATGTTTCAATCAATGTTTAAATCGCGAGAAAATTGAGATTTTAACTAAGGAAACGGGGCGTATGAGCAGGGGTGAGTCATATCCGCGTCATATCCGCTTACCTCGGTTTCCGCTTGTACTACGTGTAGTCTTGGAAAAATGCGGTAGTTGTAGTTGTGCGTTAGCGTCAGCTTGTTTTGCGCATTTGTTATGGAATGGAGCACAATTATTTTCATTTATTCTCGGAATGTGAACTGTTGAACATGTGGATCTCGGAATGTGAACACACCGGACGAGAAGCGCCGCGCCACGTTTAGGACAACTCCACAGTAACGTTATCGAACACCGGACGCGCACTTTCTCATCAGTGTTTGGCCAGCAATATTGTTCTGTTTAATGACAGGAAATGAAGATAATGTCTGTTCTATGTTATGATTGTACTGTACAATTAAATACAATCTAATTGTATTTGTCTGCATGATGAAAACTTTACCTCAGATCATCCGTTAACTGAATTAATTGAGAATCATCTGAAAAATCTAATAACATCAAAATTGTCATTCAAGCAGCTGATTTCTGTAAATAAATGCATATTAAAGCATAGGGCGAAGTCAGGATCCATTAGCAACGATTTGAGACAAAAATAATACAAAATTTATACAAAACTATGTAAATGGCGCTCTGTGGCGCAGCAGGATTTTGAACACGGTACTGAGGCGTTGCTGGGCGCCGCGGACAGACGCTGAATGGTGCCGCCGGTATGTGTACACTTATAGATAATTATGTGTTCGAATTTTAAATATGTGGCACGGCGGTGTGCGACCTTCTTAACGTTAATTTTGTGAAACTGTAGCTTTGGTCGAATACTTACACGACATGAAAAGATGTGTCAAATGTACATGATTTTTTTATTTTTATAAAGTTACCAAAAAGGAGGACCAGCCACGTCAACTCCTTGCAAGAGACCTGCCCCTTCAAACCCTCTCCACCATAGCTTCGTCCAGTGACTCGTACAGTAACATCTGTGATAACTAATTTACTTTTAAACCTGACTTCTCTTGCGGTTATTTCAGTTTAAGGAAAAACAAGCATGTAAACGCAACATTTATAGAAATCGAACTTTACCTCATCCATGACAACTAATTTTCGATTCCTGTCTGACTGATTTATCCACGGTGGAGTTGAAAACAACAGTTTCCATCATTCCGCGTTTCTCCACGTCGTCATCAAGCAAAGCCGTTGTTGTTATTTTGAATGTAGCGCCCTCTAGCGGCATCTAAATCTTAGGTATTGTAGCTTTAAAATCCGTGTCTGCCGCTCTCAGGCTACGTCGAGGGGTGTTTCTCGTAACACTGCAATGCATCTTTGGAGAAGTTAACAAGTCACTGTTTCAACATTATAGATCAGTCGTTAGACGTCACACAGATGGTGTAGTAATACCTAGTGGTCATTTTTCATAATGAATGGGTGAATTAATGAATAAATTAATGAAAATACATACATTTTCATGATAAAAATAAGCTAATTTATTATTATTATTATAATATCATTCATTATTATCATTCTGTGTTTTTGGAGGTTAGACCAAATGACATTTTACAACCTTGTCATGTCAAAAACTGGTCACATTATCCAACCCGATCTCACGGGAATTCGTACGAATTTTACGAGGTGGCTAATTCGTAACAATTTATACAACCTCACTCGTACGAATTAGTACGATTTTGCTAAATATTTTACGAATTGGCCAATTCATATGAATTCGTACAAATGACCCTAAACTTAACCATCACGTGGGTTTAGACAAATCGTAAGAATTCGTACGAGTGAGGTCGTATGAATTAGTACGAATTAGCCACTTTTTAATGGAAAAACAGGCATTCTTTTATTTTATTTTTTTCTAATTATATTGTTTATAATGAATTGATTGGGGATTGCGTTTAAGGTGTGTTTAATCCACTTACTGTAGTTATTGATTAGGAGCTGGATGATTTTGCCATGTCCGTGCAGAGAAGCCAGGTGGAGCGGTGTGTAGCCCTACAAACACACACACACACAAATACATAATATGCAAACTTTTAAGGCCTGAAATGTCCATTTGTATGCATCCTACACGCACTCAAATATCTAAATATCATTAGCTTGGGAGGACGGTAATATGACAGCACTTCTTGTTCTCCTGTTGTCTCTGTCACTCGATTGTGATAGGCTATTAAAAACAGCTGGACGCCATTTCACACACCACTGTGTGCAGTCGACGTTTCACATTTATGCAGTTAACCAGACAGCGAGACCTGCTGAGACAATCGCTACAGTACATCCCGCACATTAACACGGGACCAACCCTCTCTAGGATCCCGTCAGTCAGCCACCGCTGTTTCAAACTGCACTGGCCCAACAGCTGAAGCCCTGATGGGGTTTTCTTATGGTAGACGGTGGTACATGTAAGACAGTGTGCTTGTGAAGACGGCGTGAGAGGATGATGGATGTCTGAAATGTGACTGCAGTTTAGTGCTGATCTGAGCTCAAGCGGTGATTAGTGTGGATGACGGCACATTAACGCTCCACGGGGGAGTTTATCATCCAAAGACACTTCTGCAACCGGATGTTTCATGTTGACTCCATCTATCCCTGATATCTCTTTGGTGTCCGTTTGTTTTACACTCACAGCACTAATGGGCCGTGAGATTCGAGGGGAAAAAAGTGGCAAGAGCAATAATATTTGACAATAATGAACATTAACCAAACGCAAAAAATGGATAATAATTTAGGAAAATGTACATAACAGCATGAAATTTTATAAACTCACAAAGTAAATAAAAGTCCATCCGAAAAACTCAATACTTAATTAATTTGCTGCACATGTAAAAAAAAATGGATTACATGACAAGATAAGCAATCTTCTGTCATTATTTCATGTGTAAAAATATAAATTGCTTAGTGTATTTAAAAACCTCAACAAACATTTCTGTTATAAATAAAAGTACAAATTATTTATTTTTATTTTTTGTATTAATTATATATATATATATATATATATATATAGTATAGTTATAATTATAGTATAAATCACTATAATGAAGTATAATAAAAATACTTCATTCAAAACTGAAAAGTTTCAATAACGTTATATTTCCAGAATTTAATAAAAATGAAATGCTTTAATCGATAGTTTATATGCTGTATGTATTTTTATGCTTATTAGATATCGCATTGGCGTCATTTCAATCAAATAATCTGATTGAAATCTGATTTATGGGTCAATCAGACATCTTAATCAATCTAATTGAGCTCGATGTGAATAAAACTTTGATTGAAATGAGTGGTTTCAACATTAAATGAAAATGCCTGCCATGTAAATGCTTGAATCTATTTTCTCAATCAAATTCAGCAATATCTCAACATTCGCTGATCATTTGATTGGAATATGTGTAAAGGAAACGAATTTGTGAATCGGATTACGAGGATTAAAGATCATAAACAGAATTCAGAATCTGAAATCGGAATGGATTCATTCAGACTGATGTAGTGCATGTAAACACACCTATTAGCTTTAGCTTAGCAAGAAGCTAAACTTTACTGGAATGAACGAGTTGAGTCTCCCTTTAACTTCTTGCGAAGAGCACAATTTGTTTTGTTTACAAAATGAATTTCACTTCCAATTCCTGTGCTACTCGGAATGACTACAGCATTAAAGCACCATTACTTCCAAGGTTTGTAACTTAATCTCATACTATCTGCATTTTGAATGTTTAATAAAACCTATTTGTTGCCTAGATCGTTCCAAATCATTCACTTATGAGGTAGCCTATATGTAAAGTCCAGTCAGTGCTGGAACATAAGTTAAGGAGAGAAACATACCGATCTCACGGGAATTCGTAAGAATTTTACGAGGTGGCTGATTCGTAACATTTTTGCTAAATCATACATATTTTACAAATTGGCCAATTCGTATGAATTTGTACGAATGACCTACCCCTAACCCCGCCCCTAAACCTACCCATCACATGGGTTTAGACAAATCGTACGAATTCGTACGAGTGAGGTTGTATGAATTAGTACGAATTAGCCTCTTTTTAATCACTCGTACGAATTCGTACGAATTGGTCGTGAGATAGCATACCAGTTCTGAGACTGAATCATGGGTCGTTCTTAAAGGGATAGTTCACTTTGAAATTAATTTTTGATATGTTTTATCTTGCCTCAAGGGCATCCAAGATGTAGGTGTTTTTGTTTCCGCAGTATTTTCAATTTTGATATTTTTCAGTCAAACCGTTGTTGTCTATCAGTCCTACACTGGAGGCTAAGGGGGTCCACCAAAAAGCATGCACAGAGAAGTCAAAATTAAACATGATTCAATGACTCATAAATGTAAGTACACATTGATGGCCTAAGACACGAAACGAGCGGTTTGTGTGAGAAAACGAACAGTATTTATATCGTTTTTACCTCTTGTAATCATAGCCATGACAAAATGATCTGACGGCACGGGGCGCTTCGGTTTGCGCATGCGCCAGAAGTGATCGCTTGCACGCCGACGTCACTCTTTGTTTATACAGAGATTTCGGAAGTTTTACCTTTCACTAAACATATTTAGATATACGGGAAACCGCAATGGAAGACGATTTCGGTATATCTAAATGTGTTTAGTAGAAGGTAAAACTTCCAAAATCTCCGTGTAAATATTGAGTGACGTCACATGCAAGCGATCACTTCCGGCGTAACATTGAACTGATTCAGTTCGGTTCAGTTGAACATTTAACTGATTCAGATCACTTGGACGTCACTGTGATTACAAGAGGTAAAAACGATATAAATACTGTTCGTTTTCTCACACAAACCGCTCGTTTCGTGTCTTAGGCCATCAATGTGTACTTACATTTACGAGTCATTAAATCATGTTTAATTTGGACTTCTCTGTGCATGCTTTTTGGTGGACCCCCTTAGTCTTCAGTGCATCACTGATAGATAGTATGATAGTATGTCAAACAACAACGGTTTGACTGAAAAATGTCAAAATTTAAAATACTGTGGAAACAAAGACACCTATGTTTTTAGCTTACCTCAAGGGCATCCAAGACGTCTTGGATGCCCTTGAGGTAAGCTAAAAACATACCAAAAATTTATTTCAAAGTGAACTATCCCTTTAAAGTTAAGGGTAGCCTAAGTAAAGGGGTGTGAACATCGATCTATGCAAAAGTGTCAATATTTCATTTTTTTTTTCTTCAGGTGTAGCCTGAAATCAGTCCAGAATTGCTGTGTGTAGCATAGCGTAGCCATTTTGCTAAGAGCACAGTGCTATCTTCATGTAGTTCTGCTGCCCTTAAAGGTTAAAGTAGACTTCCCTCTGCTTCACTCCTCATTACTACACTAGTCCTAGCACTGACATTTTTTGGAAAGGTCACAGACACTTTCATGTGCTCTGTTTCACATCAGCTTGAGTATAAATAAAGGCCCTGGAGAGACTGTCCAGGGTGTCAGAGAAGCCAATGGAGATCAAGGTGAGACACTGGGAATGGTTTTAACGAGACTGACTGACAAAGCTATTAAACACAGAGCATGGATGTGTACCATCCAGACAACACACAATGTGTTCTAAGAACAGTTTGCTACTGTTCCTATTACGTTATGAACACGTTGTTTCTGAATGTTCTCTGGATGTTCAAACTTTATGGGAAAGTTACTTTTGAAACAAGTAGTCACACTTAAAACATGTTAAACGAACGTCTATCTAAAACATTTTAAGAAAAAAAAAAAAAAACGATATGATGATATGATAAATAATGTCTTTGTGCAAAAATTTTGACAACGTTATTAAAGACCAGATAATTTTGAACAAATATTTTAGTAACGTTATTGGAAGAATGTGAGAACATTTGTCAAAGTTCCTGTTAGCTGCTCAATTGTATTGAATGTGTACTTGTAGTTATTAATAGTTTAATATTAATTAAATAATCAAATGAAGAGTTCAGATGCAAAAGCCTCTAAATGCCATTTGAAATTTTCTTCTTTAATGATGATTTTTATCAAACTTGTATATTTAAGTTCAGTAATTTCACTTAAATGGCAATGATAATTACCTATTAATTGTTATTTAAGTGAAATTACTGAACTTAAATATACAAGTTTGATAAAAATGATCATTAAAGAAGAAAATTTCAAATGGCATTTAGAGGCTTTTGCATCTGAACTCTTCAAATGTACTTCAAGTGAGTCCACTTTCATGACTATGTTTCTAAACACACTCTTTGTGCACTTCATAATAATGTCAAATAAAACAAATATTAATTATATGTACAAATAATTTGTAAAGTACATTTCTTTTTTTACAAATACACTTATTTTGATGTTGAATAACATACTAAAGCACATAACGTATTTATGTAACGTAACATACTTGTAATTTTAACTGTAGTGTGTTATTCAATAATACATTTAAAGTACATATTAAATGTACTACATTGCAACTCCATCAAAACAAATGTTTAATTACAAATATATTTTAATAACAAGTTTCCATTTTCCAACCCTATTTCAAAGAAAATTTTGAGAAATTATGAAATTACATATAAAGACATACTGTATATACATTTTACATAAGTGGGTCCAAAAAAAAAAAAAAACAATGTTCAGCTGATTGTGTTTCATATCAATTTAAACTGTAACACATATTCATTTATTTGCAATTAACATATTATTTCTGTGATAAGCACTAGTATTTTAAAAAGTATGCTAACATGAATTTCTTTTTCACAAGGGACTGCTTTCCTTCTCTTAAATCCATATACAGTGTTCCACAGGCTACTTTACTTTACTACAGTATACAGTGCTATGCATACTAACAGTAACATCATGAATCACATTTTTAGATGCACTCTCAACTCTATTTTATTTCTACTATATGACTTCATGTTAACTTTTAATGTAAAAAAAAAGAAAGCTAATGAACTGAGGAGGTCTCCTAATTTGATCACAAATTGTTTTTTTATCCAGGAATGATTATGTGAGTACTGTATACTAAATCCTTTTATAACACTATGAATTTAATGCCAATGTGTATGTATATATAAAATGTCATTAAGGACATCTAAACAGTGTAAACAGTAATAGCAATGAGCTTCACGTAATGAAAAGATGAAAATGTTCATATTCAACAAATGCATTTCACCTCCAATACTCCCTGTGCTACTCGGAATGACTACAGCATTAAAGCACCATTACTTCCAAGGTTTGTAACTTAATCTCATACTATCTGCATTTTGAATGTTTAATGAAACCTATTTGTTCAATGCTCGGCGACGGCAAGGAAAAAGGGATTTGATCCTCAGTAGCGTGCCAGCTCTTAGCAGTCCCACAATCCTCTGATAAGTGGACAGCCAATGACTGCACTCAGAATCTAAAGCATATTTCTTCTAAATCCTGCTTCATTTCACAGGTGTATTGAAATCAAACTCACCCCCTGTAGAACGAATGAAGAAAGAAGGCTGTCATCAAGACCAGAGTGGGCTCCCATTTGCCAGAAAAAGCCAGAGAAGATTATAGAAACAGAATAAGCATAGAGTACATCGCACAAGATGGGTCAAGAACTTAATTTCACACTCCTGGGCAATTTGGCTTTGGGAGTATTTCCTTCATATGAAGAGCATAAATCTAAGTCTACGGCTCTGTTCCAAAACCCATTGAGCTGCCTACAACATTTTAAAGCATCATGGATTTACTTCTAAACACAATATTATGCTACCTTCTATGATATCATGTTTAGGCCAAATCTTATGGGAACACTGCATGTATTCTTCATGAGAAGGAAATCTCACAATCTGTTTTATGCTTATTAGAACTCGCGTTTTCTGAATATAAGTGAAACTGGATAAAATGAGGTGTACTTACATGCTAGAAACCCAGGTGACGGCATCGGAAATGCAAAAGAAAAAAAAGGAGACAGGCGACATTATACATCAACTTATTAAAATTAATTTAATTTTTTTTATATAAATGCATGAAACGATTGTCTCCAAAAAGAAAGTATTTATTATGAACTCCTGACATGAGTCGTCAATAATTCTAGTCTCACTTCCTGTTGCATACCTACATAGCAATGCATAATTTGCATAATGCAAGCCTATTTCATTGGCTGCTCGTGCACAACGTCTTTGACCCTCAAACACTGTGGTTGGCGCTGAGGCTTGGAAGAGTTTGGTTAATCCACTTTGCATGCATTTAAAAAGAATGAGAATTTGGCTTGAGTTGATACATTACAACTGACACCATCGTAACTGTTCATATCACTGTGTATCAAGAGACGAGGAAGATCCAGAGCTGAAATTCAGATATGATAATGGCCGTGATACTTACACACGCTCTAAGCGGTCGGGCAATCACAACAGACTGGGCCATCTGACCAATCACAACAGACTGGGCCATCTGACCTTAAGAGCAGAGTAGACCAATCAGAACAGACTAGGTCATCTAACCAATCAGAGAAGAGTAGACCAATCACAACAGACTGGATAATCTGACCAATTATTGCAGAGTAGACCAATCAGAACAGACTGGGTCATCTGACCAATCGGAGCAGAGTAGACCAATCAGAACAGACTGGATCATCTGACCAATCATAGCAGAGTAGACCAATCAGAACAGACTGGATCATCTGACCAATCAGAGCAGAGTAGACCAATCAGAACAGACAGGATCATCTGACCAATCAGAGCAGAGTAGACCAATCAGAACAGACTGGATCATCTGACCAATCAGAGCAGAGTAGACCAATCAGAACAGACTGGATCATCTGACCAATCAGAGCAGATTGGACCAATCACAACAGACTGGACCATCTGACCAATCAGAGCAGAGTAGACCAATCAGAACAGACTGGGTCATCTGACCAATCAGAGCAGAGTAGACCAATCAGAACAGACTGGGTCATCTAACCAATCAGAGCAGAGTAGACCAATCACAACAGACTGGGTCATCTAACAAATCAGAGCAGAGTAGACCAATCACAACAGACTTGGTCATCTAACCAATCAGAGCAGAGTAGACCAATCACAACAGAATGGATCATCTGACCATCAGAGCAGAGTAGACCAATCAGAACAGACTGGGTCATCTGACCAATCAGAGCAGAGTAGACCAATCACAACAGACTGGGTCATCTGACCAATCAGAGCAGATTGGACCAATCACAACAGACTGGACCATCTGACCAATCAGAGGAGAGTAGACCAATCAGAACAGACTGGACCATCTGACCAATCGGAGCAGAGTAGACCGATCAGAACAGACTGGATCATCTGACCAATCATAGCAGAGTAGACCAATCAGAACAGACTGGATCATCTGACCAATCAGAGCAGAGTAGACCAATCAGAACAGACTGGATCATCTGACCAATCAGAGCAGAGTAGACCAATCAGAACAGGCTGGATCATCTGACCAATCAGAGCAGATTGGACCAATCACAACAGACTGGACCATCTGACCAATCAGAGCAGAGTAGACCAATCAGAACAGACTGGGTCATCTGACCAATCAGAGCAGAGTAGACCAATCAGAACAGACTGGGTCATCTAACCAATCAGAGCAGAGTAGACCAATCACAACAGACTGGGTCATCTAACAAATCAGAGCAGAGTAGATCAATCACAACAGACTTGGTCATCTAACCAATCAGAGCAGAGTAGACCAATCACAACAGAATGGATCATCTGACCATCAGAGCAGAGTAGACCAATCAGAACAGACTGGGTCATCTGACCAATCGGAGCAGAGTTGACCAATCACAACAGACTGGATCATCTAACCAATCAGAGCAGAGTAGACCAATCACAACAGACTGGACCATCTGACCAATCAGAGCAGAGTAGACCAATCAGAACAGACTTGGTCATCTGACCAATCAGAGCAGAGTAGACCAATCACAACAGACTGGATCATCTGACCAATCAGAGCAGAGTAGACCAATCAGAACAGACTTGGTCATCTAACCAATCAGAGCAGAGTAGACCAATCACAACAGAATGGATCATCTGACTATCAGAGCAGAGTAGACCAATCAGAACAGACTGGGTCATCTGACCAATCAGAGCAGAGTAGACCAATCACAACAGACTGGATCATCTGAACATCAGAGCAGAGTAGACCAATCAGAACAGACTGGGTCATCTAACCAATCAGAGCAGAGTAGACCAATCACAATAGACTGGATCATCTGACCAATCGGAGCAGAGTAGACCAATCACAACAGACTGGAACATCTGAACAATCAGAGCAGAGTAGACCAATCACAATAGACTGGATCATCTGACCAATCGGAGCAGAGTAGACCAATCACAATAGACTGGATCATCTGACCAATCGGAGCAGAGTAGACCAATCACAATAGACTGGATCATCTGACCAATCGGAGCAGAGTAGACCAATCACAACAGACTGGATCATCTGACCAATCAGAGCAGAGTAGACCAATCACAACAGACTGGATCATCTGACCAATCAGAGCAGAGTAGACCGATCACAACAGACTGGGTCATCTAACCAATCAGAGCAGAGTAGACCAATCAGAACAGACTGGGTCATCTAACCAATCAGAGCAGAGTAGACCAATCACAACAGAATGGATCATCTGACCATCAGAGCAGAGTAGACCAATCAGAACAGACTGGGTCATCTGACCAATCAGAGCAGAGTAGACCAATCACAACAGACTGGACCATCTGACCAATCGGAGCAGAGTAGACCAATCACAACAGACTGGATCATCTGACCAATCAGAGCAGAGTAGACCAATCAGAACAGACTGGATCATCTGACCAATCAGAGCAGAGTAGACCAATCACAACAGACTGGACCATCTGACCAATCAGAGCAGAGTAGACCAATCACAACAGACTGGACCATCTGACCAATCAAAGCAGAGTGGACCAATCACAACAGACTGGGTCATCTAACCAATCAGAGCAGAGTAGACCAATCACAACAGAATAGATCATCTGACCATCAGAGCAGAGTAGACCAATCAGAACAGACTGGGTCATCTGACCAATCAGAGCAGAGTATACCAATCACAACAGACTGGATCATCTGACCATCAGAGCAGAGTAGACCAATCACAACAGACTGGATCATCTGAACATCAGAGCAGAGTAGACCAATCAGAACAGACTGGGTCATCTAACCAATCAGAGCAGAGTAGACCAATCACAATAGACTGGATCATCTGACCAATCGGAGCAGAGTAGACCAATCACAACAGACTGGAACATCTGAACAATCAGAGCAGAGTAGACCAATCACAATAGACTGGATCATCTGACCAATCGGAGCAGAGTAGACCAATCACAATAGACTGGATCATCTGACCAATCAGAGCAGAGTAGACCAATCACAATAGACTGGATCATCTGACCAATCGGAGCAGAGTAGACCAATCACAATAGACTGGATCATCTGACCAATCGGAGCAGAGTAGACCAATCACAACAGACTGGATCATCTGACCAATCAGAGCAGAGTAGACCGATCACAACAGACTGGATCATCTGACCAATCAGAGCAGAGTAGACCGATCACAACAGACTGGGTCATCTAACCAATCAGAGCAGAGTAGACCAATCAGAACAGACTGGGTCATCTAACCAATCAGAGCAGAGTAGACCAATCACAACAGAATGGATCATCTGACCATCAGAGCAGAGTAGACCAATCATAACAGACTGGACCATCTGACCAATCGGAGCAGAGTAGACCAATCACAACAGACTGGATCATCTGACCAATCAGAGCAGAGTAGACCAATCAGAACAGACTGGATCATCTGACCAATCAGAGCAGAGTAGACCAATCACAACAGACTGGACCATCTGACCAATCAGAGCAGAGTAGACCAATCACAACAGACTGGACCATCTGACCAATCAAAGCAGAGTGGACCAATCACAACAGACTGGATCATCTGACCATCAGAGCAGAGTAGACCAATCACAACAGACTGGGTCATCTAACCAATCAGAGCAGAGTAGACCAATCACAACAGACTGGGTCATCTAACCAATCAGAGCAGAGTAGACCAATCAGAACAGACTGGGTCATCTAACCAATCAGAGCAGAGTAGACCAATCACAACAGACTGGGTCATATGACCAATCAGAGAAGAGTAGACCAATCAGAACAGACTGGATCATCTGACCATCAGAGCAGAGTAGACCAATCAGAACAGACTGGGTCATCTAACCAATCAGAGCAGAGTAGACCAATCAGAACAGACTGGGTCATCTGACCAATCAGAGCAGAGTAGACCAATCACAACAGACTGGACCATCTGACCAATTAAAGCAGAGTAGACCAATCACAACAGAATAGATCATCTGACCATCAGAGCAGAGTAGACCAATCAGAACAGACTGGGTCATCTGACCAATCAGAGCAGAGTATACCAATCACAACAGACTGGACCATCTGACCAATCAGACCAGAGTAGACCAATCACAACAGACTGGGTCATCTAACAAATCAGAGCAGAGTAGACCAATCAGAACAGACTGGACAAGGCCATGTGAGCAATTATAATGCTGTAAATCAATCAATGGGGCCGACTGTTCAATCAGAGTAGAGACACTTTAGACACAAGAATTTTGTAATTAATTAATTTTCCGACTCTTTGAGAAATTATGTGATGAAACAAAGTATATTATGAGAAAATGAAAGTTTTTATTAACTTTTTTACCTTTGATGCACGTAAACCTGTTCAAAACAAAATTAGGTACCTTCAAAATAGCATAATACGGGCAATTTAACTTGTTTTAAACACACACAGACACACACACAAGAAGTCCATCAACGGAGGTGAAGGGAAAGTAAAACAGAAAGAAAGAGAAATCTCCGCCTCATGTGTTTGTGAATCACAGTGAGGCGTATCCAGACCCTGACGCTGTTCCATGGATTATTGATTTTTTCTTCCATTTCTGCCCAGAGGAGACTGCACTTGAAGAGCACCATTAGCCCCATAACGATTAGAGAGCAAAAGTTAATTATGTAATTATGAAGGCAATAAGAAGTGTGTGTGTGCTTGACTGTGCCTGTGAAGGCTTTAAACATTATCTTCAACGAGACGGAGGGAGGGGAGATTAAAGTAGTAAAAGAAAGAGAGAAAACATTAAGCAAACTCTTTCACTCCTCAGATTTTTTTTTCTTTAGCTTATTTTTCAATATTTCTCAATCTACTATAATAAACATGTTTTCGATTTCTGAATTGATATTTCGAATACAAATATCTAGTTGCTGTAATGGCAACAATGAAAAGCGTACAGTGAGAAAAAAGTAAAAAAAAAATACTTTATTTGAAATATTTACATATTTGAATAATTTTAACCTTAAAATAATAATAATAATTCATATTAATAATTAGGATGTGTACATTCACGTGTAATTAAAGTTTTATTATTGGCTACACGACAAGGTCCAGTTTTATAGTAATTACATCAAACCCATTGTTAAAAACGGTATAAATATCGTTTTTTCTTTATGTGTAAAAACCAACATGAATAAAAAGATCATATTTTAAGAGCTTAAAAGCTTTTTTTCACTGACCATACAAACATTCTTGTATCTCCACGTTTCCATAAACGGCCAATTTGCAAAGGGTTGAATTGGATTCTCTAAAGCGTACGGGATCTGAACTGAAATAACCTCCTCAGAGGGACCGTGATGCGGCGGCTGATAAAAATAGAGCTCCAAATAAAGGTTGGGGGTCGGGACGGGGGGCTGCCAGAGGCACAAAGATCCTGTCAGTATTGCACTTCTCCAACCCACAATGTGACGAGATAAGATACAGTGAATTATAATATGCATGAGCTGGGGGTGAGGCCAGAGCTTTCACTGCTGGACTGTTGGTATATCCAGAATAAATAAACATGAGGTCATGTTTATGCAGAGAGAGAGAGAGGGAGGGTATACATTCAACTTCAATTCTGAGCTGAGCAAACATCCTCTTAACCTTGCGTTTGATTAACAGAAGAAGCAGCAAACAGTCGACTAAAGCAGGAATACGTGTGTGGGCTCGTATAAAAGAGAAATATGGTTTAATGATACACAAACACACACATTAGAGCGCAAACCTGAGCGACTCATGAGAGCACAGAGCGCTGGCGTGAGAAGGTGTGTGTTGCGGTGTGTGTGGGCCCCTGCAGAGGTGTAAATGCGAGTGTGTCTGTAGGGACACCGGCTCCTGTCAGCTCTCACCGCTCTCTGGTTGACGTCCGCTCCGGAGCGCAGCATCATGTCCACCGTCTCCACGCGGCCCTGCTTGACCGCCCAGTGGAGCGCCGTCTGCAACACACACAGGCAAACACACCAGCTGTCAATCACCACGCTGCTGTCAATCACACACGTCCCACCTGGGCTTAATAAGACTCCTGTGCTACCGTAAGCTCTGAACTCACATGAGACGTGCATTTTTGTACGAAAAATAGTGACCTCTGACCTGACACATGACGTAGGATGTAGGAGCAGCGTAAGCTCATAGATATCCATAATAAAGGCTAGATGTCTCGTCCGTGCTGCTGGCCAATGGAGGTCGACGTCCGCACTGGCGGCCATCTTGTCACAGGCTCGCTCACTCACTCGTAACACTGTGTTTTAATGGTGCATACTTTTTAACCCCTTACCTGTCACTAGGGTTGGGTATCGTTTGAATTTGAACGATTCTGATTCCGATTTCTTGTTTCGATTCCGGTTCCCAACGATTCTCGATTCCGATTCTTTTAAGAAGGCAGGGTCAAAAAAGTTTAGCTAACCTTGCTAACCAACGGTCTTTCTGAAGGAAATACTCCTTCTGTCACAAATTTTGCATTTTGCCGAGATTTCGTTATTTTTAGAAAAGTGAAGCCACACTTTGGATCGCCGACGTAAGCTACTCATGTTCGACTCGGGCGGTTATGCCAACACTTCCGGTAGACGCTTCTTCGTTGGTGTTGTTCAGCGGTTTCTTCTTCCGCTCGGCGGACTGTGAATATCGAAACTAGGAATCGAAATTTTAACTTTTGAACGATTCCGGGAAAAATGAAAAGTTAGTCCCGGTTCCAATCGATACTCGATTCTCGATACCCAACCCTACCTGTCACCCCCCTTTTTGATAATTGACATTAAAATGCACTATACAAACTTAAATGGTTGTAATTCAGGCATGCTTTGGAATATATACGCAAGTTTGGTCTTGTTTTAAAGAAAACAATCAGCAGATTACTACTGAAGTGAAAGCACTTCAAAAAATTAAAGTATGAAAAAGTTATGGAAGTTATAATTCACAGTAAATCAAATTTATTAATATATATTTTTTAATATAAAAGAAATATTTTACCAAAAATGTTTACTATAAAATTACTATAAAATGAAAGCTATATATCTAACCAAGTTGTGTTCCAAATTTAAAGTTGATATCACAAATTTTGAAGTTCCCATGAGATTTTGTTTAGGCGTTATACCAAAAATAGCCACCGGGTGCCATTGAACTCCATTGAATTGAATTGTATGCATTCTGCCATAACAAATTAATAAATTTCTATCCAAATATCACTTCTGTCACTAAATATGTAACTTTGAGACTCAGACCTTTCTGACAATGTGTTTTGTCAAGATTAGAAAAGGTTTTGATAATAAATTATGAAAGATGATGCCCAAAAGGGGAGGGGCCTAATAAAAAAAATACCGTTTCTATGGTAACGCAACGTCCAATTTCAAAACGGTTTTCACAAGATGAATTCTGAGTTCGTAAGCTTTCAAATGATACCTAATTTATGATAACTACTAAAATATGTAAAAATAGATATAATATATAAATATAATATATTATACTTTTTAGAGGACATCTTACCTTACTTTTTAGGGCCCAAGCACTAACAGTGCGAGGACCCTATTGAAACTGTTAGGATTATTTTTTTATTTATTTATTTATTTTTTTCTGCAAAGCAAGTGCCATTTTCGGGGCCACAACATGCTCAAAAACTCACCAAATTTGGCACTCATGTCAGGACTGGTGAAAAATTTCGTATTTTGTGGGTTTCGCGGATGGGCAGGGCAAAATGGCTCGCTAGCGCCACCTAGAAAATTGGAAAAAATTAGCCCCTCGTCCACGTTCAACCTACATGCACGAAATTTGGTGGGGACGTGTATCCTTTGAAGACGCACAAAAAAGCCTCAAGAACCCATACCCTAAACTCGACAGGAAGTCCGCAATTTTGAATTCGGCGACCAAATTGGGACGATTTACACACTCCGTACTTTAACGAACTCCTCCTAGGGATTTAGTCGGATCGACTTCAAATTTCTGCTGTACCTTCTAAAGGCATTGACGATGTAAAGTTGTGCTATCTGCGCGTTTTCGTCGATGGGCGTGTCCGTGGCGTTGATGATTCGCCATGAAACAGGAAGTTGTAGTAACTTGGCTGTAAATGCCCAGATCTTCACGAAATTTGACACATTTGACAAGAGTCCCGCCCTGAACAAATCTACATGCCGACATTCACCCACAGTCATAGCGCCACCTGCTGGCAACAGGAAGTGACCTTTAACGAAGCAGCCCCCGACGCTTGTTTGACCGACATGTACGAAATTTCTGTGGTACATCTACTATGACCAGACGTACAAAAAAGCCTCAAGAATCCATACCCTAAACTCGACAGGAAGTCCGCCATTTTGAATTTGGCGACCGATTTGGGACGATTTACACACTCCATACTTTAACAAACTCCTCCTAGGGATTTTGTAGGATCAACTTCAAATTTCTGCTGTACCTTCTAAAGGCATTGACGATGTAAAGTTGTGCTATCTGCGTGTTTTTGTCGATGGGCGTGTCCGTGGCGTCGATGATTCGCCATGAAACAGGAAGTTGTAGTAACTTGGCTGTAAATGCCCAGATCTACACGAAATTTTACACATTTGACAAGAGTCCCGCCCTGAACAAATCTACTTGCCGACATTCACCCACAGTCATAGCGCCACCTAGTGGCAACAGGATATGTCCTTTAACGAAGCAGCCCCCGTCGCATGTTTGAGCGACATGTACGAAATTTATGTGGTACATCTACCATGTCCAGACGCACAAAAAAGTCTCTTGGAGCAATGCCCTAAACTCAACAGGAAGTCGGCCATTTCGAATTTTACCGCCATTTTTGGATGATTTACTAATTACGTACTTTAACTAACTCGTCCTAGGGATTTAGTCGGATCGACTTCAAATTTCTGCTGTGCCTTCTAAAGGCATTGACGATGTAAAGTTGTGCTCTCTGCACGTTTTCATCGATGGGCATGTCCGTGGCGTCGATGATTCGCCATGAAACAGGAAGTTGTAGTAACTTGGCTGTAAATGCCCAGATCTACACAAAATTTTACACATTTGACAAGAGTCCCGCCCTGAACAAATCTACATGCCGACATTCACCTAGAGTCATAGCGCCACCTGCTGGCAACAGGAAGTGACCTTTAATGAAGCAGCCCCCGCCGCACATTTTACCCACATGTAAGGAATATGCAACGCGGCCGCCTCACACCCCGACGCGCTACAGGTGCGAGGGCCCGCCCATCGCTGCTTGCATCTTTAATTAAAATATAATTTTATCTTTTTTTATTGACAAATACTAATTATGTTTTATTATGAACTTTTAGCACTAAAAACCAAAGTTTCAATTATTAAAAGTGTGTGCGTCGACTTTTTGTGTCAAAGGTCAGAAACTCCTGTAATGACGGTGATTTTTTTGAGGCGGACTCTTGTCATAAATTCATATATTACTGTTCATTCATAATGTGTAAGAAAGAAACAGCGCTAAAATATCAATTTAGGACTCTTAGACCTTTCCAACAATATATAGTTTGTCATGACTAGATTAGGATTTAATAGTAATATAGTGAAGTAAATTTAGATTGCCCGTATACAGGCAAGTGACAGTTAACTTGCTCAATTGTTTACCGATTTTCAAACAGTTTGGTTTGTTATAAACGTCAGAGATGTAGTTAGGACACTGCACACTTATGTGCAGTCAGTCATCCAGAATTATAGCCACGTTAAAAACGTTTGTAAGGAACCAAACCGTTTGTAAATCCACCAGGATTTCACAGAGATAAGAGTATTGTGTTTGGGCTGATCACTAGTCTTACATCAGGAACCACAGAGCCCACGAGAAAGCTTGCCTGTGACAAGATGGCCGCCGGTGATGACGATAGAGACTCTGCCGTAAGACATCTAGCCTTTATTATCGATATCTATGCGTACGCTTAGTGAGAGTTGCCTTCTCTCGCGGTTCAAAATCAAGCTCCTCCCACATTTCTTTTTAAACATTCATGACCAGTGTTTTGTTTTGTCTTTCCTCTAAGATTCTGTGTTCGTCATTATGTCATTGGGTTGGGTCAAGGGTCACTCTTCCAATGGGAACTAGACTCGCATTCGGCATGTGATTGATTGTAACATGTCCTGTTCATGGTTTGTTTACGTGTCTTGTTGTTTACAATCACACCGCACCGGAGTTCATTGGAAGCGGACTAAGACTCATCTTTTCAGGATGGCAGGGTTCACAATCTGGCTGCGTTCACACTTGGCGTGTTTGGTTTGATTAAAGCGAACTCTGCTGCGATTGCTCTGTTAAAAAATTAAACACTCTTAAACCAAATTAGCTTGAGTTTGGTTTTTGTGAACCAAACTACAAGTGTGAACACAACGTTACACGGTTTGGAAAATAGATTCATGATGTACTCCTTATTATGTAAATAAATGTTAAAAATTTCGAATGAAAATAAAAATAAATAAATGTTTACTTTAAAAAAAACTTTTGCTGATAAATTTACTCACCCCCATGTCATCCAAGATGTCCACGTCTTTCTTTCTTCCTTTCTTTCTTTCTAAGGTTTTTGATGAAAACATTCCAGGATTTTCACCATATAATGGACTTCAATGGGAACCAAAGGTCCAAAAGACAGTTTCAGTGCAAACTGTTCAAAGGGCTTTAAACGATTCCAGATGATGAATAAGGGTCTTGTCAAGCGAAACGATCGCTCATTTAAAAAAAACAACAAATTTTAAGTTTCATAAGCTCAAATGGTCATCTTGCTCTGTTCTGTGATGCGCGTTCGTGACTCTCCAGTTCGAAATCGTTTATCAAAATAAACAAATCTTTTTTCCGAGTCAATTCGTTCATGTCGTTTGTTGAATGAACCAAATGACTCGAAAAAAGATTTGTTCATTTTGACAAATGAGTTCGAACAGGAGAGTCACGAACGCGCATCACAGAACCTCAAATTTGTCCAATCGTTTTGCGTCTGTTGTCGTTTAAAGCCCTTTGAACAGTTTGCACTGAAACTGTCTTTTGGACCTTGAACCATTTGGTTCCAATTGAAGTCCATTATATGGAGAAAATCCTGGAATGTTTTCATCAAAAACCTTAATTTCTTTTCAACTGAAGAAAGAAAGACGTGGACATCTTGGATGACATGGGGGTGAGTAAATTATCAGCAAAAGTTTTTTTAAAAGTGAACTACTCCTTCAACACTCCAAAGTCCAAAACTGGTCACTGTACGTGAAGCCCATTTATGCCGCACCTATCAAAGTTGTGTTTGGGATAATTTGCATAAGCAGATTTGGCTCCATATGAATGAATGAGAACAGGGCTGAGTCATTAGCATAGCAGCTAATTCAGCACAATGCTAGCTCACAGGACGCCCGCCCTGCTGCTGTTCAACCCTGTGTTGTCCCAGCTGACCAAAACATAATGGACCTCAACCCATAACACCATCTCACATGAAGAAAGGGACATTAGAGCTAACTTCATAATGCTGCTGATCTGAAGTATTATTTTCTTGTATTTTTTTTGTGATTGTACAAATGATTTATATATATATATATATATATATATATATATATATATATATATATATATATATATATATTATTTTAATGTAATTTAATATAAAGGTATAGTAATTTTATTTATTTATTTATTTAGATACAAAACGCACCAGGGTGAACAACAGGGCTGCAGATTTAGCCAAAATCATTGAGATACTGTATGTGACCCTGGGCCACAAAACCAGTCAATTATTTGACATTGAGATTTATACATGCTGAATAAATAATCTTTCAATTGATGTATGGTTTGTTAGGATAGGACAATATTTGGCCGAGATATACTATTTGAAAATCTAGAATCTGAGGGTGAAAAGAAATCGATAAATTGAGAAAATCTCCTTTAAATTTGTGTATTGCGTTCGCGCCTGTGCTGCATTCACTCACAAAAAATTACGTTTTATATATTTACGGTAGAAAATTGACTAAATATCATCATGGAACATAATTTTGACCGATACAATGTATTGTTGACTATTGCCACAAATATACCGTACGACTCGTGACGTCCAGGCTCACATAAACTCACATTTTTATTTATTTTCAGTTATCATTTAATTTTTGTTAAAATTAGTCATTTTGTTGTGTTTTTGTCATTTATATTCATTTGTTGTTGTTTTTTTTATATATATATACATGACTAAATAGTTTTTATTAATTTTTTATTTCACTTTTGTACATCAGGTAGAAATGAAATGAGATGAGAAATGTTAAAGTAGTTCAGTTTAAAAAAACTTTTGCTGATAATTGACTCACCCCCATGTCATCCAAGATGTCCACGTCTTTCTTTCTTCAGTCGAAACGAAATTAAGGTTTTTGATGAAAACATTCCAGAATTTTTCTCCATATAATGGACTTCAAACGGTTCAAGGTCCAAATGACAGTTTCAGTGCAAACTGTTCAAAGGGCTTTAAACGACACCAGGCGATAAATAAGGGTTTTATCAAGTGAAACGATCGCTCATTTAAAAAATAAATAAATAACAAAGTTTAAGTTTTATAAGCTCAAATGCTCACCTTGCTCTGTTTTGTGTGACTCTCCTGTCCGAACTCGTTAATCAAAATGAACGAATCTTTTTTCTGAGTCAATTCGTTCATTTCGTTCATTGAATGAACCAGATTTGTTTCATTTCGATGAACGAGTTTGAACAGGCGAGTCATGAACGTGCTAGGGCTGCAACTAACGATTATTTTGATAATCGATTAATCGGACGATTATTTTTTCGATTAATCGATTAATCGGATAAAAAATTATATTCCATTTTTTTTTGTTTATTATAAAAAAATAAAACCCTAAAAACCACACTCTTTTGTGTGTTATACAATCTACTTAATACAGACAACTTCATTATAAAGAAAAACAACAAATAAAAAATATATATATGACCATAACCTATGACAAAAATGCTATTGTAAACTAGATTAGTGGATAACTCAGCAAAACTTAGCCTAGAAATATCACAAGTGCACAATAATTTTATAAAATCTGAACATTTAGTGAAAAAAAACATTCCTTAGTGGGGAACAAATAAGAGACAATAAGTGTAGCACTAACTCTGGTAAAACGTACACATTGCTCTTTGTATTGTTGTTATACATTCATGAAAAACATTGTAAAAATCAGATGCACAACTGTTTTAAATGTAAAGCACAGCTGTTTAGTGAGGAAGCAAAATATAATAGATAGGACAGAACAAGAAAGGCTATTAATAAGCTTTCATTGCGCAAAAGTATTATGACATGATTATGAAAGAGCTGCACAAAGTGCTTATGCGCATCGCGAGTGCTGCATGATGCGCTTGAAGCAACACGGAGTCACAGGGCGGCGCGCAGCTCTTCAGTGTCCGCCGCATTAAAGTTAAAAGCACCAAAGAAAGAGAAAGACATATTGACTGTGTATTATTCAGGATCTATGCAATAGTTTATTAAGACTTTTCTTTTAACAGTTTTAAATTTCAGTTAGGCTACTGTGCACGTGAAGAACAATTATACTGCGCCGAGTCTACTCTAGTGTTGTGATCTAACTAACAGACACTCAGTAGAAAGTGATTAAGTTACAGCAATAAAAGTCTAGCAAGATAGAAAAACCATCATAGACCTTTATCTACGGATCAATTATAATAATAACATTGAATCATCTTGGAAAGAGATCATCATGTGTTAACTGTAACGCGACGCGCTGTTTGAACACCGAACGAATAGAGAATGACTGACAGCCGCAGTGGAGGGAAAAGCTTAGGTTAACTTGAATTTAATGACTTAAATATACATTTCTATCTCACATTATACTTTAGTATGGCTTCATAAAGTATACACGATTAACGTAGGTCACCTATTTTGGTTTCAAAACGGCGAATTTACCGAAAGGTGAATGATTTTCGTGTATGCTGCATATTGATAGCGGTTTCCTGATGCCCGCAAATTAGTTCAAACTCACAGAATCAAGAGCTCGCATCATGCAAGACAGAAGATAATGTGCTCCAAACCGTCCGTGTTGCGCGCGCGAGGCAGGGTAGAGCGGCGAGGGAGAGAGACTGCGTGTGTAACATGAAGCGCATGTAAGAAGCGCATGTTCCATGTAAACAATCCCCGTGACGTAATCAGACCAACTAATCGATAATGACATTCGTTGACAACGATTTTCATAATCGATTTTATCGATTAGTTGTTGCAGCCCTAGAACGTGCATCACAGAACAGAGCAAGGCGAGCATTTGAACGTTTGGTTCCCATTGAAGGCCATTATATGGAGAAAAATCCTGGAATGTTTTCATCAAAATCCTTAATTTCTTTTCGACTGAAGACTGGAGATCTTGGATGACATGGGGGTGAGTAAATTATCAGCAAAAGTTTTTTTTTTTTTTTAAATGAACTACTGCTTTAAAGAAGAAGATTTCTCCTCTAGACTGCACAGATTGTCGAATAAAGCATGAGTGCAGACACAGTTACAGGCTACTTACAAACTTCAGGTCCGAGTGAAGAGTTCCAAGTGTTATTTTTTTATTCATTGCGTGTGTCGGAGATTCCCGGAGCGAGACAGAGAAAGAAAGCAAGAAAACAACATCAGTAATAGGATAACACAGCTCTTTTGGGCCTTGTTGCTCTCCATAGTCGCCATTGTGTTCCTTCACACCGGCGTGTTTGGCCAAAAGCTCCAGTCCCCGTCCACATTCCCTCGCAGGGACACATCAAAGCCGGAGCAGCCATGCTTTTGTCAAACTCTCCTCCCCGTTTTTCTGTCACCAAGTTTTATCTCCTCCAAATCGCCACCAGCCTTTAACCTATTCTGAGCCGATTAGCTGAATGCTTGATTTGAGCATTAGAGAAACTATAGCAACCTGTAATCTGCCAAAGAGCGAATCAAAAAGCCCTATGTATCTTGTCACGCTAGAGCTGGCAGCCCACCTTGACCCCATAAGCCGTCTCTTACAGAGCCTCGCTGGGCGGAAAGGCCCCCGCTTTATTCACACACACAATCGTCCTGAAGAGCAACAATCTGCCCAAGTCTAGGATCATTTAGTAAACAATATCCACTGAACAGCCAACAGGAAATTAAATCCTAGTGTAGCTAACATGTTAGCATGATGTATTGAAGCATTAAAGGGGTGGTCACATGATGCAGTTTCTTGTTTTCCTTTTTCTTTAGTGTGTTATGTAGCTGTTAGTGTATGTGTAAGATCTGCAGAGTTACAAAGCTCAAAGTGTCAAACCCAAAGAGATGTTCGGAGAGCCACGGCTTCCTAAAACGCTTCGTTTAAACACGCCTCCACAAATCTATGTCAGTGTGTGGGGGCAGAGTTTCAAAATGGATACGCAAAGAAAGAGGGCGGGACTTTTACTCTCACTGTATTATTGTAGGCGTATGAGAAATTTCGTTGAGAAATTAAACTGCTTTGTTTGGCCCGAAATATTTGACTGTGTGCAGTGCATGTTTCAGAGGATATAAAGACAGTATAAGTCATTATAATCAGTAATTATGTCCCCCAAACGAATAAAATCTTACCAATCTGATACAGAATCTGATCAGCTTGGTCATCTGCATTTTCCGGATCAGATTCGGGATCGAATTGATAGCTTTAGTACCGACATCATCACCTGTCACTGTTGCTTTGGGAGCTGATGTTCCAAATATGGTAAGGGGCGAGACTTTTCCTTCACACACTTAAGGTATCCTGGCCAATAACAATGCACTTGATTGCTGGCCAATCAGAGCACACCGTGCTTTTCAGGACAATGAGCTTTGTAAAATTCGACAACAATGTACAGTTTGTGTAAAAGTTTGTTTTTAACCAAAAACCAAATAAATAATGTTGTCTTTAGAAGCATCATATGACCCCTTTAAATGTCTATATACTGTAGCAGGACAGTCCCTTGTGGAATGAAGTGCACTTTAAAGGGATAGTTCACCCAAAAATGAAAACTCAAAATGAAATGAATGTCGTTCCAAACCCGTAAGACCTTCGATCATCTTCGGAACAATATTTCATTTTTGAAATATTTCTGTCCCTCCATAGACAGCAATTTGATTACCACTTATAAGGCCCAGAAAGATAGTAAAGACATCATTAAAATAGTCCATGTGACTCCATGGTTCAACCTTAAACGAGCAGTTGACTTTTAATAAAACTTCCAAGAAAAATCCAAGATGTCCATGTCTTTCTTTCTTCAGTCGAAAAGAAATAAAGGTTTTTGATGAAAATAGTCCAGGATTTTCTCCATATAATGGACTTCAATGGGAACCAAACAGTTCAAGGTCCAAATGAGAGTTTCAGTGCAGCTTCAAAGGGCTTTAAACGATTCCAGACGATGAATAAGGGTCTCATAAGGACCCTTCGAGTCATGACTCGAAAAAAGATTTGTTAATTTTGATGAACAAGTTCGAACAGGAGAGTCACGAACGCGCATCACAGAACAGAGAAAGGCGAACCTTTGTGCATTTATTTTTAAAATGAGCAATCGTTTCGCTTGATAAGACCCTTATTCATCGTCTGGAATCGTTTAAAGCCCTTTGAACAGTTTGCACTGAAACTGTCTTTTGGACCTTGAACCGTTTGGTTCCCATTGAAGTCCATTATATGGAGAAAAATCCTGGAATGTTTTCATCAAAAACCTTAATTTCTTTTCAACTGGAGAAAGAATGACACGGACATCTTGGATGACATGGGGGTGAGTAAATTATCAGCAAAGGTTTTAATTCACAACTTTAATGTTATGAAGCGACGAGAATACCTTTTTGTTTGACCCCCCCCAAACAACAACTTAACTTTACAACCTTTCTGGACTTTAAATGTAATTTCGAATAACACACTACAATTATAACATTTCTTAAAATTGAAATGATTATCAAATGTGCTTTGGTATGTTTGTCAAAACATCAAAATAAGTTTAAAAATGACAAAAGATTATTAAACATAATGATTTAAAATGTATTTTACAGTCAAACTTCAATTGGACATTATTAAGTTTTAAATTGTTCTTAAGTGTGTGATACAAGTGCACAATCAGTACAATTAAAGGCATTTCTTTTCCACAGGGGATATGACACACAGGTGATTGCTAGACATTTGAATAAACTAAGCGAGGTGCTAAAACTCATTTCTGAATCGCTCTGCACTTCTTTTCTACACACATGAATGACTTATACAATCATGAGACTTGTGGAGAGCATTGTAACTTTACGAGTTATTTACAATTGGTGGACAATAAAATGGGGTATAATCGTATGGATATGTAAATGTGCTTTCTGTATTTAAAAAAACGATTTATTAAATACAGCTTTTCAGACAAAACATGAATAATAATTAAGAATAAAAGGGCCTGAATATGTCAAATCCACGTGTTTATCATCTACATCATGAAGTAAAATAAAAAATACATAAAAAATCTATAACAAAAGATTTGTAATCCCCCAGTTTGATCAAGGAGAGCATAAGAAGCAGCGCGATTCTAATGTGTGTGTGTGTGTGTGTGTGTGTGTGTGTGTGAGGGAGAGAGAGAGGTTTAGTGTGTGCCAGATGGAGGCTCCGTCTTTTATTGGCGGTGTGAAAGGACAGCTTATAGTGCTCCTCTGTGGTCGGGCTCAATGGAGAGGGTGAGAGCAGACCCTCACACACACACACACACACACTCTCACTCAAAGCCTGATGCTTGTCACCATATGGAGCTGTTTAAAAACGGCCATAGCCCCTCACAAAAGAGCAACATTAACAGCCTCTCACAATGACTGCTGAGACAACACTGAATTATTGCACAGGGAGAGCAGTGACACACACACACACACACACACACACCTTTTATGACCTTATCACAAACTACTGAAAGCTTTGAATATTTTCAATTTCAGATAGAATTGAAAGGGAATTGAAGGGGTTGTTCTCAAAGAGGTTTGCTTTAGGACCCAGATATTACATTAACAATCAAGTGGCGACCCAAGATTGTTTATTGTATAAAAGAAAAGCAAAACAAAATGTGCGTTTTTTATATTACCAGGCTCACCAATAAGCACATTTATTAATGCAATGTAGACTAAATAGGCAGATTCACATTTTTGTCCATATTTTATATTTTATTTGTCGATTAACTAGTTATAATTGACTGATAATTGATAACAAATCTTTTTTATTTTTTCTATCCTATATGCAAAATTATATGGCTAGTTTATTATTTGCATTTAGCATAGTTTTCCCCTATTGGAAGACTAATGTTTTGTTCCAAAGCCTAGCAAAATGCCTGAAGGCAGGATTTTAAGGCCGCATCGGCACACTGATGAAAACTGTGGTGCCTTCTAAAAAAATTCTAAGACAGCATCGCAAATATCACCACGCCTTTGTGGAGAAAGCAATCCCAGCATGCACCGGAGAAGCACAATCGAAAATGGCAGATGAAGCAAGCGAAAAGTGGCTTATAAATGTACTGTATTGAGAAAATCAATGATAAAAAATGTTCCATTCATTTTATTTAAATCATCCACTGAACAGAAAAGTAGCATAATGTTATAGCGTAAGAATTTAACACCAAGTTTCTCGTACTTTTTTTAAAGTAATATTCCAGAAATAATATACTTTAAAATAATGTATAAATAATAAGGTTTGTATAAACATTTAATTTGCAAGCTAATTGTATTATATTTTAAGTTTATAAAGTACTTGAAGTTCTTTCATGGACTCAAGTACGTACAATCATATGTGTATTTATTTAAAATACTGCAAAAGATTATTAAAACATAATAGCAATAAAAGTTTTAATTGGACTTTTAAAAAGTGCCATTTTGCAAGCCTATAGGGATATTAAGCCTACTTAAAGGGATTCATCTTCGGAACTCAAATTAAGTTGATTTGGATTAAATCTGAGAGCTGGACACATGAAGGAAGCGCGTGCACAAGACTGTCCCATCTGTAAAATGCCACAGCGCAGTACATTAACACACACTTAATCCACACTACTCTAATAGCGCTTCGGAGAGGTCTTTATGGCAAAGGCTATATCCGTCATTCATCACGTTTCATAAAACATTTCAGAGTAATGTAAATTAATTAGATGTTACATTTGTTTGTAAAACATCAAGCGTTGCATATATTTACTGGCTCATAGTCATGAAAGTCTTGAGAGTTAAGTTAAGTTATTTTATTAATATTATACACTCTTAGAAAAAAGGGTTCATTCTATATATGAACCATAGGGTTCTTTACTCAACTCCAAATAACCTTTTATGCTAAAAAAGGTTGACAAGACAAGAAAGGAGAACCCTTTTTGGCACAAAGGTTCTTTATAGGCTATTATTCATTCAAACATTATTCTGCAACATTTTGTAATTGTAATTAAATTATTGTTATTAAACTGTTGTAACTTAATATCACACTTTAATCATGTTGATTTTTTGAGGAGAAAAACTGAAATAGCACTCTTCATGTGATATTGATTAAGTACATAAAATGATATATACATTTTCTAACCCCCATATCTTGAATTTTGTGATCATTCACATGCATTCACAAATACATTTTAGGGTCTTGATGTTTGTCAATAATATGAAATATTGAATCCAGAAAGGACAAAACAAATGATAATGAATGAACCCAAAAGGTTCCATATAGAACCTTTTTCCTGGTTACAAAGAACTCTAAAGGGTTCTTATTATTGAACCCTTAAAAATGATTATGTATAGAACCTTTTAGGGGTTTTAAATATTTAGTGCTGATAGAACCTTATCTTCTAGTACAGTTTTTAAAAATATATACTTTTACGATTTGAAGTACATTACGTGTGCATTCAATACTAATGAGGGCACTTCTTTTTCACAATGTATATGACAGTTTTGAATAATGCCTAAAATCTCAGAAAGCACTGAGACAATTTCTGTGGGAAAACCCAATCCAAGACAGCAACGGAGCAGTACTGACATGTGTAAAAATACCTTGTTTGTAATATTTTACTCAATATTTGTGTATTGTGTTATGTATTATATTTTGCGTACTAGCGTATCAAGTGTTTAGCTTAGAAACACGCTAAGACTAATGTGCATTTTGAGTAAGGAGCATTATTTTTATGACACCAAGTGTGTTAAGCTATCATTATTACAGTATTTTTTAATGATTTAACCCTGTTAATTAAAGGCTTTTTACTGCAAGATTGCCTTATGGAGTATTAAACCTTCATTATTTTTGTGTAGACTTTAATAGAAATTAATAAAATGAGATTAAAACACTTTAGTCACAAGTGAATTATAAGTACACATCTACAATAAATTGTGGTTACTTATTTTTTAAGGAAATGGGTTTCCTCAATTTAAGTAAGTAGACAGAACTCAGATAAACTTGTTAGTTTTAAGTTAAGTAGATTGACATTTTTAAGTGATTGCAATTAAATAAAATTACATTAGTCCAACTTAAAACAAAGAGTGATCACAACACATCTTTTGTTTCAGTAACTTTTACTTTTCAGCGATACTTGGGATTGTCAAGTTCACATAACTTAGCTTTTTCGATTGCACATTAAGTTTATTTCCTTAAAAAATAAGGCAACGTGTTTTCTCGCTTTTTAAGTTAAGTCAACTGATCACTTCCTACAGTGTAAGAAACAGAAAGACGCTTCAGTTAGGTCTTTTCCATCAAAAAACACAGATAAGAACAAGTCCTCTGTCGGGTCTCACAAATCACGTTCTGATAATTAAGAAGGAAAGAGAACATTTCTGACTTTTTAATGTAGCCTATATTTTACATTATGCACCCTCTCACCTCACAAAACTGTTCAAATTCAACCACATTTACACTGCAACGCTGTGAAATTGTTTTGTAAACACACAAAAGGCCAATGAAAAGATGTAAAGAGCCTTCCTTATCCTAAAACTTAAGCATGAGTTTAATCCTTTTATACCACAGTAGCTCAATCCTCCATTCCCATTGGCTGAGAGCTGCGGAGAGGTCCATGTCCGCCTCGAGGCGGCTGGAGCGCTGCCTGTTTGTTAAACTAATAATTGCCGTGTCATTACACTATAATTACACACAATGATCATTCGGCTGCCTGTGCATATAGAGAGATTTGCATACCAGACACACAAATTAGCATGAATTAAATACCTCATCATTGCAATTATTAATGCTGAACAAGAGTGCTGAACTCCTGCATGAAGATGCCTAAAGGTGTAAACCGCCATGACCATGTTTTCATATCGTGACACTGGCTTCTTCTCATTGATTGAGTGTGCGCTCTTGAAAACGTGGACAAACCCTTTTAATGTAACTTGAATTAATAAAGATCAATGAAAAGCTGTGATATATGCACGTAGCATTACTGTTTGTCAGTGCTGTAAGAATAAAATCAATTCAGTTTGTTTGAAATATAAACGAATATGCGTGTATCCAAATATCGCAACAATAATGTGTTTTCAAATTGTGGAAAAGGTTAGAGGGAAAAAAGCCAAATGTATTTTTTTTTATCTTCCCCAATATTAAACGAATAGGATTTCTTAGCAAGGGGATCGTCATATTTGGCATTTAAAAGTTTGACCCTGTGTTTGGGTATTGCGGGTGGTCTCTATGTGGTTACTAAGGTGTTATAAGAAGTTTTAGTAGGTCTCTATGTGGTTACTAGAGTAATCTGTGAGTCAAAAGAGCCCACCCGAAAGTCTCTGTGATGTATATAACTAAGGTCACTCCTTTACTATGGGAATGCTTGCCTTAGCAAACACTACTAATAAACTTGATATATAACCAAAAACAACTCGTGGAGAGCATACTTACCCCCTGGAAATCCAGTGAGGTCATTGAAGTGATTGAAGACAACATGGATCAAACATTGTTCTGATGCTAATGTAACACTGTACAATGGACTCTAAGCAAGTTTCCTTTACATTCTAGTCAAGAGAGCTAATGAGATCTAATGAAAGAACTACTCTAAAGAGAACAGCTACTCAACTAATCCATTCCACCTTCATCAACACATCACAAGGCTAAAGTTGAGCAGCCCAAGAGGAGAGGAGCATTGTTGTGAAGCTCAGGCTAAGGGAACGGCCAAATCTAGGTACATAGATTAGCATCCACAGAGGGGATTATGGACACCTACTCCCATTTCAAAGCCTCGCCCTTTTTGAAGTTTTGGGGGTTGTTGGCTCTAAGCTGAGAAATTGTGAGTCTAAAGGCTAAACTCTCATTTGATTCCTCTGGGATCTCCTCAGCTTAATCCCCAGATCCTGGTCTCATCTTCCCTTGTTATTCGATCGCCCTAAGATCAGTGTGCAACCTGGCTACGGACACCCCCTTCTCATTTTCACCCCCCTTCATTAACTTCTCTTAAGAAGATTAGCAAGCCCTTGGATGTTATTGTTTGTAAATCTGATTTCCCTGGTGTCATATTCTAGGAAACAACAGCATTGCGATGGATGCAACTGACCAGTGGGCATCTATACTCATATATATCCATTCACATCCCTCCAAAGAAGAAGATATCAAATTCCACACAGGGATCATTGAAACTCTGTGAATCGGGTTTTTTCTTCTATTTTTTTAAAGCGGTTCCTTTAAATGGACTATTTACAACACAGTTGCATGACACTTCTGGTTTGGCAATTTGGTGGGAAATTCCTATGAATTTTTGCAATGTCATTTGTACGTTTTCGTACGCACTCGCGCCCCTGAGGGATTCGATTCATGGTTGCTTCATGTATATTTATTTTATCACAAATTGTATGTTTACACATTGTACAAATTTCTTTGAAAACTTCAGGACTACGTTTCCCGAAAGTATAGGTAACCAACTGTGGTTGCAAGTTCCGTCGTTATCAGTTCAACAAGTTGGTGTTTCCCCAAACCATATAGTTCCAACGAACATTTAGAAATGTCTGAAAAAAATCTGGCATTTATTAGATCTCAAGCAGATTAAAATAAGTTATTACTCCAGCACCTGCATGACATCATTAACCAAGCGTTTTAAAGACGAATTTGTGACAACACGGTTTCGGAAAACAGTCGTGACTAGCTAGTTGATTTCTTCAACGATACATTGTACCATTGTAGTTAGGCAGCGAATTATGTCGTTGTATAGGAAACACACCCTAGGTCAACTATTTAAGTGAATTAATTGGAGCTGAAAATGATAAATATGTGGGCATATGTGGGGGGATATTTCAGGCATTGACTTGCATTCCCAATACAATTTAGTCATGTTACCCCACTAATTTGGAAGTTTAGAAATTTGGAAATTTGTAGTTTAGTTGGAAGTTTTGCCCTTTTTTTCAGCCTCACATTGATGATTTTCCTGAAACAACACTTGAGCATAATTACGGACAACAAATAGAAAGAGCAAAACTAAAAATGACACGAAAAGAGGGATAAACAGATGAATGGGTTTGCATGACTTCTTTCTAGTGGCATGAAGTAGAAGCGAAGGGGATGGGGATCAAGGGGTATAGGTAGAGTCAGACTTACAGTGACAAAGTCCTGCGGATGTGAAAAGAAGTAGGAATGAATGTAATGAGATTGTAGACATCACAGACGCATAAATCAAACATGGTCAAAGGATGTATCGCACAAAGTCACACACATTGCAATTCAATAGAGTGGCGTTTCCCGCAAAGATTCATGAGGGACTCAAGGTACCCGTTTAATTGGGAATGAGGGGGCACTAATTAATTTGAAAAGCTGTTATCTTGCTCAGTATCTGCGTCTATGAGAGGGGTTTTAACCATTTGGCTGTGATGCTTCAAACACAAAGAGCTTCATTTCCCCTAGAGACACCAATGCCAAGTTCAGCCCACAAACCCTTTTCAATTCTGCCAAGCAATTCTAGCCATGCCATTAATTCCACAAAGCCAAATGTAATTGATTGATAAGGGCCTGAGATTAACCTTTCCTATGAGTTTTTGTCTCTCAATCGTGATGGCCATATAAGATGCAGTCTATCCCATCAACACTATCGCTTTTATCTGATCCTGGTTAAGAGCATTGGCCATTACTGTTGACCTGGGGGGACTGGATGAGCAAAAAGGACCACTGAAAATGTCCATCTTTGACTGGCACATCTGAAGTCCGATCTGATGAGAGTGTCCCATCTTATCTTCAAAGACAATGAAGATGCATTTGAACCAGTTCCTTGTTTGAAAAATGTATTGTTGGGTACAGAAGAAAACCTTGCGTGCTCTTTGGAAATGTCCTGTTGTTGTCTAAGTTAGCATCACTTACACAAAAGAACATTTTGCCATTATCAGCGCTAGCATGCTCATGGACACATGACTTAAAGTGTCCTCTCTGGTGGGAGCAGGTCCACAAACTTGCACTGAACTGAAACAGAATCCCGCTGGACCACATCCACTCTAACCACGAGATAAGGAAGATGCAACTAAAGATTGTGAAATCCGCTTGACTTTGAAAACTAGTGGAAAGAACATTAAACAATGGATTTTTGTTGATATTTTGAGAAAAACCACAATAGTATCTATGTTTTAAAAACAGAATTCTAAACAGCTTTTATGAAAAGGGAC
Organism: Pimephales promelas; assembly: GCF_016745375.1. The sequence goes on along the minus strand of NW_024121788.1, from coordinate 1,870,404 downwards.
AATGCCGCAGAAAACAATGCCATTTGTGGGCCATGATTTGCTACCGATAGAATTCCTATATATTTAACTCTGTTTAGTGGGTAATGTGAAATGTGCCATTCATTTTATTGTCAATTATATTTTATTTTTAAATATGTGATTTACCAAAACTGAGTGATACTAACAGAATTTACTCTATTCAAAATCTAAGTATATAACTGCCAAACTTAACGTAACAGAGTTGAAATAATGTAGTGCTTTCGAGTTAGACTTAGGGTTAGTAAAGTTAGACTTCGTAGTTAGACATTTAAAAATATATATATTTACACAAAAGTCTCATACTTAAGGGAAAATTTGAAGGTGCTTTATGCAACCGGGCACAGATATGTATGGGCCATTCTCAAAAATCTGTGCCCGGTTGCATAACATTAAAATTTTCAGAGACTTAAGGTGTGATTTCCCCTCAGCTAAGGAAATGACTTAAGGGTGTTGCATAAAATCCTTTCAACCGTTCAGGTAATGGAAACCGTTAAGTGACCCAGGTTTTGCTATTATAAAAATGGATTGCTGCCATGGACATGTTATTTGTTAATACAGAGTGGTAAGTTTCACGTTTCAAGTTTCACAAGATTTAACGCATGGGGGAACGATATACCAACACCTCCATGCTGAGGGGAGTGCATGCCAAATTATCGCTGTGACAAAACGTCAAAGATGGCAGTTTCACAGAAATGCCTAAAACACTCCCCCTTCAGGTCACATACAGGCTGTCAGCGGCAGTGTTCCCTGTGGCCGCTGCCCAAGCTATAAGCCTCAAAGAAACCTCCAATACAATGAAAGACTAGCAAGGCCGCTCAAAGGCTTGGAACCAACAGCTTCAATGGAAGGGGTTGCTTTAAGAGATCATGGCCAGGTGATCCAAAAGGAGTCACTTTCTGAGGGGTGCATGAAGTCAAGCCCACATGCCACCAGGGAGGCTGACCTTGTCTATTTACTGACCTAGTCTTGCCAACAACCCGTCTGTCAAAGAGGACTGCAGAGAGTGGTAGTAATCACTCACACACCGAATCATAGAGATGGGCGCCCTGGAGCGTAAAACTCCATAGCGTAGCATAGTGCTTTCTGACACTTGCAAACGGGAGTAACTCTACTCGATCCTGGATCTACACAGTTCCTCAGTTTAAAAAGGGTCTAAAAGGGACCCTAATGAGGGGAGGACCTCCAGCTCTAAGGTTCACATTGCCAACAGGCAGTGTACTCAGCAGACATGCTATTGGCCCTTTAAAGCAAGGGGAGTACTGTCTTATGCTACTGGACTATCGAAGACGCCTAATGTAAGGCTTACAGCTTCAAATGTCATGGGCGTCAGTCCAGTCAGTGCTTTGGCTCTAAGGGAGCATACTCAGCCATTCCACTTTGGGGAGAACAACTAATCTGTCTCTACCTGAGCCTGGGTGGTGAAAGGTGATAACATACAAGCTATGGGTAGGAAATAACTCTGAATAATGACCCTAGCAAGGGGAGTACTATAAGCATGACCTTGGGGAAGATATCAGGGTCGAGGCCTATTATCATACTCCTTCTTACTTTCTAGAGAAGGGCCTGACAACACCCATGAGATATCTGCAAGGGAGGCTTTTTGAAGATGGCCTGCCACCTATGGGGTTAGAGTCGTGTTGAGTCTCAACCCCAGGCTCTGGATGTGGGCAAGGACGACATCTTGATGCCGAACCGCCAGCTCTTGTGACTGGCCATAACAAGCAAGTCATCTATTTAGTTCAACAACCCGATACCCTGAAGCCTCAGCGGCACTACAGCTGCGTCCATACATTTGGTAAATGTGCGAGGGGAGAAAGTTAGGCCGAACAGAAGAACTAGATATTGGAACAGTTCGCCCCCGAAAGTGAACCTCAGGAACTTCCTGTGAGATGGAAAGATGGATATATTGAAGTATGCATCCTTCAGATCTATCGTGACAAACCAATCCTCGGATTGAATTTGGTTCACGATGATGGGAATAGTGAGCATCTTGAACCTGAATCTCCTCAGACACCAATTCAAGTGCCTGAGATCTATTATTGGACGCAACCCCCAATCCTTTTTGGGAACTATGAAGTACCGGCTGTAAAACCTGGATTCCCTGCCCAGGGAGTAACATGTTCTATGACCTCCTTTACCAGCAGAGTTTACTTCCTGTTCCAATACCCGACTGTGGCTCTAGAGGCAACACTCTCCTTTTGTGTTTCTCTATATGCTGAGTTAGTGGATGGCTGTGGCTCCCCACTGGGGGCAGACTTCTTGAATTTCGAGTGGCGAGGGAGATACTGCTTGAAGGCTGCAGACTGCTTTTTCACCTCCTGAAACCTTTTAATGACTGTATTTATCCCGCGTCGCCGAACAGGCCGGGAGGCAAAATTGGGGCATCAAGGAGGAAAGCCCTGTCTTTCTCCTTTCTCTCGCCATAGAACGGCCTTCGTGTGCAGAATAGAACCAAGCTAACCCGCAGCCATATAAGCCCTCCTCACCAAATTAGATGTATCGCGACAGTGTTTGGTGGGAGCACCGTGGTCTTTGGGGATGACACAGCGTCAGGGGTTAAATAACTAGCCAATGGCTCTTCCACCCGAGGCATCATCCCTTAACCATTTTCTCTCGCCCAAAAGATGTTGCTGTAATCTAAAACAGGGAAAAAATAGAAGACCCCAGCGATGAGGTTGCTCTCTGTGCTGCAGGAAGCACTCGTCCAACTGGCTTACTGTCTGCTTCCTTTCACGTGGCCAACTGATGTTTAAACGGGCCACGGCATGAGACACAACCTTTACCAGCTCCTCATATGCGAGGACATGGAGTGGCGAGTCATCTCCAAAATACCCGCCTTCGATGCTGAGCACATCGACTTCCTCGGAAGCAGACAGCTCAAGCATTGGGTTCTCCGCTCGTGAGGAATAAGCCTTTGGGCGGGCTTCCGCACAAGGTGGGAGAAGATCAGAACTGGCAGGGGATTCCTGAGAAAGTGCCTCATCAGTCTCAGGATCCACTGTCAGATCCATTTGCAAATCCCAAGATGTGCGCCGCACGAGGAACGCGAGCCTGACCATCATCATCGAAGCACTCGGATCAGCAGTATATCACAATTCGCACAAGCAGCTTCATCGAGAGCTGCCTGAGCATGCTGTGCTCCCAAACAATGAACACACAACTCATGATGAAACGAGGGCAGGGATGCACACATCGCTTGTATTTTTGACAATTTTTTCTCTTTTATGATATACACTAATCTAAAGGATTACTACGAACACCTGTTAAATTTCTCATTAATGCAATTATCTAATCAACCAATCACATGGCAGTTGCTTCAATGCATTTAGGGGTGTGGTCCTGGTCAAGACAATCTCCTGAACTCCAAACTGAATGTCAGAATGGGAAAGAAAGGTGATTTAAGAAATTTTGAGTGTGGCATGGTTGTTTGTGCCAGACGGGCCGGTCTGAGTATTTCACAATCTGCTCAGTTACTGGGATTTTCACACTCAACCATTTCTAGGGTTTACAAAGAATGGTGTGAAAAGGTAAAAACATCCAGTATGCGGCAGTCCTGTGGGTGAAAATGCCTTGTTGATGCTAGAGGTCAGAGGAGAATGGGCCGACTGATTCAAGCTGATAGAAGAGCAACTTTGACTGAAATAACCACTCGTTACAACCGAGGTATGCAGCAAAGCATTTGTGAAGCCACAACATGCACAACCTAGAGGCGGATGGGCTACAACAGCAGAAGACCCCACCGGGTACCACTCATCTCCACTACAAATAGGAAAAAGAGGCTACAATTTGCAAGAGCTCAACCAAAATTGGAAGACTGGAAAAATGTTGCCTGGTCTGATGAGTCTCGATTTCTGTTGAGACATTCAGATGGTAGAGTCAGAATTTGGCGTAAAAAAAAATGAGAACGTGGATCCATCATGCCTTGTTACCACTGTACAGGCTGGTGGTGGTGGTGTAATGGTGTGGGGGATGCACTTTAGTACCAGTTGGGCATAGTTTAAATGCCACGGCCTACCTGAGCATTGTTTCTGACCATGTCCATATGGCCACCATGTACCCATCCTCTGATGGCTACTTCCAGCAGGATAATGCACCATGTCACAAAGCTCGAATCATTTCAAATTGGTTTCTTGAACATGACAATGAGTTCACAGTGCTAAAATGGACCCCACAGTCACCAGATCTCAACCCAGTAGAGCATCTTTGGGATGTGGTGGAACGGGAGCTTCGTGCCCTGGATGTGCATCCCACAAATATCCATCAACTGCAAGATGCCATCCAATCAATATGGGCCAACATTTCTAAAGAATGCTTTCAGCACCTTGTTGAATCAATGCCACATAGAATTAAGGCAGTTCTGAAGGCAAAAGGGGGTCAAACACAGTATTAGTATGGTGTTCCTAATAATCCTTTAGGTGAATGTATATATATATATATATATATATACATTCACCTAAAGGATTATATATATATATATATATATATATATATATATATATAAATGCTTATTGCAACAGTGGACAGATTACACCAAATATGACAACACACGACAGAGAGCGCTTGCTGAAAAACAGAAATCTAACACTGTTGTAGGTTGACAAAATGTGTTTTTAAAATAATGTAGTGCTTTAGTGCTTTAGCTTTAGACTGCAGTTTAGTAACACATTTTTTTTCAGGTTCTTAAAAGTTCAAGAGCAACTGTTTCAAAGTAATAACTTTTTTCCCCAATACATTTCACACCTTTTTCTGTGAATCAATGATCCATTAATATCTGGTAAAAGTAGAGTAAAATAAGAATCTATTAGCATTAGCAGTAGCTACGAAGGTGGTAAATGTACTTGTCAGTTGCTCTACAGCAACGCTGCAAGTATCTAGCAGCACCAGCCGTTCCCTGTCATCCTCTCTGACGCGTAAATTCACTAAACTTCATGGAAATTTAATAAGTGCCGCTGCTTTGGGCCTCCCTCCCGTAGAGCCGCGAACCTCTGCTGCTGCCAGGCACATATGTGATGATTTACAACCAGACACAAGTCTACCACCTTCCTTCTTTTCCCCCTCCTCCGTTTTCTGTGTCCAGTCATCTCCCTTGTTTCGGAAGTGTGTGTAAGTGGCAGAATACACAGCCCTGGGGCCAACGGCTTCTGAAGTTAAGCCAGTACAGGCTGCGCTTGCATCCAGGGGACAAACAATATCTGGAAGTCGTCAGTGTGTTTTCTTTTCTTTTCTCTTCACCTTTAAAGAAGACCCGCTCTGTTCCCCTAACACTATCAGGCAGCAAAACGCTCCTGGTCAAACAACAATCCGTTCCTGTCTGAGTCTTTTCATCCTGGCCTAAATCTTCAAAAGAGACACTCTCTGGTTCTATGCAGTAACGTAATCCTCATCCTAATTAGCTTGACCCTTACAATAGAGGAAACACACTGCAACCCTCCAGTCGCTACACAAATTACTAGCCATCAGGTGATGGTAGTACTGGCACCATACACAGAATATTACATCATGATTTTTAGTTACATTATGGTTGCATTTTTACAAGTAAAACGCAATGGTGCAGACTCACCTTTTTGGAGAGGAGTGTGGGGTCCTGTTGCAGAAGCAGGAACAGGGTTGAAGTGTTTCCCAGCGCCGCACACCGCAGCCACTCCCTCTCGATGGGCTCCATCTGTACCTGATGAAACAGTGACTGCAAACAAGATATGGAAACAATAAAGACTGAGAAAATGACTTCACACACTGTAAAATCCAACAGTGATTCTAACTAACACTTTTTAGTTACTTATGTCTTACTTAATGTCTGGTGGTGGTGATGGCACAGTGGACAAGACACATGCCTTTGGTGTGAGAGACCCAGGTTCGAATTCACTGTGAGACACCAATGTGTCCCTGAGCAAAACACTTGACCCCTAGTTGCTCCAGAGGCGTGCGACCTCTGACATATATAGCAATATAATAATCTGTATTATTCACATACAATGTGAATTTTTTAGTAGTTAAGATTAATTGATTGGTTTGAGTGCCATTTGGTCAAGCAAAACAAAATAATTCTTGCTTGTAAATATGCTTGCTATTTTTTCTTTATTACATTTTCCTTGTAGATAGCTTATCTCAGCCTTTTTAAAGAAAGTTCACAGGTACTCGCAGTCTCCTACTTCTGAAAAACTGGACACCGGATTCAACAAGAAACTGTTACTAAAACATGAAGTAGTTCCGACTTTAAAACCAGAGGCAGCAGTTGTCGGGCCACAACCTGTAAGTAGGCTAAGACTTAAACGTACAGTATGCGATTTTTGGCCACCAGGGGTCACTTATTTAAAATAATAACAAAAGACGTACTTTGATGACGTCGGGAAAGAGCGTGGGCTCACGGGAGTTGTTGTCGCTGTCAATGACAACCAGCTCAGCTCATGGCATGACATCATCGTTTCACAAAATATACGGATATACGGCATCCCTCTGTAGATTTAGCTTGTCGAGAAGCTTTAAATGCAACCCCAATGTTTACCTGTGTCATGCTTTTTCTCCTGTCCCAAACCCTTCTCGGGTCATATTTTTCACCCGTACGTTTGAGCTTTACTGAGCTGGCTGTAGCAGCAGAACGTGCAGGCAAAGCGTAATCGTGGTCGATAACTATAATACAGACGAATATAAATATTAATATTACGCTCCTTGAATGAATGACCTATTTTAGAACATTTTTCATATATAGGGCGCACCGGATTATAAGGCACATAAGATACTGCAGTCAAATGTTTGACTGGGTTTGCGTTATGCATCCACTATGGTGCTAAAGGGAATGTAGTGAGTTCGCGGCGCCGGAGGTGAGGCGTTTATTTAGTAAGCATGAGCGCGCTGAAGCGGGCACGTACATTCGTAGTCTGACTCATATGAGTATTCAATGTGCGCGGCTCGCTAACAGCAACAGTTGGCTGTTTTGAATCAGTTCTGAATGAGACGACCCGGTTACTGTGAACGGGGAGTGCTTAATGCTCGACTCGCGAGCAGCACCGGGGACACGCTCGTGAGCGGGCACGTGATTTACACACATAAAAATACGTACTACTTTTTTTTCTTCGTCATTTTCTTTGCTTTATTGGCAGTAGTTCAGTGTTCCCCTTTGTGTTTGGCAGTTTCGCCAGGTTCCACAAGGACGTTAGAGAAAATAGAGGAGTCAAAGGTTATATGACGCCATAGTCGGGCGACGAAACGGAAATAAAGAAACGTCCCGTGTCTTCGAATTAAACTCTAAATTTCTCCGTATTTGAAAGTTGGTGGAAACTGTCGGGATAATGTAAGTACACATCTAATAGAAATATATAACATAGATACAGTTATTTTTGCTATTTTTAAAGCAGAAAAAATACATATTGTGGCTTTAATCATTTTAAATGTATTTGCATGTATTTTCAGACCAAATGTTTTAGTTTTATCAAATGTCAGCGGTGGCTTTATAGCCACTTAGTTGTGCTATTTCGTGTCTACGACAGACGCGTACAAACATTGTGGACTTGAATTTATATGTTTCATATTATTTTATACTTTATGACGTTTTTTTTCGATTTGATCAAGAACATAAACCAGTGCCAACGCTGTTTGTGTATATAGTAGCCAGTCAGTTTGATGCTATTGTGTAAAACAAACGTGTATAAAGTTAAAAAATATAGGCAAATTACCATTCAGAAACGTTTTGTAAGAGCCGTGTGTGGTGAGGTTCTGCTTGACTCTCTTCATCGCCGCTTTCTGATTCTGGCTCATACTGATACTGCCGTGTCGACACCATTATTTACATTTGGCAGGAACACATAAGGCGTGAAGTATCCGAACAACGTGCACTACTCAGTTTAGCCAATCACAACACACCGGCCCAAACTAACCAATCTGAGCCCACTGCCTGTTTCTGGGGGAGTGGTTTCATAGAATCAGGAAGTCAACCGGTCGTTCAGAGGACAGAGGAGAACGCGGCTGACAATAAAGGTGAAATTTATGAAAAATTAGACTTTTAAAAAAAAGAAAAACCACTAATACATGTTATATTGCACCCCATAAACACAATCATGCAAAGAAAAAAAAGCAGTAAACCACCCTGATAGTCAGATTCCAAACACTTTTCATCACCCAGACTAAATAAGTATATCATACGGGTCTTTGATGCACACTTTTTTTCTTGTTGGAATTTAGTGTTAATAATACACTTCTCAGACTCTTGACTATGACATACAATTGGCACGAAGTGGGGAGCTCCTAAATATTTATTTAAAAAATGGTAGAATCTAGTTTGCAGTAATGCAATAATAAGCAGTACACTAGTCCTTTCCATTCCTGTACTATAAAAGTCAGTTATAATACTCCTTCTTGTTTTGACCTTTCTTCATTTCTAATCTAAGGCCGGTTGCAAGCAGCCTCCCTCTAAACAGAACCAGACAGAGTTTCTTGTCACACTGATCAATGACCTGTGACCAAGTCTGGGGCCCTGCTGACGCCCGTGGCCAGCACAAGGGCCCCGTTGTTCAATCTGACAGAACGCGTCGGGGATCCAATACCCAGATAACAGGATCTGAGGGAAGACCGTGGATCGCAACACCACTAATCCTTCTGTTTAGCACCTGTTTATGATATGACAAATTGAAACCCCCACCGTGAAGGTCTTGACATTATTGCATTTCTGTTCAAAACATTAATTCAACATGGCAACTGAGGGGCTGCCGATTAGAGCGAGGGGCCGAGCGTGTATATTGACATGTGTATCTGATAAAAGGAATCTAAAAAAAACAAATACTTCACTGGGTTATATTAGAAACAAACAAAGAAAGGAAAGCTAGAAGAGGAAAAGGAGGTTTTTGGCAGAGGCTATGATCCTGTGGCCTTGCCCCACGGTGACCTCTGACCCCACGTTAAAGGCAGAGCGTGCAGAAAGACGGAGGAAAGCGTCTGCAGATCAAAAGGAGCTGACAGATGAAGGCGAGGGGTCTGCGTGACCTTGACTCTTAAACTTCAGCTGCGTCTCCAGACGAGAAAACACTAATGTGAGCTCCATTCATCTGTTTGCTAGCAACACCCAATGCCAGATAACATAAGCTGCTAATTAAAGACAGCTCATTAGAAAGCAACCAGATACGCCCCAATCATCAACGTGTTGTGCACTGAAGCATTGCTGGGCATCACAGGACCATTTAACACTCTCGAAACGCAATGACTTACTTATTTTATCATGATAATTGCTGGAAACTCAAGCCAAGAGAGAACAAAGATGGTCCCTGCAAAAACGTCACAAGCACACTTCCCATGATGCCTTGTGCTGAGGAAATTCCTACTGTGAGAGGGCAGACCCCAATAACAAGATCTATAAAAATAACTGTGGCATCCTGTTGCTATGGTCAACAAACAGCGAGATGATTGATGAAGACAAACTGCTGCAGTGATGGACATTGCGAGATATCTCTCGAAGACCTCAGCCCTCACGGACACATGAAAGCTGTGAAGTCTCGCTCTCAGACAGATCAGATGTCAGGCTCCAGGTGTTTATTTAGTTGTTTTCTTCAGCAACTTGTTCAGGATTACATACCTCAAGTCTCAAAGAGGCCAGTATTAATGGAAAGCCATGTTAAAACAGCGATTAAACGCAATAGTATTCCATGAATATGTTTATAATACGCCTATCCAATCTAGAATATGAAGAGGGGAGTTCCCACTGACAGCACTTGCAGTTTATTTTTTTAGACTGAAGTTGATCATTTATTATTGACAAAGATTTAAAAGATGTCCCTCCACATTATGCATCCAAAATGGTTACCACCATAATGCAATTTGATGTAATAAATTATACTTCCATATTAAATATTTTTATCCTTTCAGGGAGTGAATTCATCATGAACAAGCAAATGTCTCCTCTTTTGAACTCTTCAAAGGAGAACCTTTGGTCTAATAAAACATCGGTACCTAGTCAACCGTTCTCTGAGATTTGTTTTCATGATAATCGAATGTAAAGAGTTTTATCTCTAAAAACTGTTTAGTGTATACACTAGTATATGGGGGCATTTACAAAGTTAAAAGAAATTGCTGACAAGGCTCAAAATAGCCCCACACTAACACAGTAACACAATGAGGGTCCATACATGCAAAACGAAGCATTGAGAACTTTGTAAGTGTACAGACCGTTTAATAAGAAGATACTTTATACAGACAGTCCACTTCGTGTATACAGGCGGCGCCATCTTTGGAAAACAGTCTCGACAAGTCAAACCATGAACGTCGTGCTGAGTGATCTGAACTGTATGAAGTTTAGCGAACTTCTGAACTGTATGAACGGCGTTCGGGGATCGACTTATTGCAGTTGATGGAGATTAGTGGTATGCTCATCAACGACACGAAGCTCCCGTTCCACCACACCCCAAAGATGCTCTATTGGGTTGAGATCTGGTGACTGTGGCGGCCATTTTAGTACAGTGAACTCATTGTCATGTTTAAGAAACCAATTTGAAATGATTCGAGCTTTGTTAAATGGTGCATTATCCTGCTGGAAGTAGCCATCAGAGGATGGGGACATGGTGGCCATAAAGGGATGGACATGGTCAGAAACAATGCTCAGGTAGACCGTGGCATTTAAACGATGCCCAATTGGCACTAAGGGGCCTAAAGTGTGCCAAGAAAACATCCCCCACACAATTACACCACCACCACCAGCCTGCACAGTGGTAACAAGGCATGATGGATCCATGTTCTCATTCTGTTTACGCCAAATTCTGACTCTACCATCTGAATGTCTCAACAGAAATCGAGACTCATCAGACCAGGCAACATTTTTCCAGTCTTCAACTGTCCAATTTTGGTGAGCTCTTGCAAATTGTCGCCTCTTTTTCCTATTTATGGTGGAGATGAGTGGTACCCGGTGGGGTCTTCAGCAATCTTCTGCTGCTGTTGTAGCCCATCCGTGTGTGTTGTGGCTTCACAAATGCTTTGCTGCATACCTCGGTTGTAACGAGTGGTTATTTCAGTCAAAGTTGCTCTTCTATCAGCTTGAATCAGTCGGCCCATTCTCCTCTGACCTCTAGCATCAACAAGGCATTTTCGCCCACAGAACTGCCGCATACTGGATGTTTTTCCCTTTTCACACCATTCTTTGTAAACCCTAGAAATGGTTGTGTGTGAAAATCCCAGTAACTGAGCAGATTGTGAAATACTCAGACCGGCCCGTCTGACACCAACAACCATGCCACGCTCAAAATTGCTTAAATCACCTTTCTTTCCCATTCTGACATTCAGTTTGAAATTCAGGTGATTGTCTTGAGCAGGACCACACCCCTAAATGCATTGAAGCAACTGCCATGTGATTGGTTGATTAGATAATTGCATTAATGAGAAATTGAACAGGTGTTCCTAATAATCCTTTAGGTGAGTGTAGTGCTGCGTCCCAATTCGCATACTGTCCTAAATAGTATTCGAAAATAGAATTAGTACGTCCCAAATCGTAGTTTGTTGAAATGAGTGTTTCAAAGATACCCGGACGGTCTACTTTTTCCGGTCAGAATCCGAAGTGTAGATCGATGCACACTCTAACGGCTGATATTGTCCACAAACCATTGCGCGTTGGACGAGGATTCGGTTAGAACTACAAACACGAGTAAAAAGTGTTAAAAAACTACAGACACGTAGTCGATACGGAGGACGCACGAGTCCCCGCGGTTGTGTAGAGAGGTTTAGATAAAGAGCTTTGAGTGATTAATTATCAGTATCTAACCTGACGAAAATGAATTTATTCAATGTTGTCCACATTATATTGCATTTGCAGCAGCACTGTGAACTTTTGTAAAGACACGTTTAGCCATTACGTTTTAAATGCATCATTATATTCAAATTGCAAACACGAGGAGAGCATGAAAAACCCACAACTGGCAGATGAACGTGCTCTCCGAAACAAAATTAGATAGAATGGAGGATTTTAACTGTGACATGATGATTGACAGGGCAGTTTATGGTGACAGGATGCACGCAGCACGCGACAGAGCTGTCCGTTAAAGATGACCTGATAGTACGTCCCAAAGCTTGCCTACTCTTTTGCTACACACTCAAAAGTATGCACTTTTTCCTCACAAAAAGAGTACATACTTTTAGGGCGTAGTAAAAGTAAGCGAATTGGGACACAGCATAGGTATTATACATATTGTTAAACAATTTTATACAGAATGTTAAGTTTAAATTATGAGGGAATAAATGTTTTTAAAAAGTGGCTAAAAAGTTGTAATGTGCATTGCCAAACTAACATTCTGTTTACAATTAATTTGTATTATTAATCACGATGTATCCTGTGACATACAAACATTAATATCAATATATATATATATATATATATATATATATATATATTTAATCACCAAATTGTATTAATTTGTGTCCTAATAAAATGGTAAATAACAATAAATTAATTTTCTGATTTCTCTTTATGGTTTTTCCCTTTTAGCATTAAATAGTGTATTTTTGAGTAACAGTCATTAATGAGGTCAACAACACCCTACATTATTCAACATGCCCATGTATTGTGCAAATGTTCATGTTTTGACATCAAGACTAGAGCAAAGGTTCAAGCCATTTAACATTACACGCATGTTCTGCATGAAATGCAAATGTTTTAGTTCACCTATATGTGGGTTGTTAAAAAAATGCATTATTTTCTGCTAACAATAACAATATGCTAAATCACAAGTGAGCTGGAGGTGAGTCAGGTCTACTCTTGAACATGGGAAGTACCGTGCTGGCACACCAAACCCAACGGCCAGGTGAACTCATCCCAGCGTGATCTCACTGAAGATGCTGTTCAGACAGTGAATGCTAACGTAGAAATGGCCGAGCTGGGACGTTCACTCTGTTAGCATTGACAGAATGAGACAGCTAGGTCAGTGTCCCGCTCGCCGGGAGAGCAGATACCATATCAGCAAGTTTTGTGCCCTTTGTGTGGACACCAGGGATGGAGGAGAAACATGCTGTAGCTTATGCTACATACACTAAGTGATGTGAGTCAGCTTATTTAAGCTAAACTAGAAGGCTAGAAACTAGCTATTTGTTGCCAACAATTCCTTGTTTCTTACATATTCAAAAAAGAAGCATAGTGTGGGTGTATCTACACCATTAAAAAACTTAAGACCACATAAACAAATTGGTTCACTGTGACATATTTTGCGATGCCTTCAACAATCTGCTGTCTCAAACAGAGTGTACTTATGGGGTTTTCTTCACGAATGAAGTAGGTAAGGTTGAGGTCAGGACTTGAGCCCTGCTGAGAATTTATCACCCCAACATAAAATTAACAAGAGAAAGGAGCCGTAATTGGCAGGCCAGTTGGTACCCGGCCAATAAAGTTTACAGCAAAGTTAAAATGAAAGTTTACAAGAGACAAACTCCCCTCGTTTATTCTGAAATTAATGTCTTTGGTGGTTTATGGCTCTGTTGCCTTCTAACATCTATTTTGAAAGAAATGCTCCCAGAAACAAGTTTATGGAGTAGTTTATTATGTGGTCTCAAAATTCATGGGCATAAATCATAAATGCTCTGTATATGATTTGCTGTATTGCCTGATGATGAAAGCCTGAAGACACAGATTTGCCCATTAACTTAAGCTCAAAGTACACTCCTTTTTGACACAAATACTTAGCATATGTATAACACTTAATGCATTTCTAAGTATACTCCATTTGATAGCTTGTGTGAACACAAGTGTTCAACTTATGCGAACTAGAAAGTTCTGTACTTGTCCATTGTCTGCATTTCTCTGCACTTTTGTGACCAATGAAAATGTCTTTCCATCCTATAAAATAAAGTTGCATGAATCTTTGAACCCACTCAAAAAAGCGCTCACTATTGTTGTTGCATCTCTAGTAGTTTTTCGTTGTTGTTGTTCTGTTTCTTTTGTTGCTTTTTTACCGTAAAACAAAGTCCCAGACTGTGTTGCCACTTTTTGGACCAACTAATTAGTGCAAACAATTCATGACATATGTGTGAGTCGAGCAAACGTTTAAAAATATCAGGCAAAGCAAGTACAGTAAACGTATAGTGGTGATGATGAAATTTACATCACATGTACTGTAAGTGTAAGCATACATTAGAGTACGAGTAAACAGCAAAGTATACTTTGGACTTCAAAGTTCCCCCAAAAATAAAAATTCAGTCCTTTTTTACCTACCTTCACATGATTTCAAACCAACATGATCTAAAATATAGAAGTATAAAAGAAATGCAGAACATCATTGGCCTTGGTGAGTAAAGATGCAGCAGCAGGTCAGGCTGGTGCATGTCTTCATACTATGTCCATCTTGCAAGCATATCAGGCTGATCTGCTTAGAGACTTGGACGCTACAAAAGGGATACTCCACTTTTTTTGGAAATAGGGTCAAATTACAACTCCCCCAGAGTTAAACAGTTTGGTTTTAATGTTTTCAAATCCATTCAGCCGATTTTCTGATATTTTGAAGAATATCAGTAACCAGACAGTTTCTGGTCCCATTGACTTCCATTTTCCTACTATGGAAGTCAATGGGACCAGAAACTGTCTGGTTGCTGATATTCTTCTAAATATCAGAAAATCAGCTGAATGGATTCGAAAATGGTAAAACCCAACTGTTTAACTCTGGGGGAGTTGTAAAATGAGCCTATTTCCAAAAAAAGTGGAGTATCCCTTTAAAGTACAGCGCCCGGGCAACAGATTTGTCTCGCCGGGACACCAAGGAAACAGCCAGAGTCATCAGTCGATCTTTAGCAGCCCTGGTGGCCACGGAGAGGCATTTTTGGTTAAATCTATCTGGGCCTTTTTGGCGATGCAGTCACTTTAGTCTTCAAGAGGTTTCAGGAGGCAAAGAAGCAAGCGGTGGCATTCTAGAGGTATCTCTCTTGCCAAGCTCAGGTCTCAGGGGCTGCTGGGTCCCTGCCATCTAAGAGCTTCTCGTAGAAGATGCAGCATAAACAGAGTGTCGCCTCCATAGCCACAAACCTGCCATCCCCCCAAAAAAGGGGGTCAAAGCATCACTCTCACATGAAGCCTTCGAGGGGTAGAGCATATCGTCATTATTTACCAAAAAGGCTTTGGCTAAGAGGTCCTGACACAAGTGGTGTGTGGGGTGAAGTGGTATTCATCAATATTCATCATACGGTGCCTGCTTTTCCTGCCCTCAGAGGACTGTTCTCCCAACCCCGCCAACTCTGGTCATTCCAGGGCACAGCAGTTTCCAGTGAGTTCAGGGTCTCAGTGTCCTCCTGAAGATGTTGCGGCTCTGGGAGACTTGCCCCCTCCGAGGAGGGCTTTAGAGAAGCCAGTTCAGTTGTCCCCTGCCAGTCTTCGACTTCAGGGTGCCAAGCTGACTTCTCAAAGACAGTGCGTCCTGCAAACTATACAAAGAGGCTATGGAATTTCATTTGGTTCTCATCCGTGTCGGTTCAACAGGATCCTGCCCACAGTGGTAGGTCCCAGGTAGGCTCTGGTAATGGAACAAGAAGTCATAGCTATTTTGGGGAAGGTGCCCAAAGAATTTGTTCCTCCTCCCGGGGGAGAGTCTGAATTCTACAGCTGGTACTTTATCACTCCGACAAAGAATGGGGGGGGGGGGGGGGGGGGGTTAACGTACAATTCTAGATCTGTGTCAGCTGAATCGCATGTTGAAAACATTCAAGTTCAAGATGTTAACTTAAAAAAAGGAATTGTGACTCAAATCAGATCCAACTGGTTTGTAATGATACACCCCAAGGATGCATACTTCCATATATCCCCTTTTCTTAACACAGGAAGTTCCTCAAGTGCGCTTTTTGGGGGCAAAGCTTACCAGTACAGAGTTTTTCTTTTCTGTCTAGCCATGTCACCTATAACCTCACAGAAAGCGTGGATGCAGGTCTGGCTCCGTTGCAACTCCAGGGCATTTGCGCTCTGACCTATATCAATGATTGATTGATTGATTGATTGTGGCTCATGTCTCCTGCTGAATCGATCCTTACGGACATTAACAAAGCTAGGCCACTGTCAAATAGTTTTAAAGACTGTTAGGTCTGATGGCAGCTACATCCAATGTGATACCTTTTGGCCTGCTATACATGAGACCTTTGCAGTGGTGGCTCAGGACCAAGAGGTTTTCCCCAGAGGGGCAACTTGTTTCACATGCTCAAGGTTACATGCTTGCGAGCACTCCTCTGAAACTTAAAATGACATATGGGACACCCTACGGTCTCATGGACTTAACGGAGACATTTGTAAGTCCAGAATACCGAAAGTGCATATGAAGTGTGCCATTCGAGAGGGCCTAGGAGACCTTCAGACCCTGTCATTTACCCCTTTGTGTTTGGAGTTTGCACCTGGCATGGTGAAAACTTTTCTATTGGAAAATGTGATGTGCATGAATCCAAATACTATGTTCGGAAAGGAAATTACGCATTCTACAGAGCCTCTAAAGGGAGGAAAAAATATATTTCAATGTTTTTGCGTTCTCTCGCAATTCTATAGTTGGGTAATTATATTGTATATTTGCGGATATCAGGGAGCTACTTAGCCTGGGTTTCCCCATGCTGCCTTGATTTTATTCACGCTGCTAGGCAGCCTGGACACCATGAACCATATTTTCACCTGAGATAGGGAACCAATCACAGAACGGGGAGGGAGCAGCAAGACAATGACGACTTAAATGCGACACACCGAAGCAGTTACTTTGTTTATATTTATGGTTCCATCTTGGCAGTAGACGTGAAGTTACCTTTTGATACAGACTTTGTGTATACATAAAGCTCCTAAATCTCTGACCCATCGTCTTCTTCCTCGTCTAATTTTCTGTCGCTCTACATGCGTCATCTGGTATAATTGAACCGATTGGCTATGAGCTACGTACAGGCACATTTGATAGACATTCGTATCACCCAATAAATGCATTCGTAAACCACGCCTCAAATACGAGAAAATGAACATGTGGTTTCCAGACCACGTCTCATTCTCAATGATATGTGGTCTGGCGTTAGCCAGGCTAGGAGCTGCTATTAACATGCAGTGTATTTAAATCGCTTTTAAATGTGAACTATCACTTTCACTTTCAAATTCACCATTACATATACTCTGTGTATAGGGCGTGGCGGTATTTATCACACATTTTACAAGATAAGATATTTGTCAATGACGGTGAGGATCTGTTGCGCACCAAATCCTCAGACATCGTCTTGTCAGTTATCTATCTTTCCTCACTATCTTCATGTAATGTCACGATTCCTGTCTTGTGTGGACTTTTGTTATTTCTTGTTCTGTGAAATGTTTTGTAATCTCTCCAGGTATTTCAAACTAGCCCCACCCCCTTGTTATCTTGTTTAGCTTGTTTGTCCCTGTGTATTTATAGCCCTTGTGTTTCACTTGTTACTTTGTCAGTTGTTTTATGTAATGGTTGCTTTTGTTACTCGTGGTTTTGTTCCTTTGTTCTGTTTTATCTGTTAATACTTTATTAAAATCCTACATTTAGATCCTCACCTTCGCCTGCGTTCCTCAGCTCTTTACATAATAAGTGAAATCTGATGTAATGTGATGTAACCGACTTCTGCAGCAAACCTAACCATATCCCTTTAGGGGCGTCATAGAATACATAACTCGTTTTCAGATTATTCTGTTGTTCTCATTGTCTTACATCGACTCTCTTCTGAATTTGGATTAAAGTACGCACACACCCGGACGAATATCAGCGTGTGTTATTCGTCAGCGTTTTTCATCGCATTTTTTGTGTTCACACCAAAGCGATTTTCGCTGACGATGAGACGAGTGAACATGCAAGTTCATTCCCTGACATTAGATGGTGCCGATTTGCTCTGCAATACCACTCCATATCAGTTTTCTTTCATCAAGATGTTTGTAGTCCCTGTGGCGTTTGTCATATCGTTCTTTATGTTCTAGCACCAACGAGAACAGCAGCTCTACATTCATCTTCCTCGTCTTATTTCTTCGTTGCTGTGTAGACGGTGACGCTACTTGGCGTATATCTTCTTCGCCGTAGCATATGTGTGCTCGGCAAGACCGTTTTGTGTTTAAGCACCCCCAAGTTATGTTTTACTGCAATTTCAGAAGGTCCAAACACGTGAGCAAAAGCGCCAATCTCATTGGTCGGATAGTTTTTGACGCAACACGTCACACTAAAGAAACGAACCCGAGGCGTTTTTAAAAAAAATGACGCTTTTACGAGTGGCGTTTTACGCGTCGGTGTGCACACTCACATTGGCGCCCTTTGTTTAGTCACGAGGCGTTAAACGTCGGCGAATAACGCGCACGAAATTCGTCCCGGTGTGAACAGGCCTTTAGGCTTTGGACACATCCCTATTTTCTACACCTAGACTGGGGTATGTGCCTAAGTTCCCCACAACTGTGGTGTGATCTATAGTGTTGCTGGCCTTTTGCTCTACTCCCTTTTGGACGACAGACCAGGAGAAGCTAAACTTGCCCAGTCAGAGCATCGGATGTTTATGTTCAAAAAGCTGCCCTGTGGCAAATGTATTATCAGTTGATTTGGGTCACCTGGACAATAAACCAAAGCAAGTGGAAAATCGTGATAATCGCTATTTCTCTTGCATTAGAGGCGTGTAGACAGACTTCACCTATGGCTGTCAGAGCTCATTTAACTAGCAATATGGTGGCTTCCAAAGCCTTGTTGTCAGGGATATCCCTAAAAGTTTGTTAAGCGGTGGGCTGGTCCTCTCCGCACACATTTGTGAGGTTCTACGACCTAGACTTGGACACCTGGTCCTCATGTCCTTGGTTGTGCTCACCAGAATTTGCATGATTATTAACACATAATAACATCACAAATGTGGAAATAACAGTACAGCAATCAATATTTCTGTAAGATTTTCATACTCACAAACATGAAACACTATCTTTCTGAAGTGCTGTAAAAACACATCAGAAATTACCTATAAGGGCAATTTATTGTTTATCTGTTGGCCGTGTTGTGTTGTCTCTCGCTGAGTGTGTATTAATGAGCTTTTCCCTTCATCAATGACACTCAGGGTCGTGCCGCTGACGGCAAAGTTCACAGCCCTGTTTACAGCTCAGGTGAGAGATACTCGGGGAAGAGGTGTCACCTCTACGATAATTAAAAAAGCCAAGCATTCACTGAGGGGGCTGTCCTTCAAACGCCTGCATGCGGTTCTGGGAGAAGACTGTTTCTATACTCTGCTAGGAAATGGTTTGAGAAATGTGCAAAATTGCCTGAAATAGAACTCAATCCTCTCCTCCAAACACTGTGTAGTATGGCTTATCGATTCATGATGATAGTAGTTCCTGTAAAATACAGCATGATGCAATATGATGAAGATTCTACATACAAATACTGTTTGTAGTGTTCGTCATTTGTATTTTACTGTTGGATAAAAGTGTCTCCTAAATTAATATTATGGATCTGTCTAAATAAATAAATAAACATAATATGGTCATGGAGGACAATCACCAAGCCAATCCCCTTGTGCCATGTGGTATTAGTGTAATTGTTTGTAAATGACCTATCAGCCTGTGCCATCTAGAGTTTATGACTGAACTAGATGTACATTTTATATATATATATATATATATATATATATTTTTTTATTTTTTTAATTTGTTGGGTTTTTTTTTAAAAAGATGGAAGAGATTGACATACCATAACTGAAGATGATGTGATACTCCTAGTGTCTTCCTCAGGTCCATCAGGTTCATCTCTCTGTACAACACATAAAAACACAGTTAATTCAGAAACACTATATTACTGTACATAATAATCAATTGAATATTTTTAAAGGGTCCAGGCATTTTTTATTCTGATTTTAATAATATTGATGTATAACACAGTCTCATCCCAAAAAGTCATATAACTGACGTCTTGGGACGTCTTTTGACCATACGTCAATATCCGCCTTTTTAGGGCCCCCTTAAACGTCGATAGATGGCGATCCCGGGCCGTCATACAACTGACGCTTTACCTTTAACGTCAGTTAGGTGACGGGTTAGGTTTAGGTCTGGGGTAGAGTTAGGATCCCATAACCTCATCTACTGACGTTTAAGGGGGCCCTAAAAAGGCGAATATTGACGTATGGTCAAAAGACATCCCAAAACGTCAGTTATATGACGTCTTGGGATGAGACCGGGTTGAGATGTACAGTACTTGTGCCATACGGCAAAGTCAATTTAGTGCATCTATTGAAAGTAAACTGTTAGAAATGATTCATTATGAAATATAAATCAAAACCATGAGCTCATATGGCCATCCACATTTACAATTTAAAGATACAGTGGCAAAAACAGTCTGTTTGATTATAAAGATCAGGGTGGAAAAACATGAAACGTTAAATTGTTACTGTGTTTGGTAGAGGAACCTTGACTAACATGGACTTCAGGCTTGAATATTGCAAAGATAATTCCATGCGTATACATCTTATATGATGTCACTCAAGTGCTCATCTATCTGTGTCTCATTATGTGCTGCCTCCTGATGTTATGATGGACATTCAGACGCTACAGGAAATGTGTTAAATGGCAGATGAGCAGTCACGGGAGAATAGTGGAAACAAGGGATTTAACTCGCTCAAACACAAATAAGTTTCTTTATTCAGAATTCAATATCACTATGACAACTCGAATGTTTATATTTGTTAGTAAAATAATACTATTGCTATTGTACATTTAATGCTAGAGATTTGAAAAAAAACACAGTGCTAAATACATATTAATAGTTAATATATGACTAACCATATGTTTTCTGTTTACAACATCAGCAAAATAAGTGCTTTGTTCCAAACATTTTAGATTGAATGCAAGTACATAGTAGTTAGAGACACCTGATATAAAAATAATTTTTATTTATACATTTGACATCCATCCATACCTCCATTCCATATAGGATGTAAGAGAATTAGATCAACAGAATAATAATAAAAACTCTAAATACAAATAATGTGCATATACCCATGAACAAAATGGCCATATTTTAGCACAAACAGTCTATCTCTCTTTCTCCTGTCAAACAGCAGTGAAACGTGGGCTTCTGACAGCTAGAAAGGCCTGCAGTTTCACACCGCTGTACTGTCAGGCAGAAGAGTCCTCGCTGAATTTAAAACAGACTACACTTCATTTGAGGGAAAAAAAGGTAAAAGTGAAAGCGATGTCTCTTTCAATATTTATAGTTCTGTTTTTCTTTTAAATGCTTATCTTCATTTAGTTTGTCTGTACTTTTAAAAAGGATAGTTCTGTCAACTCTTGAGTGTTGGTGATGGAAATGACAATCTTGATATGTTTGGTCTTAGTGGAATTGATCTGCTACGCTGCTGCTGCTTCTGCAGATCAAGTATTTTTGGTGAAGAATCATCAACAGGAATCATCAATCATGAAGTGGAACGAAATTTATTGGGTATTTCAAACTTTTTTAACAGACAAAAAACTGAAAAATTGGGCGAGCAAAATTATTCAGCCCCCTTAAAGGGGTGGTTCGGGATTTTGGACATCGGGCCTCATTTCCAAGTGAGCCTTAGTGTTATTTATCAGTAAAGACATTTTTTTAAAAAAATCATCCAGTCGTCCCAGTTGCTTAGTTGGCCGGTGCTAGGCTAGCGCGAATCATTGGTATCTGTATTAGCATGCCATTAAAACAGTTTTAACCACTCCACAGTTCACCAAAAGCACATCAATTATAACGCCAGACTATCGATGTAAATGTCTGTTGATAGAATAATGTTAGAAATCAAACTACTCAATGTAGTTTGACATATCAAATGACATATTCAATGATCGCATTACATTTACAAGAACTAGTTTCTCAGCAGTGGCGGAATTTTATTTTGCTCCGAGAGTAGAGTTGCGCCGGAAAGTAAACACAACAGAATCGCACTACGTTACAGTCGGAACGTCAAGTTAGCTAGTAGTAGCCTCGATTTTGAAACATTCGATCAGAATTTAAAGAATATTCAGCATGGTTTTTCACTGTATTTTTACAAATAAACCCAAAAAATGGTCAACAAAAAGTTTCCACAAATTTCCAATAAGAGATCGAGAAAGGAACAAACTGTGGCTTCTTGCTGCTGGCTTGGATATGGATACACCGACAGAGACACTACTAAAGGCCCGAATTTAGTGATCATTTTAGATCGGATGACTTCCCAGACAGCAAACTGACATTGAATCAACGTGGAAACGACGTCTCTCATGACATTGAAACAACGTTGATTTTGCTCATCGAATTAACGTTGAACCAACGTCAGACGAGGCATTCTTCAAAGGTAAATGAAAATCGAAAATTGGTTTGCATTCATAACGTTGAAACAACGCGTTGATTTCAAGTTGATTTTCCGTTAGTTTTGAAAGAATGACGCATCTGACGTTGGTTCAACGTTAATCCGATGAGCAAAACAATGTCAGATCAACGTTGTTTCGATGTCATGTTTCCACGTTGATTCAATGTCAGTTTGCTATCTGGGTTTGTACAAAGTGATAGAAACGACAACAAGTCACTGAGTTCGAATGCAGTTCCAGCCGTCTTTCCCGATGCACCAACAGCTACAGATGAACAGGTAATAACTTTTGTTAGTCTACTCTAACCTCCAGCTAATGAAGCTACTCTTTCATAACTGATAGATCGACACTGACAACGTTAGTGGAGATAACGTTACAGTTCAATGCATTGTGGAGAGTGACACTATAGTGTAACTAACGTTAGTAGCGATAATGTTACAGTTCAAGGCATTGTGGAGAGTGACACAATAGTGTAACTGACGGTATAACGTTAGTTACACTATTATGTATTGAACGTTTTCAATATTATTTATTGAAATAAACTCTGTTTCTGTAGTGATGACGAGTATCAGCGGCAGGTAATACACTTGCGTGATTGATTGTCATGTGGACCGGCTCTCTCGGTTGCCTAGGTAACATATCACTCCGCTGCTGTAGGCTATGCTAATAGATAGAGGGAACAAAGTGTTCTATTGCAATGCGATGAAAGGGTAGTTTGATTTCTAACATTATTCCCTCAACAGACATTTACATCGATAGTCTGGTGTTATAATTGATGTGCTTTTGGTGAACTGTGGAGTGGTTAAAACTGTTTTAATGGCATGCTAATACAGATACCAATGATTCGCGCTAGCCTAGCACCGGCCAACTAAGCAACTGGGACGACTGGATTATTTATTTTTTTTAAATGTCTTTACTGATAAATAACACTAAGGCTCACTTTGAAATGAGGCCCGATGTCCAAAATCCCGAAGCACCCCTTTAAAGTCCCCGTGAACCGGAAGTTGCAAACGATTTTTCTCCAGTGCTGTGACGTATTTCCAAGTGAAACGGAATATTGAACAGAGGGCAGGGTTTTACTCTAGCGCTCCTCCTCTCCATCTCTCGCTCATAGCAACCTAACGGTTTGAGGGGAGTGGTTAAGCGGTTCCCCACCCAAACTGTGAAACCTACGTCATCAGAAAAAGAAACCGTTCCAGACCGGAAGTAACTTTTCAGATTTTGATTAAAGATTACCAAGGTAAAACATTTTTTTTATATATATTCACTTGCACGGATTAATTGTTCACCACAAGACTAGTAATATGCGCTAACAAAGTAAATAGGTTCAATTTTGATTTCACGGGGACTTTAAGTTAATACTTTGTAGCGCCACCTTTTGCTGCAATTACAGCTGTAAGTCGCTTGTGGTATGTCTCTATGAGTTTTGCACATCGAGAGACTGAAACAGCCCGAGCTCAGTGAGGTTGGATGGAGAGCGTTTGTGAACAGCAGTTTTCAGTTCTTTCTACAGATTCTCGATTGGATTCAGGTCTGGGCTTTGACTTGGCCATTCTAACACCTGGATATGTTTGTTTGTGAACCATTCCATTGTAGATTTTGCTTTATGTTTTGGATCTTTGTCTTGTTGGGTGGTTTCACTTTTTTGCATTTTCAAGCCGTGTAAATGAAAGGCACGTCCGATAAAATAATTTTACGTTTTCCCGCTAGTGTTCTTGTGTAAACAGGGCCTGAAAGTAAAGGGCCTGAATAATTTTGCTCGCCCAATTTTTTCAGTTTTTTATTTGTTAAAAACGTTTGAAATATCTAATAAACTTCGTTCCACTTCATGATTGTGTCCCACCTGTTGTTGATTCTTCACAAAAAATGACGTTTGATTTTATGTTTGAAGTCTGAAATGCGGCAAAAGTAGGGTTGGGTATCGTTTGAATTTGAACGATTCTGATTCCGATTGCGATTCCTTGTTTCGATTCCGGTTCCTAACGATTCTCGATTCCGATTCTTTTAAGAGGCACGGTCAAAAAAGTTTAGCTAACCTTGCTAACCAATGGCCTTTCTAAAGGAAATAATCCTTTCTGAAGGAAATACTCCTTCTGTAAAAATACTCCTTTTGTCACAAATTTTGCATTTTGCCGAGATTTCGTTATTTTTAGAAAAGTGAAGCGACGTAAGGTACTCATGTTCGACTCGCGTGGTTATGCCAACACTTCCAGTAGACGCTTCTTCATTGGTGTTGTTCAGCGGTTTCTTCTTCCGTTCGGCGGACTGTGAATATCGAAACTAGGAATCGAAATTTTAACTTTTGAACGATTCCGGGAAAAACGAAAAGTTAGTCTCGGTTCCAATCGATACTCGATACTCAACCCTAGGCAAAAGGTCGAAAAAGTTCAAGGGGGCCGAATACTTTCGCAAGGCACTGTAAGACATGCTGCTGCACAATACATCATTGGTGAATTTGTATTTAAAGGTTGAGCAGCAAGCTCATTGGCTACTGATCCAGCAGGAACCAATCAGCTGTGCCCTATTGAAAATTATGTGACTGAATGCAGATTGAGTTAAGGACCAATCAGCCTGAGCCATCTAGATTATCATGACAGAACTTTGAATTTCTGACTCTAAATTCTGATTGGATGAGCCCAACTCAATGAGATGAGAAAACATAGCTATGTTACGAATATGCAGGTTCATATGATGTGATTACTGTAATATGAAAATGTACGATTTGTATAAATGAATTGAGTATGAAACTTTATGCCCAACCCCATCCCTAAACCTGCTCCCCATTGGGGTGAGATCAGATCATATGAAAAATGCACAATGTATAAATGCATATGAAGATGCAACAAATCAAAAAAGTTAGAAATTGTAGTGAGAATGTGTGAGATGAACCATTCGAAGTTACTGTAAAATGTCAATAAATACACTTGTGACCATTAATTCACCTAGATACTACATTGCTTAGAATTCATTAAAATACAGTGCATCCAGAAAGTATTCACATGGCTTAATTGTTTTCACATTTTGTTATGTGTTTCTATAGCATATGATTACTATGTCTTCAGGCATGAACAAAAAGGAAAGTAATTCCATGATTAAAAGCCCAAAGCTAAACATGGGAATAGTACATTTTTATTCATAATCTATGAGATTTAGCGGCCCATTAACATATCTAAATGATTTACATATGGTACAGAGACCCTCTAGTCATAAATAATTTAATATCACAACATTTCCTGAAGGAGTAGCTCATCAGGGCCACATTAAACTTTAATTACTCTGTTAAAATCACAGTTATGATTCAATAACTTGCTCGGAAAACTAAATGTACCTCAACAGATTACTGAGATGGAAATAATAGCAGTGGACAAAAACAGAGAGAGGAATGGGGGAGGGAGAAAGATAGGAGGATGGATAGAAGGGATATGCATGTGTGTGTGTGTGTGTGTGCGCGAGTGTGTGTTCGTGGCCTGGTAATCCTACATTATGGGGTCAAAATTTCCCCATAAAGATGGCAATATCCCAAATCCTTGTGGTATCCATGAGAAAAACAGCTTATAAATCTTATAGGTCCTGTTTTTTTATGAAAATCTAAAAATGCAGAAAGTTTCTCTGATGGGAAAATGTAAGGGTAGGTGTAAGGTTAGGGAAAAGAATACACAGCTGTATTCAAATCATTATGCTTATGCAATGTCATCATTCGACATGAAAACAGAACAATTCCTCAAGTATTACCAAATCCTTCAGAACAAGGAATTACTAATTGTGCTAAAGTTTTATTACAGTATGCTGAAATGAAAAGCATGATAACTCCCTAATAATGACTGTAAGCATTTGAGGTTTTCATAAGGTTTTGAATAGTAAGGACTAAGGCTACTGTATGTTTACATGGAAACGATTTGAAGAGAAAACGCAAAAGTGGCATTGCGTTATCACTTTTTATTCTGCGTTTAGACGAGCGTTTTGGGTGGGAAATCCGTGTGCATATGGTGACGCAAAAGTGTGTGAAATTCGATGTAGTATGCACTCCAGGCGGCTAGGTGGCGATGTGAAGCACTGCCACACAACAACACCAAGTTCACGTGCCTGCGTACAACCTTCACTGTCTAGCAGACTTTTGTGTTTTTACCCTTTAGACGGAAACGCGATGGTGGAGCGTTTTTAAGATTTCCACTCTGGAGGGTGGTTTCACTTTTTTGCGTTTTAAGCCCCCAAAATGCCGTCACCGTGTAAACGAAAGGCACATCCGATAAAATATTTTTACGTTTTCACCTGCGAGCGTTCTCGTGTAAACAGGGCCTCAAGTTTTACAACATCCTTGTAAAGGAATGACTGGCCATTTGGAACAGTATCCTAAAGTGAAGATCATGGTAACCTACTAGTAATGACTCAAGTGTTATTAAATCCGTCAGAAGCAATTACTATATAAAACTTTACAAAAACATAAAAAGTTTAAAAAGTCATTACTAGAGAGCTATAATGCTTTTCACTTTAGAATATTGTTTCAAATAATTAGTAATTCCTTCAAAATATTTGGTAATACTTGACTTTTTACTAGTGGATTACCAAGATCTTCACTTTCAAAATAATAATACATTATGGCCCATCCTCGATCTAAGACTACTGTCCACGCCCTTAACCTTGAAACAAATCCTCACACAATCCCCTGTGCCCAAGGGAATGTTTTTTATCAGTGGATCTGAGGGTGCATAGTTTAATATCCAGATAGCCCCTCAATACAGACCATTCTTGTGGTTCATGTTTAACCCTCTGGGGACTAAGCCCTTTTTGGTCTGTTTTCTATATTTTTACATTTGGGCTTATATATGTAATTATGATGAAGCACTATGTGTTTGGTATCTATGGATTCAGAAGACCCTAAGCTAACATAAGCATGCATGTAATGTGTTTATAAAGGAACTAGGAGTGACAAATTTACAATATACTAGATAATTTCAAAAATGGAAATTCGATTTTTGTCATTTATTTCTAAAAAAATCACACATCACACAACAATAGTGAATAGTTTTTGAACAAAAAATATATTTGTCAAAGCCTTTTCTTGACAGACGTGTAATTGTTAAATAAAATGTGTAAAGAACAATGAAAAATCTAACTTTATTTACAAATAGTGCCAGACGTTTTCTCTCATGAATGCTTAAATATATATATATATATATATATATATATATATATTATAATTCTTCTGTCTCTCTCTCTCATTTAAATCTCAGCACACTCTCGTTCTGTAAAGCCTTGTTTATTCTCGATGCGTCCGTTCGCTTTCTGTGCTTTCTCCTCCATTCGACGCTGTTGTCATATCCCTTACTATAGTACCACCCTTGCAAGGCTACAGAGTCCTCCGATTTGCTAGAATATGTCATGGTAACCTTCCCCTGATTGGGTAAGAAAAATATTTCTCCATCAGCAATTTTTCCATTGGTTGTTGCTCGTGAATCTGCCAAACAATATCGGTTAAGTTATCACTGTTTTCAGCGGAATCTGAGGAAGACGGCAAAAAAGAACGCCTCTCTATCATGAATGGTTTTTAAGATAAGTACACATTTGTAAAAGTATGTAATTTTAGGCGGTACCACCCAATCCGTCCCCAGAGGATTAAAGGAGTGGCTTGCTCAAGGGCACCTCAGTCATTACCTGCCAGTATTGCAGGTTCCATTAACCTGCAACCTTTGAGTTACCAGTCTGAGTCTCTAACGCTACGTTTGACCATGTCCCTCACCATGCATGGCGATCAGGACGCTTGAACCTCAGGGTGATCCACGGCTATGTCAAGGCTCTGGAACCCTGGAGGGCTCTGCAAGAGTAGATTTAGGGCTGGTTTCCAGGAGGAAGGCTTTCACAACAGAGAGCTGAACACACCTCGCCCCCATATGGTTCTGACTTAGGACCTGTCCACTGTCCTGAGGGCACTTTGAGGCCCTACTTTCAAGCCTCTAAAATTGGCTGACTTGCGGGAGCGCTTACCTAAAATGGCTCTACTGCTGGCACTAGCCTTAGTTTGGCAAGATGGAGACCTGCAGATACTTTCTGCCAGCACATCCTGCCTTGTTTGGACTGAATGACTCAGTCCAAATTTCATTTGCTCTGGAGGCTGCACCAAAGGGCTGACATTGACGAAGCAAAGACAGTCCTGTTGGATAGTGGATAAAATTGCGCTGACCAGGGTGTCTATTATTTAGTCTATCTGGGCAGTGGCCGGTTGGTCATTAGCCTCTGTTTGTCCAGGTTATAGAATCTGGGATCCCCTCACTACAGGAGTGTGTCCTGTCTGCTTGAGGGTTGGACTATGTGCTGGATGCCACTAAAATCTTTTCTTATAAATTCTACTCCCATGGAAGGTGTTGCTTATCTATTGTGGTCTCAGCTGTATTGGCCCAAGGCTGATATACATCTGAGCAGCTTGCCACCCTGCCTCAGTTCTACCTTACGCAAAGTCCCATTGTCAGTAATACCACTGCCTAGTGCGCTTTGTTAAAGTCCCCGTGAAATCAAAATTGAACCTATTTACTTTGTTAGCGCATATTACTAGTCTTGTGGTGAACAATTAATCCGTGCAAGTAAAAATATATTTAAAAAATGTTTTACCTTAGTAATCTTTAATCAAAATCTGAGAAGTAACTTCCGGTCTGGAACGGTTTCTTTTTCTGATGACGTAGGTTTCACAACTTGGGTGGGGAAACGCTTAACCACTCCCCTCAAACCGTTAGTTTGCTATGAGCGAGAGATGGAGAGGAGGAGCGCTAGAGTAAAACCCTGCCCTCTGTTCAATATTCCGTTTCACTTGGAAATACGTCACAGCACTGGAGAAAAATCGTTTGCAACTTCCGGTTCACGGGGACTTTAAGGCCTATGGACCGGACCTTCTATCCCTGAGCCAGGCTTGCAGGGCCTCCACTTTGCCTTATAGGCTGGTGCCGTCCTGCGCTAATAACACGCAATGTCTACTGACACAATGTCGACTGAACCGTTATTGAGAGGGAACATTATGGCTACTAACGTAACCTCGGTCTATCTCTATCTATCTCAGGGAACCAAGGTTATGGTAAAGCATTTGTAAACACACAGTAAATAATAGTGTTGTTGGTTTTAGAGCCCGACCGATAAAGGATTTTGAAGGCCAATACCGATACAAATATTTTTGGGTTTTAAAATCCGATATTCCGATATATCGGACGATATTTTTTTATTATTATTATTAAATATTGTTGGATTTCACACGTGTAAAAGAAAAGCTAACTTTTCTGCACAAGATATGTTTGATACTTTTTCTATGTCTAAATGTTCACTCCTCGCAAGTCTAACTTACATTTTACAATACAGGGACTGTAACTAGAGTTATGCTAGTTATATATACAGTAATCATGACTTTATTTAGGCAGAAAAAGTTCATTGTGGTTTCCAAGCTGTTAACGTTAGCGGTCTTCCACTGATGATAGTGGCATTAGCTAGGTTTGAGGTTAGCTAGTCAATGATGAGCCATAATTTAGCAATAGATAACATCATACTGCAAATTGTAAAACATACATTTTCAATAAAACAGGCCAAGGAGAGATGACTGAAGAATGTTTCGTCCGTTTTTATTTTGTTTTTTAAATATTCATTTATCGGCCATTATAACTGCCGATACCGATATTTTGGAAAATGCCTAATATCGGCCGATAATATCAGCCGGCCGATATATCGGTCTGGCTCTAGTTGGTTTTACGGTCTCATTTCGAGCATGAGTCAGATTCTGAAAATGCGGACGATCAAGTCCATCGAGCAAAACCAACTTTGCAAACACGTCTTGAGCAGAATGTTTCAGAGTAGTAAGTATATAGCTTGTGTTTTACAGCTCAGGAACAGCGTTATAAATAAATCTTTACCACTGATTCATAAGTTCATTCATTTCATAGGGCCAAAGAAAGGGGTTTAACTTTTGAATCCAAACAAACACCATTTCCATGACATGGCGATAACGCAATTTACTGAAGCCTCATCTTCACTCTTTAGGTACGCCATTATGCTTTCTATCTTTCACACTGTGATGTAGACGTTTGAGGAAGTAATATCTGGACTCTGGTTGTGTGGACATCTGGATCGAGGCTGGATCAAATAAATATATTTGAGGGATACTTCAGATGCCCAAACGCCTGCGATGAGACGACTCAACGCCTGTGAAGAGACGACTCAACGCCGGCGATATGTTATGCCCTAAATATATGATTGACTAAATGTATTTTTCCATACTTTCCTGTAATGCACTTTGTGTAATGCACTCACTTTTTGAAACAATATGTATTGTGAAAAGCACTATACAAATAAACTTGAATTGAATTGAATTATGAGCTTTTCAAACATGCACAGATACATAACACAATAGGAAAAAGAAAACATCAAATTACCCCGTTAATGTGAATTAAATGAAAATGGGATATATATAAAATAATTCCTAATCCTTCAGTGAGCAATGATAAGTTATATAATGATTTATTTCCATCCTTTAGGTTCCAGTTCATTTTCTTAGTGTAAACAATTAGGTAATAAATAATAAAGTGTATAACCTGGTATAAGCAAATAAAAAAATGTAAAGTTACAGATTTAAAAACATGAGTACTGTAACCAGGCTACCCATTTAATGAACTCTGTCTGATATATTATCAGTCAAGAGGTTCAACCAAAGGAGACTTCTAGGAATAAACCATAACTATTTAGAAAATTAAATACATCAAGCTCGGAAATTCTACCCTGAACAATACCATTACCAGGCGAGCGTCACGTGAAAACAAAATAACATCCCCAAAGCATCTGAGAGCGATAATCAGGTCCCCAAAATGCAATGTGATTCATCTTATACTAATTAAAAAGCTTGCACAGCAACATTAACATATTAATTGAGGTTCGAGCATAGGGCTGTTATGATGATGAAATTCAAATGAGTCTTTCAAGAACAGAATAGAAATTGCGGTAACAGAGGGGTGAAGATAACACACACACACACTCCTCTTGTACAAACGGCCTTATCTCCAACAGAGGCTCATATGTGTGTGATCTGACATGCCACCCACTTCTATTATCAGACGGCATTTAGAAATGAAAAACCCATTTACGTCCCGTCTGCCTGTGAGAGAAAGATCTCTTGCCCCACACTGTTCCCAGGCATTGTCAAAGTGAGAACGGCATGCAAGGTCAGTGGAATTACCCGAAAACCTCTCACTACACTTGTTCAAAGAGGCGAGCAACAATGGCTTCCTGGCTAGTCATTTAAGTAGGGCCATTTTCTCATTTGGTAATGTGTTATCTCTTACATATTATGTGTATTGAAGGTGGCAAGGCAAAACACAGATGTTTTCATTAGGAGAAAAATACTTGGCTCTACCTGACACCAACAGTTTCATGGAGTCGCAGGTTTAGGCCATTGATCTGGAATGGTAAAAAAAGAAGGAAGAATGTTGTTTCAGCCTAGATTACTCATAATATTGTCTTTCAGCAGGATGTTAGTGGGGATGTCATCGCATTACAAGATGTTTTCCTATGTAAAGCCTGCTATTGTTCCGAGTTGCTGGTGGCTGTAATAATCGCACGGCACAGGAAATACAATAACAACGTCTTCACTTGGAAAATACAGGAATCAAACACATTGAACAAAACAACTTCCAACAAAAACAAGACTGAACAATGAACAGAGGAAACTAAGGGCTTAACAACTGGTGAACATAATCCAATCAGACCCCATAGAAATGAACAGGCAAACCAGAACAGGGAACCAAAGATGAAACCAAAACAGAACGAGAACGGTACAGCAAATAGATAATGCAATTAAAAGACAAAAAAGGATAAAAACAGATTGTACGATATGATCTTAAAGAGATAGCCTATATAAAGTGTGATGAAACGTATAATAAGGGGGTAACACTTTAGAATACGGTTCCTTCGTTAATGAATAACTACACAAGAACTAATGAGTAACACAATATTAACAATCTAGTAACTATTATTAATAACAAGAAACTCTGATTAACGAACTAGTAAGTAATAGCGCACAGACGAAAGTGGTAGTTCACTATTAAGTAATCAATAACTACTATTTTTTAATACTTCCCAGAGAACTACTGAAAAAGTTTATTAATAATCTGGTAACACTTTACAATAAGGTTCGTTAGTTAACATTAGTTAACTGCATTAGTTAATATGAACTAATAATGAATAGCACATATACAGCATTTGTTAATCTGTGTTAATGTTATTTTCAACATTTACTAATACTTGATTAAAATCTTGTTAACATTAGTTAATGCACCGTGAACTAACATGAACAAACAATGAACAGCTGTATTTTCATGAACTAACATTAACAAAGATGAACAGATGCCGTAACAAATGTATTGCTCATGGTTAGTGCATGTTAGTAAATACATTAACTAATGTTAACTAATGAACCTTATTGTAAAGTGTTACCAATAATCTAGTAACTACTATTCACTAAAAGAAACTCTTGTTAACAAATTAGTAAGTAATAGCTCACAGATGAAAGTGTTACTAGATACTTCTGTGGGAATTACTAATTATTTGGATTCATATTATAAAGTGAAGATCATTGGAACTAACTAGTAATTACTCAAGTGTTACTAAAGACATTTTCTAAAAGTTACTAAAGTTCACTAAAAATCTCAAACGTTTGCACAAATCATGACTAGATCATGTAGTAACACTTGAGTAATTACTAGTTAATTCCAATGATCTTCACTTTATAATACGGATCCAAATAATTAGTAATTCCCACAGAAGTATCTAGTAACACTTTCATCTATAAGCTATTACTTACTAATTCGTTAATAAGAGTTTCTTTTAGTTAATAGTAGTTACTAGATTATTAATAAACTTTTTCAGTAGTTCTCTGGGAAGTATCAAAAAAATAGAAGTTATTGATTAGTTAATAGTGAACTACCACTTTCGTCTGTGCGCTATTACTTACTAGTTCATTAATCAGAGTTTCTTGTTAGTTAATAATAGTTACTCGATTGTTAATATTGTGTTACTCATTGGTTCTTGTGTAGTTATTCATTAACGAAGGAACCGTATTCTAAAGTGTTACCTTAAAGGGATAGTTCACTTTGAAATTAATTTTTGATATGTTTTATCTTACCTCAAGGGCATCCAAGATGTAGGTGTCTTTGTTTCCACAGTATTTTCAATTTTGATATTTTTTTTTTAGGTCAAACCGTTCTTGTCTGTAAGTCATATAATGCAGGTCTATGGTCACAACCACAAAGAGCATGCGCAGAGAAGTCCAAATTAAACATGATTTAATAACTCGTAAATGTAAGAACACACTGATGGCCTAAGACATGAAACGAGCGGTTTGTGTGAGAAAAAAACAGTATTTAAATCGTTTTTACCTCTTGTAACCACAGTCTTCGGTCTGCGCATGGAACGCCATACTGTGGAAACAAAGACACCTACATCTTGGATGCCCTTAAGGTAAACTAAAACATATCAACAATTAATTTCAAAGTGAACTATCCCTTTAAGTGCCGTTAATGAGTGCCATTAATCTACTTTATGATATTTTATATTATATTGGTATAATATATTAAAAACATTATGTACATTGACAATGATTTGGGACAAATACAATGTGATTATGTGAGTTATGCTCTGTGGCACTGCAAGATTTTAAACAGTGTGTGTGTAGCGTGTGTGTGTGTGTGTGTAGAAAAATGCTTCTGAAATCCATCAGTCATCGAATGCGGACAGCCGAAATATATATTGGACTGAAGATTCACGGCAAAAATTTTACTTCGGCCGCCCAGCGTTCCATGACTGTAAAGTATACCCAGGCCTTTAGACTCCGAAGAAATCTCCCAAAACTCCCACAATGTGACTGTCCTCATGGCTAGCATGCACTGAAAAACTAATATGACTGATGGATTTCTGAAACTTTTTTCACTTTTTTCGATGGATTTATGAGTGTACTAACACACACCACACACTGTTCACTTAAAAATTCACCGTCACTGAATGGGTCAACCTAGAGACGATCAAAGGCTCAAGATTTTGCCCTATGACAAAAAAATAATAATAACAAAAAATATTAAATAAAAACAATAATAAATAAAAAATAATACTTTAATAGTATTTAGTAATAGATACATCATAAATGTAGTAATTTAGTAAGTCATTTAGAAAATTTAGTATAAAAATCATGATATGCTATCCAAAGAGTTGAACTTAACTTGAACCCAGAAGTTTCCTTCAAGCTTGTCCCCTAATTAGAGTATATGACACTATAGAAGGCAACAAACAAACACAGCCGGCTGTGTGTCAACCCAACACCATGGGATCAATCCAAATCAAGAGGTCTAAAAACATGCTAAGACCTGACACAGGAGGGCAGGCTGGGCTGACCTCATCAGTAGGGTTACCATACTCACTGTACGGTTAAGACATTCACTGAGCCAGGGCAAGCACGAGCCTCTAAGAGGATTACAAAAGACAAGCTGAGAAAACATGATGAGCCAAGGCCAGAGATGCACTTGAGTATGTAATGATGAGCATATGCTGTTTGATCAAATAAAACAGTGACACTGAAGAGAACTAGATTGAACTAGACTGTGCTGTAGTGCCTGCAACCCCTTCAGCCGTGAACAAGTGACGAGAATACTTTTTGTGCGAAAAACAAACAAACAAAAATAACGACTTTATTCGACTATTCCTTTTCTTCCTTGTAGGCCTGAGACGAGAGTTCAAGAGATTTCCCTAAGAGAAATCTCTTAACTCTCGTTTCTTTAATGACTTTCTGGGCCGTCAAGTTTCTACCCCATAGGCAGCCCATTTAGTAGTGATGCACCTCTCAAATTTAAAGGGGTCATGAACTGGCTTTTAAAATGTTATTATATTGTTGTCTGAGGTCAACTTAAGACGTTCGCTTGGTTTTTGCATTCAGAAACATCAAAATGAATAAGTAATAGGCTATTTTGTACCCAAGTTGTGAGCTTTCCTGAAAAACGGTCGGTTTTTATGGGCGTGTCGCACTGAAGACTTGGAAGTAAACGCCCACTGCTGTGAGTGGATAACAGTTTTGCATATTATAATGAGTTTAACTCACCCGTCGGTGTAACGCTATCCACAAGTTTCCTACGCCCCATGAGGCCTTGCGTCAAAAGTGGGCGCGACTTCCGGTTGGAAGTAAACAAAGCGCAACTTGACATACTTCACACTCGTTCATTCAACAGTTGACAGTCATTCAAGTTATAGCGATCCAAACTAGATAACGATGTGGGAACACAACCTCAACGAAATTAAAAAGGATGAAATAACACTACCTTTACCCTCCGCAGTAGTTGATTGGGAGTATTATAATAACATTATTAATAATCAATACTCATCAAGGCATGGTGACAGACAGATGTGCGAGCTGACAAACAATTCAAATAAAAAATACACACTTAGTCATTGTGCTTTGGAGTTTATTCAAAATTATAAATGAATGTGCTGCTTGAATACATTAACTGGCACATTTGGTATTCTGTCAACACAGGCTTTGATCCTGAGTTTAGGTGTAACATCAGTAGCGAACAGCCAATCACATGCTGATAGAGTTTAGAGAACATTAAGAATTTAAACAAATGAACACAGGAAGATTCGTCGTCTTTTGGGAGGTGATGGAAACTACAGTCGTTGGCAGGATCAGAGACAGGCTCTGGGAGGATCACTCTGATTTTGTTTTCAGCTTATGTTCAAAACAATCCCATTTAAGCCACTAAATTAGTTTA
This sequence comes from Pimephales promelas, assembly GCF_016745375.1. The sequence continues at coordinate 1,834,371 of NW_024121788.1, read as the reverse complement.
GTCCGGTTATACATACAACCGCGAACAGCGCATGTTGTCCCTGAGCTCCGTAACGACATCTCTCATAAAGATTTGCGTCTTTAAATAGTAAAATAATTCTCCGAAAAACAGCTAGCCTCTTCGCTAACTAACACACAAAATACCATTGGAATGCTACTTCCGCCGCATCACCGGAAGTTTCACCCACTTTATTTTTTACAGGAGCGCCCCTCGGAAACTTGTGGATAGTATCCAGCTGCAGACCCGCAGCACCACCAGTTTCAGAACCCCAGCGCCCGAACCGGAAGTTAGGGGTGGCGTTAGATTCTAACCAACACCAGCGCCAGGAACGTAATTGAGGGGCGGAGCTTCGATTTGAAACCTAATAACGCCACCTAACGTAATTTGGAGGGTATTTTACACATGAAACAGCTTTTATTGAACAAGAAACGTCCTACTCTCTACGTATGTTATGATGCTATACATTACTGTACAATAAGCATTTTAAAACATTGATTTTGTGGAATATAATTGTATACAGTTTCAGTTATTCGTTTCATTGTATTACGAGTTACTTCCTGATCATGATGGTGAAAAAAATAATACTTGAAACTTATGGGCATTTTAATGTAGCCTGGTTCAACCAGACTCTATAATGTATAACAGTTTAATAATTTTAGCTAAGCAGTTTATACATAAGTGTAGATTTAGGAATATAAGACCTTTGTTTTTTGGTTTTTATGAAGGAGTTAACTTTGTATAATAAAGCTTTGAAAGATATAAAACAAGACAATCATTGGAGGTTTTCAAAATTATACACAATCTGACAACTCATTAGACCTCTGTGATATTTTATGTTCTATTTATTTATTTATTTCTTTATTGTGTTTACAAAAATCTTAAATTGTTTTGATATTGAAGATGTATTTGTAAGATGATTTTGATTGTTTAATAAAAATTAAATAAAAAAAGCATGGGTATTTTTTTATAAAATATACTTTATTTCACAAGAACATGTGCAGCATGCATTTTTCGTGTAAAATAATGTCAAATTCTAAAAAAAGAGAAAATTCGGCATTATTTTTTTAAAATTTAACTTACAATGTATCAAATGAGGAACTCAAGGCCCGGTTTGTCCTTACATACTTGCTAAAATAATTATAATGCAATAATAATAATTCCGCCCCTCCTTCACTTCCGGTTCTGGCGCTGGGGTTCTGAAACTGGTGGTGCTGCGGGTCTGCAGCTGGATATATCTCGTGTAACGTGGGGGAAAACGTCCAATGTTGTCAAATGGCAACCGGATTCACCCATACATGTTCGACCCAGAGTCCGTGTGTTGCACAATTCCTGTCAGATCCAATATAGACGGCACAGCACGTTCTTTACTCTTAATCGTCTGCAAATCCATTCTTGTTTACAAAACAATCCTCAGTGAAATGAAGCGAACAGACGACGATGTTTTACCTCATCAGCTGGAACGACATTAAAAATAAAGTTTATCCATGAAGTCCTATTGGAATCCAGAGGAAGCTTATGCAGCGACTGTCTTCTTCCACAACCAGGCACTGCACAATATTCTGTATTGCTCTGTAGATCGATCCGGTTTGTCATCACGAGGTAGGCATGTATGTTAGGCTACTTAGCTATGCTGTGTAATGCGCGAATCGGTGGGCGGGGCTAAACCGGCCGTGTTGAAGTAGGTGTTGATCTTCTTCTGCGGGGGTGGTGTTTTAACCCCTTCGACGTCATAGTTTCCCACTTTTCAAAACGAGACGTTTTCAGAGGCTGGTGTAAATAAAAGCTTTTATTGGACTAACAAGGACGTTTTCAGTTCTGAAACTTACAGGATATTCTTATAATATGATGACCTCTTAGATATCAAAAGCTCAAGGAAAATTTGATTTCTCAGTTCATCACCCCTTTAATCAAAAATATCTTCATTTGTGTTCTGAAGACGAACGAAGGTCTTACGGGGTTGGTACAGCATGGGGGTGAGTAATTAATGACTTAATTTTCATTTTTGGGTGAACTAACCCTTTAAGTTTGGTTTAAAACAGCTACTAACTACACTTTTGAAACAAATAGTTAAAAGTACGTTAAATGTGTGAATGGTTGTTAGCACTAACTATTACTAATCTAGCAGCCAGGTGGAGCGCAGTTTACCTTTGTCCGGATTAAGTTACTGTGCTCCCAGTGCACCGTTAGTTGGAAATTTCATATGGATCCAAAAAGTGCAGATTTTGTCCACATAGCGGTCCCTGCCTTCAGATAGCAAACTGACATTGAATCAACGTGGAAATATGACATCGAAACAAAGTTGATCTGACATTGTTTTGCTCATCGAATTAACGTTGAGCCAACGTCAGACGCGTCATTCTTTCAAAACTAACGGAAAATCAACTTGAAATCAACGCGTTGTTTCAACGTTATGAAAGCAAACCAATTTTCGATTTTCATTTAGCTTTGAAGAATGCCGCGTCTGACGTTGGTTCAACGTTAATTCGATGAGCAAAATCAATGTTGTTTCAATGTCATGAGAGACGTCGTTTCCACGTTGATTCAATGTCAGTTTGCTGTCTGGGTATTGTATAGTATTACCACAGAATACCACAGCAAGTGCTTGGGAGCACTTCGACTCGGCGCAGTGATATCATCACTCGTGAAAAGTCCTCTCCCTCTCCGGAGTGATGATATTACTGCGGCAAGTCCATAGATATATATGTGCCGTGCAGTTGCTGTGGCATTCCGCCATACAATATACGTAGTTATCCACTTTACACGCTTAAAAAAGCGCAACGTTTTATTTTGAGTCACCGTCCTAGGTCGAGTTACACTACTCGTGTAACTATTTAATTAGGGAAAACATGGAGGTGTTTGGTCGCTTCTCTGCTTGGCCCCTATATAATGAACTGGGCTAGTTAAGTGCTAACGTGCACGCTCTGAGACAAAGAGGTATGTATCAACTCGTCTAAGTTAAAGGAATAACATAGTTTAATATGAAATAACGGTGGAGTATCCCTTTAAGTTCAAAATCACTTTTGCCAAGTTAATATCACAAAATTGTCAGTCAAAAAGTCAGTCAAGCATATTTTCCTTTTCCATATCCATGAGTAAAGCTGATGGTGTTTCTGATCAAAAGAGATCACGAAGATGAAACTGCTAATGCTAATTAGAATAGCGTGAGACACGAGCAACGGGAGTTCGATCAGTCAGAATCAAAAATCATTGTAATGGAAAAGGCATAACTTAGATGTTGTCAGTGAGAGAATTTGTTGCTAGTGTGAAGCTATTTGGATAGTAGAGGTAATTGGTTTAAAATAAATAAAACACTGTGTGTGTAGTGCTAACTTTGCATGAGATGGCCGTTTCACTGATCAGAGATAGGGTGTCACTCTTTAAGGACAGCAGGTCACAGCTGAGTTCAGTGCCATCACTGGGACTCGCATTGCGACTGGAATCGGTGTGCACCATGTTCTCATGCTTCACAGAAAAATCGATGTCCTCCACCTGGTCTGATGATGAGACCTGAAATACACACATACACATTCAAAATGTCAGCAACATTGAAACTATGTCCCTAAATTAATCAAATCTGAATTAGTTCATGTCTGTTCAGGCCCGTCCACACCAAGAAAGAACAATAACAATAAAGACAAGAATAAGGATAACTATATTAGCGTCCAAATCAGCAGACAATATTGTTCTGTGTATTGTAAGCGCGCGCTGAAATGTTGTCGTCTATACACTGTAAAAAATATTGATGGTTTAACTTAAAAAAGTAAGTAACCTGGTTGCCTTAAAATTTTAAGTTCATTGAACTGGAAAAAGTGAGTTAATACAATGAAGGAGAATGATTTAATCATCAGAAACTCAAAATTATATGTTATCTGAACTAAATAAATTATTTAAGTTGATTTGACAAAAGAAAAAATGTTGTCATTACTACACTGTACATTTATTTTTGTTGGTTTAACTTAAAAAAGTAAGTAACCTGGTTGCCTTAAAATTTTAAGTTGATTGAACTGGAAAAAGTGAGTTAATACAATGAAGGAGATTAATTTAACCATCAGAAACTCAAAAAAAAAATAAGTTCTCAACTAAATAAATTATTATAAAGTTGATTTGACAAAAGAAAATATGTTGTGATAACAAATCTTGAAAATATTTTTTACAGTGTAGCTTAAGGTGGATTCTGAGTGGATGATTGTGTTGTCATCATTCGTCATCTAGAAAAAAACAGCTCTGAAGGTGATTCTGATGATATTGTTTTTCTATGACACTACCGAGTCAGCATAAAATGAAAGTTCACCTATTTTGGGAATGCATGTTATAAATCTTATTGGGAAGGATTCATCGATTTATATTTTCATTTTTTTATACCTTGTATATTTACATATTTAATGGAATGTTGCAGTGTTTTTTTTTACAAATGATTCGACATCTCTGATGTCCACAATGGTCCAATCAATCCCAATGTACAAACTCTACATTTTTTTCTCAATGTATAATTTCAAGTTTCACTTGAAAATACATTACAATAGAGAATAAAAGATGATTGCAATTTCCATTTCATGACAACTTTAATCTAAATGTCATGACTCGATCTTCCACTTTTCTATGGTAAAGTATGCAGGACTTCTCCAATCCACAATCGACTGCAAGCACGCATTCATTTTTGAGTGCAAAGCCCACATCTCAAAACCAAGAAGCAGTGGAGAGAACCAAGTTCCCGCTCTTTTTTGATAATCTGTAACACTCTGTTTATGTCTCAATATAGAAGAAAGGATTGGTCTCTGCTTCTCATCATGAAAAGTCTAGGCAGTATTGATGATTTGTCAAATAAAATGCTCTCTAGAATGAGAACAACCGATGAGATGCTGTTTCGAATTGCCATACTTCCTGCATGCCTGTGAGGTACTTCAGCCAATCAAAAAGCTGATGTTCGGTCCTGGTATCCTTTATAGCTTCCTGGTTACAATGTCATGAGTCAAGGGATGACCTTCCAACAATGAGTGATTGGAAGGTCATTCTAGTAATTCTAAATACTGTTTTATATATATATATATATATATATATATATATATATATATATATATATATATATATATATATATATAAATTATACACCTTAGGTGCTTACTTCGCTTAATTTGAATTATCAGCTTAGGTGTTAAGAGTTCAAATGTATATATATATATATTCAAACAAGAATAGTACAAAAATAGTGTGATTGCCCAACACATCGACACAGTCCCTCAAGATGAAACACACTTCAGCAATCAATTTCAATAAAACGTGTAATCTTTCAGCTCTCTGTGAAGTCTCTTAAAATTCCCTTATGTGAAGCTATTTATCATATAAAGCAATTCTTTTGCAGACATAATGCAACTTACATCTATTTGTACCATGGAAAAGAATGAAAAGACTTGCATTACTTGTTGCATGCAATTAAAGCCCAACAAAAAGACACAGGAAACAGTTTAATATCTCATAGAGACTGTAATTACCCGGTGAGAGTCCCATGGGACCTCATTACTGAAACACTCTCATCACACAAATGTCTCCTGCACCAGTAAAGCACACACTCAAGCCAATAAAAGAGACACATCAATCAGTTTAGTTCATGTAATTACTCTTGAGAAACACTACTGCCACATCTTTACATAATAATGCCACATATTTAAACAATTTACACTATAAACAGACTAACCCCCTCACTGTCAGCAACCAGAATAAAGTTGATTGATAATTACATTTAAAGTAACTAGAAAATTATTCAAAATTGAAGAAAAAAAAACATTGTGACATTATTTCATGAAAATAAACATATTTACCTAATGTAATCTCAATATAGTGCAAACTTGTCTGGATAGAATTATAACAAAAAAAATAAATAAATAAATACAAAATAATTAAATTCAGTAAAACTCACATACTTCCACACAAAAAAAAAATTCTGAATTATCATGCACATGCAAAATCTAAGTTTTTGCGCTGATATTTTTTGAGTAAATTTCACACAGAATTAAGTAAATACTTAACTAAGTTAAGTGACAATAACATAAGAAATTAAGTAATTTTTATTTAGCTAATTAAAGGTTAAGTAATATCTGTTAAAATATTGAATATTTCTTGTCCAACATTTCACTCAAACATTAATATTGACTTTTTAAGTATATGACTTACTCATAATATATATATATATATATATATATATATATATATATATAGTGTGTGTGTGTGTGTGTGTGTGTGTGTGTGTGTGTGTGTCACTGTATCTTCATTTTGAGGTATACACACAATGACGGTAACATTTGATGGATCGTTTTTGTGTTTGAATGTGTCATTTTAAGTAGAAAATGAACTCCAAGTGTCACAAAACGGCAAGTTACTAATCCTAACAACAAACGCAATGATAAAATATGATAGAGTAAATACAGCTGGAAAACAGTGAAAAAATATCCTGAGTCATTTTACTTAATTTTATAATGTTGATATTTACGCTTTCATTTCTACACGATTGAATTGAGTATAGAATTTACTTTTTTTTTTATTCTTGCCTGAACTAAGTTTTTCATGTAAATTACATTATTTTTCTGTAGTATGTACTTCACCACAAAATTATTTTTATCAGTGTGTGACACTGAAGATAATTCACCTTTGAGCATAGGAATCAATTACAATTTAAACATATTAAAACAAAAAACAATTATTTAAATTGTAATAATATTTTACAATATTACAGTAATACAATATTACTTTCATAATATTATTGTAATTAAAATAAATGCACCCTTGGGATATGAGACTTCTTTTAAAAACATAAAAAAAATCTTTCCATTTTAAAGAGTGTTGAAGTGGGGAGTAACTGTATACTCAAATTTCATGATGATGTCCCTAAAATAGGCGTAGTTTTTTATATGCAAATAAGTGTTCAGGTTTGTGAAATTTACCTGGTTAAAAAAATCATTTTTGGGGAATTGCAAAACTTAAAGCACACTGTAAAAAATATTGTTGGTTTAACTTAGAAAAATGAAGTAACCTGGTTGCAAGTTCATTGAACTGGAAAAATTGAGTTAATACAATGAAGGAGATTGATTAAAGCATCAGACACTCAAAATATGATGTTATCTGAACTACATAAATTATTTAAGTTTATTTGACAAAAGAAAAAATGTGATTACAAATCATGAAAATATTTTTTGCAGTGCAGTTTCCCACTAGTCCCACTGTAAAAAAACAATAAGTTTACTTAATTTTTTCAAGGCAAGTTTTTGCACTGATATTTTTTTAGTAAATTTCACAATTACTATACTTAACTAAGTTAAGTGAGAGTAACATAAGAAATTAAGTAATTTTTTATTTAGCTAATTAAAGATTAAGCAATATCTATTCTATTTAATTGAATTTTTCTTAACACAACATTTCGCTCATACAATATAACATTGAATTAGACCACACTGTTTAAGTAATCATTACTTGCAGTGTGTCTCATCATGTCTTCACTTTTGATTTAGCATGTGTGAATGCAGACATCAATACTTGGTAGACAATACACAATGACGGTAACATTTGATAGATAGTTTTTGTGTTTGAATGTGTCATTTTAAGTAGAAAATGAACTCCAAATGTCACAAAATGGCAAATTACTAATCCTAACAACAAAAGCAATGATAAAATAGAGTAAATTACAGCTGAAAAACAGTGAAAAATCAACCTTATTAATTATTTATGGCCCAGTGTATGATGGGAACACCAGTATCAGAAAAGTTGAGTAATTTTACTTAATTTTATAATGTTGATATTTACGCTTTCATTTCTACACGATTTAATTGAGTTCTACTATAGAATTTACTTCTTTTTTTAATTTTTGCCTGAACTAACCTTTTTCATGTAAATTAAATTGTTTTTTTTTCTGTAGTATTTACTTCACCACAAAATCATTTTTTATCAGTGTGCTTGCAAGTTCATTGAACTGGAAAAATTGAGTTAATACAATGAAGGAGACTGATTAAAGCACCAGAAACTCAAAATATTATGTTATCTGAACTACATAAATTATTTAAGTTGATTTGACAAAAGAAAAGTTGTTGTGATTACAAATCATGAAAATATTTTTTTTGCAGTGCAGTTTCCCACTAGTCCCACTAGTTGACCAAACCGATCCCAACCCAGACTCAGGCCTAACTAAACAGACCTTGACCACTTGAGGGTAACAATCAGTAATTGGGCATGTTTATAATTTAATTTCACGTTCATATGTGTAGGGATTAGGTCTATAGATAGTTTCTGAAATGAAAGTGTGCTGGGACCCCCACGAGTTAAAGTCCTCATTAATGTGTCATTGATTACAGGGACAAAAGGGTAATAGTTTCTTTTCACCGCAACTGCATTTGTCTCTAAAACGTACAAATGCATTGCCTGTACACTTTTCATCTTCATACTTTTTTGGTTCATCCAGGCACACCGTTGAGATAAAGTAGATCTAAAGTTACGAAGAAACATTTCTCTCCCACCTTCTTTATTGCCGTCCTTTAACAGACCTGTCAAAAAGCCTCTAAACACTCTGCGGACATGTTCAGTCTGAGGCCTAATTAACTTTGTACAAGTATTCATGTACTGGCGAGAAGGAAACTAAAGCTTCACTTTGCCGGTTTTGATCAGTATCATGGAGCGAACAGTGGTGTGAACGACAACTGGAACACTGTCACGACGACTATCACTGATGATCATGCAGCGCTACACTTCTAAAGACTCTTCACACATTTTAAGATCCAAGAGTCAACTGAATTGCTCAAATGAGAACAGGGGAGAGATAAACTTGGGGGGAGGATGTTGAATGTAAAATAACAAGAGAATCTTGTGTCAACTGCGCTGCATACATCTGTGACAAATCAAAGAGAATAAACAACGCTGTGATTTCCGCGCACCTTGACAGGCAGAGTGGAGAGCGCAAGCAAACGCGTTTCTGACAGGCGACGACTCCGGGTGAGCCTCCGAGTTACTAAACTCAACTTTTTAAAATTGCAACGCTAAATATGCGATGACATCGCAGCATGAGTCTGGCACATTGAGAGCAGTTTTACCTCGAAAATGTTCCGTGTGTTCCCGCTCGCTTTTCACATCACACCTGAAAGGATGTCATAGAAGCACTACTGCTAAACACCCTATACAGACACACACAATCGCTCCCTTTACAAACTCTACACTTTCACAGCATTTATTTATCCCTGAAGTCCACTTACAAAGTTATCCAAGATCTCTTCCACCAATAAAGTCATCATTTAGTTGTCATGACCATTTCCACCCTCTCTCTGACCATTAAGGACCGTTCACACGTGAATTTTATTATTATTAGGAAGTGCGAAGTGCTGAAAACCTATTGTATTTGCTAGAAAGAAAAAAAAATCCCCTAAAACGCATCGTGCAGCCCAAACCGTAAGGGCTGGAGCTGTGAAACTTTGTCAGGTGGTAGGGCCTCGAATTGTGGAGAAGCTATCAGAGTATGACCCCGATTGGCCCATAGGTGGCGCTACAGCAACCAAAAGTACTAAATTGCTCATAACTCCTAGACCGTTTGACTTAGCTTCAATGTTTTTACACCACTGTAATCCCTGGCTAAAATTGTTATTTCGGTTTTTGTCCAAAACCCACTTTTGCGAACTAGTCCCTGGTTTTTTGCCCAATCGGGACCAAACCAGTCTAGACCTATTCTCTGGACTCTCTAGATCAATAATTATCAAAAAAAAAGTTGAAATTTTGCATTTGGTTGGCTGTAACAGGCTCATTTAGATAGTGGTCTGTGGCAAAATTCAGTCAAAAGCCCCTAAATCCCCCCCAAAAAGTCACAACTTCACAAAAATCGATGAGCATATGTGTCCTAACATGGTTAGGAAGCATGCAAAGTTTCGTGAGGATCGGATCATAGGTGGCGCTATAATCGTCAAAAAGGTCTCTCATTATTAGGTGTTCAAGCTCGAAGTGCTGAAAACCTATTGTATAAAGAAAAAAAAAATCCCCTAAAACGCATCGTGCAGCCCAAACCGTAAGGGCTATCAGAGTATGACCCCGATTGGCCCATAGGTGGCGCTACAGCAACCAAAAGTACTAAATTGCTCATAACTCCTAGACCGTTTGACTTAGCTTCAATGTTTTTACACCACTGTAATCCCTGGCTCAAGACGGACAAGATGTATATCTCGGTTTTTGTCCAAAACCCACTTTTGCGAACTAGTCCCTGGTTTTTTGCCCAATACTATTCTCTGGACTCTCTAGATAAGTAATTATCGAAAAAAAGTAGAACTTTTGCTTTTGATTGGCTTTAACAGGGTCGTTTACAAAAGGGATGGGACAAAATGCAACCAAAATCATATAAATCCTAAAGGAAAACTCAAAATTTTCACAAAAATTGATGAGCATATGTCTCATAACATGCCGAAGAAGCATGCACAGTTTCATGGAGATCGGACCATAGGTGGCACTATAACTGTTAAAAAGCTTTAAAACCATGCATTTCCAATGTTAAATTGACTGTATTGATTGTAAATGGTGTTTTACATCTATTATGTCCGTGGATAAATGCATGTTAAATAAAATTGAATGCCTTTCGATGCTTTTGTGCTTAAAGGCCTGAACTGCTTGAACACCGATAAATGCTGCTTGCAGCTTTAATTATTATTATTATTTGGTATGTCCAACTCAAACAATCACTTATAGTTATTTATTATTGTGATATTTACAAATCAACTGACTTATACATGACCTTTCTACATAGTATTTTTAAGTGCTTTTTTAGGTGTCATTTAAACTTTTCACACTTTTAACACATATTTGCTTTCATTGTTCATTTCCATAGCAATGCAGTGAAGTTTTTTAATTAATTACAAAAATAATCTGATTAAATAAAGCACACAACAACAGCAGTAGCAATACCTAACTTAATAATACTAATAAAAAGAATTAGATACATTTCAACTAGAGATCAATTAATATTATAAACAAAACACTATTATCGCTGTGCGATAGACAAATGTTACTTAGTAACATATACATACACAAATTCCTTATATGTGCTGACTATTCTCAAATAACATCCCATTAAATCTTAAAAATGCTAAAGCATTCACTGAAAGAGGAAATCACATTTCTAAGGAGTGTGAGAGACCTTAATACTACAACTCTTAGCATGTAATGCTTCAAGAAGAGCCCAAACAATGAGCAGCCCTCTCAGTAAACCATAGACAAGCCTCTTATTCTTTAATTAGACCCCTCACACACACACACACTTGTATATGTGGTTTACGGGAAGTGGGAAGGAAGTGTCCTTGAAAACCATGTTTACGTTGTAATACCCATGTCATTATACACATTTGTGTTCTCATTAAACTATAAAGAACACACACTCACACACACAGCAAACGAGTAAATCAATCATTCAATCTCACTAGAATGGTGTATAACAGCTTCAAATACTAGTGCGCTGCCTATATATATCATGATGCCTTATTGAGACAAATTTCACAATTCGATTCGATTTCGATTCACAAGCTTGCAATTCGATTCGATTTCGATTACGATTCGATTCGATTCAATATCGATTATTTTGGATATCAGTTACAATAAATGGCAATTTTTCTTAAGGAAATCAAATCTCTTAAATGCTGTGAACTATGGGAGTCTAGTTGTACCCTATAGGCTTCATTAGCCTAATATAAAGGTAATAATGAACTGTTTTGTAGCCATACAAACACTTAAATTACACTTTTATTTATTTTTATAATAAGAAGATTATATGAAATATAAACATTTAAATGTTGGCTGTCATAAAAACTTGCCAGATTTATTCAAATATGCATTAAATATTGAAGAATATTAAGATTATAATGCATATGTATGGTGTATATATTTAGTAAAATGCTCCTCTCTAGAGTTATTTTTTCTAGCTAACGAGTTTATGTGGGTTTTCTGAGGTAAATATGACGATACATGACATTGATTACAAGCTGTTTAACTGACGTCTTTCCACGGTTGAAACGCTGATTGAGCGAATCAATGTGACGATACGGTTTTCGATAAGTTGTACTCTATCTTTTAACACACTTTCAGATGCTCATTCATGTTTATTCGTGCTGTAACTGGTATTATTAAGCCGGAAGAGAGATCAGCGCTGCTGCTTCTCTAGAGCTGCGCCAGAGCAATTTCACACCACAGCGCCAAAACGTTATTTATGTTTTTGAATTTCAAAATAAAATGGATGTAATTTGAAAATTGACACTTTGTTTCATATCAATAGTAAAGGACAAAGATTATTGCGATTTTTTTAGATGCGCGCAGCCGCGATACAATGTCCTATTCATTCAGGATGACTAATCGATTCTTGAGATTTAAGAATCGATATCGGTTTGTAAAAATAAGAATCGATTAATATCGAGAAATCGATATTTATTACTCAGCCCTAATTAAAAGGTAACTTCGCGTCCACTGCAATGATGGATCCAAAATTTGGTTCATGGCGTCCAGGCTGATTAGCAGCATGAATAAAATTGCATTGCAGCAAGGCAGAACGGGGAAACTCAGGCTACCAACTTGAAGCATTCACAGCAGATATCAACTGTTGTGTGTGTACAAATGTGTTTACTGGAATTTTACAATCGGTTTTAAATGTGAATCATTATCATTAGAACTTAGAGTTGGAACTATCGGTTTTATAGAATGAATTATGAATAAATAATGTACTTTAACTTTGGTTGCTACATCATATGAAAAGACAAAATGTTATAAACCACTAAGAAAGCATTTCTAAAGCATCCATATAAAACGTTAAGTCCTAAGTCTTTAAGTAAAAGTACAGAGGTGAATTTCATCACACAGTCTATCAAAAATGTGAGCTTGAGTAGAAACGTCGCATCCCTTCTGAACACTTGGCAACGTAAATTGTTTATCAGACACTAATGCAGGCGTTTAATCCAATTTGCATTCATATTAGTTACCGGGTATCTCCATCCGAGGGGAATTACTTCTTTAGTGGCCCTCTGAGAGGCCAAAATAACTCCATGCATAATATTGGTATCTTTATATTTCTCATTTGAGAAGCCAATTGCTTTCAAATACACTCTGCTCTCACAAGTGATTGGTGAAGTCATTTAAAGAGGCTTCAGTTGAACAAACACACAAACACACACACACACCAGCAGGTTATGGAGCCTGTCATAGACTAGCAGTCACCAAATTAATCCACTGACTGCATTGCATCTTTGTGCCTGCTGGATCTGCCTGGGTCTGGATGTTAAAGGGATCCTTCACCCTAAAATCAAAATTAAAGGGGTGGTTCAGGATTTTGGACATCGGGCCTCATTTCCAAGTGAGACTTAGTGTTATTTCTCAGTGGCGAGTTTTCAAAAATGTTCATCCAGTTGTTCCAGTTGCATAGCGCGAGTCTACGGTAACTACTAGCCTGCCATTTAAAAACTGTTTTACCCACTCCAGAGTACACCAAAAGCAAATAAATTATAACGCCAGACTATCGATGTAAATGTCTGTTGAGAGAATAATGTTAAAAAATCAAACTACTCTTGCATCTCAATGATCACAATACATTTATAGGAACTAGTTTCTCAGCAGGGATGGACATGGTCAGAAACAATGCTCAGGTAGTGGCATTTAAACGATGCCCAATTGGCACTAAGGGGCCTAAAGTGTGCCAAGAAAACATCCCCCACACCATTACACCACCACCACCAGCCTGCACAGTGGTAACAAGGCATGATGGATCCATGTTCTCATTCTTTTTACGCCAAATTCTGACTCTACCATCTGAATGTCTCAACAGAAATCCAGACTCATCAGACCAGGCAACATTTGTCCAGTCTTCAACTGTCCAATTTTGGTGAGCTCTTGCAAGTTGTAGCCTCTTTTTCCTATTTGTAGTGGAGATGAGTGGGGTCTTCCAGTGTTGTAGTCCATCCGCCTCAAGGTTGTGTGTGTTGTGGCTTCACAAATGCTTTGCTGCATACCTCGGTTGTAACGAGTGGTTATTTCAGTCAAAGTTGCTCTTCTATCAGCTTGAATCAGTCGGCCCATTCTCCTCTGACCTCTAGCATCAACAAGGCATTTTCGCCCACAGGACTGCCGCATACTGGATGTTTTTCCCTTTTCACACCATTCTTTGTAAACCCTAGAAATGGTTGTGTGTGAAAATCCCAGTAACTGAGCAGATTGTGAAATACTCAGACCGGCCCGTCTGGCACCAACAACCACGCCACACTCAAAATCGCTTAAAATTTAAATCACCTTTCTTTCCCATTCTGACATTCAGTTTGGAGTTCAGGAGATTGTCTTGAGCAGGACCACACCCCTAAATGCATTGAAGCAACTGCCATGTGATTGGTTGATTAGATAATTGCATTGATGAGAAATTGAACAGGTGTTCCTAATAATCCTTTAAGTGAGTGTACAACCAAAAAAAAAAAAAAAAGAGTCAATGGAGTGAGTAAAATGAACTTGATTCAAAGGGAAAACGTCTCGGTTACGTATGTAACCCTCGTTCCCTGAGTAGGGAACGGAGACGTTACGTCAGAAGTGACGGAGATTGGGGGATTTCACATAGAAAGCCAATCCTCTTCGAGTATTTAAACACGAGCCAATGGCATGCAATGCCTTGGGGCTGCGGAATTTTGCATAGCGTACTCCGCCCTACTCCGTGAGTATAAAAGGAGGAAGTGAACGCAACCGCAGTATGTCTTCGCTGAGGAGCCAAGACTGAACTCGGCGTCTACCCAGCGATACAGCAGAAGTGGCAGGGAGACGTAACGTCTCCGTTCCCTACTCAGGGAACGAGGGTTACATACGTAACCGAGACGTTCCCTTTCGTAGTCACTTCGAGTTACGTCAGAAGTGACGGAGATTGGGGGTCTGTGCCATCACGCCATCTTCAAGCTGTCTTGCAGTGCCCTGCGAAAGTCTGGACCCCCGAGCCTTACCTCTTTTTTTTTTTTTTTTTGGGGATCCGACTTTGACACAGGACTACCAAGGTACACTGGGAAACATATCCCGGAAGGGACATGCTACCAGCTGCCTACCGAAGGGAGGACTTACGAATACACATATGGCCACATAGGAACACATATGGAACACTGGAGTACCAACCGCAGGTGGCTACTAATTTCAACTCCAGGGGTGGCAGATGGCTTGCCAAGGGAAGACACATGCTCAGAGAGGCTTACAGTGGATAATACACATGAGACGGTTACCATGGGGAACCGTGCGCATGGAGGCACCTAGCCAGCATCCAGAGCAACAGCAGTGGTGCCCGCATCGTCGGTGCTGGAGGACTCAAGACTTCAATGGAAGAACTGAGGAAATATCGCACTTATCCAGTCCGGGGAGTGGAGTGGCGAGCAAGCGAAGACACCTGAGCGGATCCAGAACTGGCCGAAACGAGTACGTGAGAGGATACCGGCTCAATTCGCAGATTATAGAATCTGGCGAAGGTGTTGGGTGTCGCCCAGCCTGCAGCTCTGCAGATGTCTGTTAGCGAGGCGCCGTGCGCTAAAGCCCAAGAGGAGGCTACACTCCGAGTGGAATGGGCCGTCACACCAAGGGGGCACGGGGACACTTCGTCAACAGAGAGTGCGTGCAGGTCCCTTACTCTCCTGATGGAGACCAATGCAATCAGGAGTGCTGTCACATAGGACAGGGCAAAAACTCTACCGACTGCAAAGGCTCCCGGGGAGGCCTCTGCAGAGCACCCAGGTCTACTGAGAGGTCCCCAGAGGGCAGGAGGGGAGGGAGGCGGATTTAGCCCCCTCGCTCCCCTCAGGAACCTGATGACCAGGTCATGCTTCCCATAGACTTACCTTTCACTGCATCATGAGACGCGGCAATGGCCGCGACATAAATCCAAAGGGTGGAGGGCGACAGCCTACGCTCCAACCCCTCTTGCAGGAAGGAAGCACGACTCCGATCGAACATCTCCGGGGGTCTTCTCAGCGAGAAGAACACCAATTGACGAAGAGGTTCCACTTCAACGCATAAAGGTGTCTCGTGGACGACGCTCTTGCGGAAGTGATGGTTGCCGCCACCGCAGGTGGCAGCGAACTCAAACCTGCCTCGTCCCGTCCTGGAGCCACACGTGCAGCCTCCAAGATCGGGACGAGGGTGCCACAGAGTGCCCCGTCTCTGAGAGAGTAGGTCCGGTCTCAGAGGAATAGGCCAAGGAGGTGCTGTCGCGAGGAGCATGAGTTCGGAGAACCACGTCTTGGTGGGCCAGTAAGGGGCTACCAGCAAGACCTCCTCCTCGTCCTCCTTGATCTTGCACAACACCCGTGCAAGGAGGCTCACTGGGGGAACGCACACTTGCGTGGGCCCCGTGGCCAGCTGTGCGCCAGCGCATCCGAGCCGAGAGTACCGCGGGTCAGAGAATAAACTGGGCGCAGTGGGACGAGTCCCGAGAGGCGAACAGGTCTATCTGTGCCTCCCCGAACTGGTCCCAAATCAGCTGGACCGACTGGGGATGGAGTCGCCATTCGCCGGAGATGGACGGGCCCGGGACAGCTCGTCGGCTGCCCGGTTCCGGTCTCCAGGAATGTAACTGCACGAAGGGACCTCAGGTGCTTCTGACTCCATATCAAGAGGTGGCGGGCGAGCTGCGACAACCGGCGCGAGCGTAGACCCCCCCTGGTGGTTGATGTACGCTACTGCCGTAGTGTTGTCTGAGCGGACAAGCACATGCTGGCCCTTGAGCACGCTCGGAAGCGGTGCCGGGCGAGCCGTACTGCCAACAGCTCGAGGCAATTGATGTGCATGGGGCGCTGGGCTCCTGTCCAGGAACCGGCGGCTGCATGCCCATTGCACATGGCACCCCAACCCGTGGTAGACGCATCCGTGGAGACAACGAGATGCCTAGAAACTCGCTGAATAGGGACCCCTGTCCGTAAAAAGCTGAGGTTCGACCACGGGAAGAAGGTTCGGCGGCACGTCGGAGTCACTGGAACTCGGAGCGAGCCGCGATGCCATGCCCACCTCGGGACTCGATCGCGAAGCCACAGCTGAAGCGGTCTCATATGAAGCAAACCGAGCGGCGTACCGCGGATGCCATATGCCCCAGGAGCCTCTGAAAAGTTTCAGTGGAACCGCACTCTTGCCCTCGAACTGTCGAAGACAAGCCAGCAGTGAGTGCGCGCGCTCGTTCGTGAGCTGCGCGGACATGGCGACCGAGTCTATCTCCATGCCGAGAAAAGAGATCCTCTGCACGGGGCAGAGTTGCTCTTTTCCCGGTTGACCCGAAGGCCCAGACGGGCTAGGTGCCGTAGCACCAGGTCTCTGTGTTCGCAAACCTGAGCTCGAGAGTGTGCTAGTATCAGCCAGTCGTCGAGATAGTTCAGGATGCGAACCCCGTGTTCGCGAAGGGGAACAAGGGCTGCCTCGACGATCTTCGTGAAGACGCGAGGGGACAGAGCTAACCCGAATGGGAGAACGGCGTACTGGTATGCCTGGCCCTCGAAGGCAAACCGAAGAAACGGTCTGTGTCGAGGGAGAATGGAGACATGGAAGTACGCGTCCTTCAGGTCGATCGCTGCAAACCAATCCTGATACCGAACACATTCGAAAATGCGTTTGGCCGTGAGCATTTTGAACGGTAGTCGATGGAGAGAACGGTTCAAAATGCACAGGTCCAGGATCGGTCGTAACCCACCGGTCTTTTTTGGGGACAATGAAGTAGGGGCTGTAAAGCCCGGACCTCACCTCGGCTGGAGGGACCGTCTCGATTGCACCCTTCGCCAGCAGGGTCGCAATCTCCGCTCTCAAGACTGGGGCATTGCCACCAACCATCGTGGAGCGAACTCCCCTGAAGCGGGGTAGAGACCGTGCGAACTGAATCGCGTAGCCGAATCTGATCGTTCTGATGACCCAGTGGGATACCCGGGAAGCGCTAGCCAGGCTTCCAGGAAGTGAGCCAACGGGGTCATGCGAACCACAGACGTCCCCCCGGAGGGGCAGCGAGGCGGGTCGACCGGCATGCGTGCAGGAGTTACCCCGTCCGGATGCACCGTCGAAACCCGCTCCCCGACAGAAGAGACCAGGGAAGGCAGAGCGTTCCACGGGGGTCTGTTCTGCCGGGGGTCTGGCGACAGAGGGGGAAGGGATTGGCGTAGCCCGGGGACGACACACGCACCCTTCCGCGCGCTCCGAGACAGAGAGGAATGAACGGGGCGACGCACTGGACGTCGTGCGCGCTCATTCCAGTCTGTGTGCTCAATGACAGTGTCAGCTTTTCCTCAACCAGCTCAGGGAGCTAGCTAGAACAAAAGATTCTCCACCGGCCCTCCACCGGGGAAGGAGGGGCCCTGCCACCGCCTCCTGAGAAAAACCATGACACTATCACTGAGCGGCCCGCCTCAGGAACATCGCTTCCTGAGGGGGGGGGGCGCTTACCTGTGGCCTCCTCCGCGACGCGAACCGGCTTAAGGCTGCTGCTGGGGCCGCGTGGGAGGGAAGGGAGCCGCAGGGGGGCGTCCTCGGCGGCGAGCTGGCGGAGGCGTCCGAGCCGACGGCTGGTTGGAGGCAGCAGCTGGCCGTCGGGGCAGAGAAACCGCCTTCGTCTGCTCCTAGGCGGTCAAGAAGTGCTGGGCAAAGTCCTGGACCACACCGCCGAACATTATGATGCTCCTGGACCACAGCGGTGGGCATCACCTGACCAAGGGAGCGAGCGACCGCCTCCGTGACCCGTTTAAGGACAAGGTAGGCGGCAGGCTCGCAGCTCGCTTGGTCCGTCACCTCCTCGTGCACATTCCTGAGCAGCTAGCTTTGTAGGTGCTCATCATATGCAGGGCGGAGGCTGCCTGTCCCGCCGCTCTACAGAATCGCGCCGCCATAGACGACGAGAACCCATAGGCTTTGGAGGGGCATAGGCTTAGGCTTCCGGTTGACCGGGGGAGCCCCAGCGTACCCACAGACAGCCGCATCGCCGAGGGGAGGAAGGGCGGGGAACTAAAGCACGCCTTTTTTTTTTTTTTAATTATTTATTTATTTATTTTTTTAGTGCGTGTCAGTTCCGCATGCAACTCGGGGAAAAAAGGAAATTGGGGTTGGCCGTGGCCGTAAGGCGGCAGCGTTACCCAAAAAACAATTATTCAGCCGCGAGAGATCGGGATGGGGCGGAGTTCCACCCCCACCCGATGCTCACGGACGCCCGACATAGCACGGCCATCATCGCGGGATCAGACACGGCGGCGCTGACGCTCCCGAGGGAGGCAACGCGGCCGCATCCTCACTTCCCGAGGAGTCAGGCCCGCCTAGTGATGCTGTGATCGACATCGCATCATCATCTGGAGCGCTGCCCGAAGCAGCCGGTGCCACCGAAGAAGCAACCGACTGAATCGAACTAACGCTCGCTGGCTCTCGCACTGAGGCGGGAGGTGTGGCCCGAGGAATCGTCGGGGCTTTATCCCACACCATCACCGTAAAATCACCAGGTCCCCGGGTCGACGGGTCCCCTATGGAGGAAACCGATCGAGCGGGGGGGACCGGGACTCTCACTCAAGTGAGATCATTGAGTCTCGACCTCAGTGTAGAGATGGTCATGTTCCCACAGAAGGAACATGAGTCATCCACGAACGCTGCTGCTGCATGCTGAAATGCCCAGGCATACAAAGCAGCGATCGTGACCATCAGATGACGACAGAAATCAACCACACCCAGAAGAACACGGGCGAACCGTCTTTAAAAAGACGTGCGCGTGCAGCTCTTTCAATGAGAGGAGGAAATTCACTCTTTCAGCGCTGAAGCGACCAGGGAGAAGCGCAAAGTCTGGCAGACCACTGCTCAGATCGCAGGCGATGCAGAATCTCGCTGGGTACCGCCGTCACACCAACACTGAAGAGGACGCTCGTCTCGAAGAGTCTTGAACAGTGAGAATGGCTTTCAGGAGTGAAGAAGTTCTCTTGGCTCCGAAGCGAAAACATACTGCGGTTGCGTTCACTTCCTCCTTTTATACTCACGGAGTAGGGCGGAGTACGCTATGCAAAATTCCGCAGCCCCAATGCATTGCATGCCATTGGCTCGTGTTTAAATATTCGAAGAGGATTGGCTTTCTATGCGAAATCCCCCAATCTCCGTCACTTCTGACGTAACTCGAAGTGACTACGAAAGGGAACTAGATTATTTTTCTGACCCCTTTGGCATACATCTCCTTTTAAGCATAAAATCACTCAATGTATCAAAGTCATTTTGTTTCTCACTTAAACATTTCTTAATTTAAAATTTTTTACATATTTGTACTGACAAAAACACTGAGTAAGAAAGTAATTTTTTGACCTTCGACTCTCAGATTGCTTATTTGGAACAGATTTTCTAACAAAGGCAGATTTTTCCCACATATCTCTTTACATAAATGCCTTCTGAATGAAGCTTTTAAACAATAGAACGGAGGTGACTTCACCCAGACGATAGTGTGACTGGGGTATAAAATACAATGTTTACAGATGAAATCCATACTTTCAAGACACTGAGAAATGTGGGGTTGCCAGAGGTATGCAGAAAAATGAGCTGAAGACAATGAGACGCTTTTGACAGTAAACTGTAGGTTGCATACAAAGAGACAGGGGTCAAGTTGAAATTGTCCATCACCCAGACAAGCAGAACTCATTTGGATGCAAACGAGTGCCTACAATATTCAAATATTCAATATATATTCAGAGCTTGGGAAAGCGCTGGACTGACGGACCCTCCCCCTACAGACACGCTTCATACCCGTGTTCAGCCGCCGGGTTCAGAGGTAACGTGCAGCTGTGTGGGATGTATGTTTACTATGGCATCTTTGACTTAAAAAAATCTCAGAAAAACACACAGACCTACGGAAATCTGTGAAAGGATAAAATTGATCCAAATATTATTGAGCTGGAAACTATGTTACGTTATTTTTAAGTTATTTGACGGACAGAGCAGTTGTGGGACTCGCAGAAGAGCACCTGTCACAAAAACGTCAAGGCATGGGAACATTTTTTTCCTCTTATTACTCCACATACGTGTTCCCATGAGGAGTTCTGGAGGAAAAGGGTTCACTTAAACGACAGATGTTTTCTATGTCTTTGATTTGAATCACTAGAAAGGTCACTTATATCAAAAAGGTACAATCATTTTGTACACTTTGACTGTCCTTAAATGAAGTTTTAATAAAGGAGTAGTAATAGCAATTCCTTCCGATGGATGTAGTAATACTTGAGTCATTACTAATGGGTTACAGTTACCTTATATTATACATTAATTATGAATAGCAGTTCTTAGTGTTCAGTGAGGTATGAAAGTTAGCTAATAGTGAACTATATTCAACTGAGCACTAATACTTACTAATTTGATAATCAGAGTTTCTTGTTAGTTAATAGTTACTAGAGCGTTAATAGTGTGTTACTCATTTGTTCCTGTGTCATTATTCGGACATATATGAAGGAACATTATGCTAAAGTGTTACCAGGTTTGCTTTGTGTGTGTGTGTGTGTGTGTGTGTGTGTGTGTGTATATCTTCCAATTTGTGATTTATAATGCAGTGAATCATTGGTCAGAGTTTGGGTTCTTGCCACTGTCGCCTTTGGCTTGTTTATGGGGTCACTTAAAGGAGTAGTTCACTTTTAAATAAAAACTTTTGCTGATAATTTACTCGCCCCCATGTCATCCAAGATGTCCATGTTATTCTTTCTTCAGTCGAAAAGAAATTAAGGTTTTTGATGAAAACATTCCAGAATTTTCTCCATATAATGGACTTCAATGGGAACCAAACGGTTCAAAGTCCAAAAGACAGTTTCAGTGCAAACTGTTCAAAGGGCTTTAAACGATTCCAGACGATGAATAAGGGTCTTATCAAGCAAAACAATCGCTCATTTAATAAATAAATAACAAAGATTAAGTTTTATAAGCTCAAATGGTCGCCTTGCTCTGTTCTGTGATGCACGTTCGTGACTCTCCTGTTCAAACTCGTTCATCAAAATGAACAAATCTTTTTTTGTGTCATTTGGTTCAGTCAACGAACGAAATGAACGAAAAAGATTCGTTCATTTTAACATGGGGGTGAGTAAACTCCTTTAACTAAGTTCGGGCTCGGAGCTCGGAGCCCTCACTCCGTACAGCACGCCAAATACGCATTTAATCCTACTGCCTCAAAATTATATGCAAGTGTGAACTTGTAAAAATTAATTAATTAATTAATTAATTAATTTTTGAGATCGCCTTATGAACAAAGGCTTTATGTGATGCTGCCTTTGAATGAGGAACAGAATAAGGCCGGAGTGCATAATGCCTATAAATGCTGTGTGCAGCCAACACACAGTATCAACGATTAAGGCTGTGAACAGTCGTTGAACCCTTGACAATCAGGATTTGAAAGATTTGACTTTTTTACTCATGGGCCAATTTGGCTTCTACATTTTTTTTACTTACTGGACATTCAGAACTTTTACTAGCCAAAAAAAAAAAAAAAAAAAAAAAAAAACAGAAAAAAAAAAATTAACCTGATTAACTATGTCACAGCTTTTAGAAATATATATGTATAATTAGGGCCGGGCAACGATTAATCACGATTGATCGCATCCAAATTAAAAGTTTGTGTTTACATAATATATATGTGTATAGTGTGTATAATTACTGTATATTGTATATATAAATACACACACATGTGTGTATATATTTAAGAAATATTTGCATGTAGCCTATATACTGTATATATATTTATACATCATTTATATTAAATATTAATATTAATATTTGATATATTAATAAAAAAAAATCTTAAATATATACTTGCATGTGTATGATTTTTTTATATATATACACAAAATAATTATACAATTATGTAAACACAAATTTTTATTTTGGTTGCGATTAATCGCGATTAATCGTTGCCCAGCCCTAATATATATATATGAAGAGTTCAGATGCAAAAGCCTCTAAATGCCATTTGAAATTTTCTTCTTTAATGATGATTTTTATGAAACTTGTATATTTAAGTTCAGTGATTTCACTTAAATGGCAATGATAATTACCTATTAATTGTTATTTAAGTGAAATTACTGAACTTAAATATACAAGTTTGATAAAAATCATCATTAAAGATGAAAATTTCAAATGGCATTTAGAGGCTTTTGCATCTGAACTCTTCATATATATATAATCAAATTTGGATTCAAACATTCATTACTTATTCAAACAAAATCCTGTCATCCAGCATCTCCTCCTTTCCTGTTTCATCCTCATCCTTTTCACTTTTCAATTTGTTTCAGGAGGACATATCAATGAATACAGTACAATGAACATAACAAATATAGGATGTTGGAAAATACCAATGTATTTTCTGTTAATGAAATGCCTTTTAATCTTCGCTTGCAAATGAACAAGCGTACAGTTGTTTGTTGCGTTGTGACGTGTGTTTAAGTAAGCCAGATATGCACAGATTCTGCGCAATACGCTGTTTTAATATATCATGATGACTGTTGCGTATTTGTGATAAATCAAAGGTCTGAGCAAAAGTGAGTAAATATAAGTAACCCTCCAAATCGTCTCGTGATTTGACAAGGGTTTCCCGCCGCTGTTGATTTCTACCCACATTTGGCAGGTCGACGGGGGTTCATTTCGAACCCTGTTGACAGTCACCCATAGGAATGCCACAAAACACGCCAACCCGATCCAAATCCATCCGCATCACCACTGAGCCACTTGAGCGTCACCCATAAGTCATTGCACATCAGACACCTTTTATTTCCTAAACGCATCAGAGCCACCTGATGCCAGCCATCATTTTCAGCCCAGGATCAATTGAAATCCTGTGTCATTGGAAACTCTGTACGGATGAGCTAATGAAATAAACACAATTGGATAGCAGAGAGTGTGGGTCAGGCCAGAGTAAGTGCCTATTTACCTGAATGAGAGGCTGGTATAATGTATTGGAGTGGATATCACATTAACCTGCCAAAGCCTTTTTAAATGGGGTCCAGGGCTTAAACTGATTTATCTATTGGCTCCCCCAGGGGCACTTTAGAGTGTGCAGCCCATCCAGCTCACCCATCAGAGCAGATATCATTACTGCTCAGTCAGGCCAGCGCACTCACACTACAGGTGTGTGTGTGTGAGCCAACACTGTAAGTAAAAATAATAATAAACCCAGAATGGCACATATTAGATGTATTTCTGAAAATCTAACAGAGGGAATTGATTGGATTGTCAAAGTGGGCTATACTTAGCAGGACGGAGTCAAGTGTTTGGAGGACAGGGGTTGAGAGGGGTTCATAACATGTTCACCTAACCCTCATGTCCTTTCAGAAACGTATCGGCTCACTTTATATTTTAGGTGTCTTTGACTACTATGTTCTTACATAATAATAATAATAATTGTTGGGCATACAATGTTATTGTGTTGATGTTGAATTGCTGCTATTAAGGTGGATCCGCACTGTAAAAAATGAATGTGCTTTATTTAATCAAACAAATTGTGGCAACAGATTACAAGCAATATTATTAATTACATTTAACAAATTAGAATTGAGTAATAATGAATCAAATTAATTCCTTAAAAGTTTAAGGAATTTTAAATGAGCAACAACAACAACAACAACCAAAAAACATACATTTAAGTCACCATTACTCTCAGAAAAAAAGGTACAAAAGTTGTCACTGGGGCTGTATCTTTTCAAAAGGTACACTTTTGTACCCAAAGGTTGCATATTGATACCTTAGTGGTACATATTAGCACCTAAAATGCACATATTAGCACCTGAAATGTACATATTAGCACCTAAAATGCACATATTAGCACCTGAAATGTACATATTAGCACCTAAAATGTACATATTAGCACCTAAAATGTACATATTAGGACCTAAAATGGACATACGTATTAGCCCCTGAAATGTACATATTAGCACCAAAAAGGTACATTTTAGTACCTAAATGTACATATTACCACCTAAAATGTACATATTAGGGCCTAAAATGGACATTTTAGCCCCTGAAATGTACATATAGCACCTAAAATGGACAAAAGTTTACCTTTTGAAAAGGTACAGCCCCAGTGACAGCTTTTCTGAGAGTGTATGGTGATCGGTGTTTGTTTTAAAATGACGGTTTTCTCCTTCAGTGAATCTGCTTGTTAACATCAGGTGTCTTCAATGTTGTCAATGTAAATAAAGAGTTCTTAATTAATCTTTGACGTCTGTCTGTTAGTGAGATATTTTTGTTAAATTTTTTGGTGTAAACTCTTTTAAGGAATAATTTGATTAATTATTACTCAATTCTAATTTGTTCAATTTAATTAATAATATTGCTTGTAATCTGTTGCCACAATTCTATTGATTGGATAAAGCATATTCATTTTTACAGTGTATAGGTGTGTTTAAGAGAGGGTTAAAAGGTAAAGGAAGGCTCCGTGTAATTATAGATGTAATTACATACAGTAAATGAAATACAGCTGTAACTATGTGCAGGTATTTTTCATATAAGTTCAGTGTACATGCATTTTTAAAAATGACCAATTCAAAATGTTACATAGTGTACTAGTACATGTATATTAGTTAAAGACACTTTAGTGGGACTGACTTTCTTGGAGAATATGAAAGAAGATATTTTGAGCAGTGGGTTTTAGATGTTGTTTTAAATGTTGTTCGATTCGCAACGTTCTTCAAAAATCTTGCTTTGTATTTGTGGTGAGCAGGACGGCCGAGGGACGTGAGAGAAAGTTGCGAGAAAGGGTCTTGTTTGTGGCGAATAAATTACTTTTATTTTATTATTTTTTCTTGTTCTCTCAAAGTTTTCAAAGCTTGTAAGTTCGACATTTAATGAACTTCCAGTTGTCTGAGTGAAATCTTGGTACAACCACAGCTGTAAAACCAGCACCCATCTAAGAAGTCAATTAATAATTTGCATGCATATAATGAAAGAAATGTAGACCTTATCATGAGAACTGTTTCATTTGTGAGATAAAACGCGCTGCATGATCAGAGATAACATTTACACAAAGAACAAGCACCGTGTGTGAGAGCGAGACTCGACTGTACACAGAAGAAAACACACAAGATCCACACTAAATATGAATACTAATCGCAAGAATAAACTAAATATAAAGCCATTTATTAAGTACAGTCAGGTGTCATTTGTTCAATTTGTTGTTAATGGACATATTTGGTGAGGTTATAAGATGATAATACAAGCATAATGTTTGTGATGACCTAATTTCTCTGTTTAATTGCAAATTGAGGTCTCACTGATTTTAATAAGGTTTTATATATTCATTTGTTTATTAAAACTTATAATATAGCTTTGTGTGAGAAATAGGCTTACATTTTTGTTGTTTTCCCAGAAAATCTTAATCTTGCTATACAGTTGTGGTCACTATTCAGTTCACTGTACACTGTAAAAAATATTGTTGGTTTAACTTAAAAAATGAAGTAACCTGGTTCCCTTAAAATTTTAAGTTGATTGTATTGGAAAAAGTGAGTTAAAACAATGAAGGAGATTGATTTAATCATCAGAAACTCAAAATAATAAGTTATCTGAACTAAATAAATTATTTAAGTTGATTCGACAAAAGAAAAAATGTTGTGATAACAAATCTTGAAAATACTTATTAAAAACAGCAGTTTGAACATTCTTCTAAACATTTACTTTTGTGTTCCACGGTTTTACAGTGACCTTGTTACATGTTACATGTAGTTACCACAGTAATAACTTTAAATTATGCAAACTAAAGCAAAACCGAACCCTATAATAAATACATGTTGATATTTAATATTACTCAATACTTAAATGATTAACTGCACTGTAACAAGAGCCCTGTTTACACCTTGTATTAAGATGTATTTTTCTCTTGATTTGTGTGCAAACACATGGCTGGTTGCTTTGCGTATGTGTTTACATTGTCTTGTTTTACCTCGTTTCCTTGTTAATGTTGTATCAGTGACACCTGTGATTGTGATCATGTGTCCTTACCACGCCCCTTGTTCATCAGTGTCACCTGTACCTTTGTGATTATGCGTTCTAAGCTTTCTAAAATGCGACTAAAACCAACAATTTGATCAATTTAAACTAAATGTTGGACTCAATACAGTGTTCCTTACAACTTACTAAAGATCCAGTGATCCATGGATATTGACATGCGGCCAGGAATCGTGTTTCCTGACGTTTATGTTTGCCTGATTTCAACACCGGGGAAATAAAAGCAATATAGACCTAAACATAAAGCAAATTTGCCTGTGAGCGCTTTATATAAATACAATATAGGTCTAAATCCGGGTGATCACTTATATCAGTGTTATATATATAGCCTATATATCATCATATCGTCCAGCCATAAAACGTTTTTTTTTTTTTTTTTTTTTTTTACAAAATATATGGGTATGGTTTTACAGCTAAATTCAGCATATTGACAAACTAATAACTGCAAATCCACTTTTCGCTGACTGGAGTCCAGTTGTTTCGATCCATTTGTTCCTCTTTCTATAGCAGTCTGTAAAAATATACCTCTGATTTTTTTGTTAAATCTAGTTGAACAGTCAATCACAAAGCTCTTTCCCACTTTATATGTGTTGTGCTTGTTTTTCGCGGCATTCACGCTGAAAACAAATACAGCCGCTCAGTCTTTTTGCCACTCACTGTGAGGAACTGCAGGCGCTCCGGCCGACGGTGACGTCACACGCATACCCTCTATTGTGATCTGTCTGTTAATGTTCCAGTTCCGTTTTATTGTCAAGTCTAGTTGTTGTCTTAGTTGCTGTTTGTTTGCCTCATCATGGGTCTTTGTTTTCTGGTTATAAATAAACCGTGTTTTGGGTTCTATTTAGCGTAACATGACAAAATCGGGTCTAAAACGTTTTGAGCTTGTCCACTTTAGACCACTTTCAGAGGTAGTTCAAAACACATTTGACCCGATTGCTTTCGTAGTGTAAACGCTCATGTGGTCGAATGTGTTCAAATAGGCCGACTGACCTCACGTGTGAACATTATTGGAAGAGCTCTAGTCAGACAGGATTTAAACTGTGACGGCTGGAGACCCAAGTTTAGTTTAAAGATGAAAAACGTACCAATAGGGTTGGGTATCGAGAATCGAGTATCGATTGGAACCGGGACTAACTTTTCGTTTTTCCCGGAATCGTTCAAAAGTTAAAATTTCGATTCCTAGTTTCGATATTCACAGTCCGCCGAGCGGAAGAAGAAACCGCTAAACAACACCAACGAAGAAGCGTCTACCGGAAGTGTTGGCATAACCACGCGAGTCGAACATGAGTACCTTACGTCGGCGATCCAAAGTGTGGCTTCGCTTTTCTAAAAATAACGAAATCTCGGCAAAATGCAAAATTTGTGACAAAAGGAGTATTTTTACAGAAGGAGTATTTCCTTCAGAAAGGATTATTTCCTTCAGAAAGGCCGTTGGTTAGCAAGGTTAGCTAAACTTTTTTGACCCTGCCTCTTAAAAGAATCGGAATCGAGAATCGTTAGGAACCGGAATCGAAACAAGGAATCGGAATCGGAATCAGAATCGTTCAAATTCAAACGATACCCAACCCTACGTACCAATCACAATGTTCTCTCATCATTCATGATTTGTAACACACACTCACAGCGTTTGGCTGGTCTGGTTCGACCCTCCCCTCGTAGAAATGGTTGAAAGTGGACAAAAAAGTCGGATTAAAATACAGGTGTGAACGGGACTGTATCTCCCTCGTCTACTTGTGATCCGATCGACCCAAATGCATCTTGATACCAGGTGTAAACACAGCCAAGGACACAAGATGAAGTGTTCCTGAGCAGTCACACTGGCTGTGAAAGACGTTCTGGTCTCCACTCACCTCATCTGGTTGGGTCACCACCACAGCTGGCGTTTCTTCCTCGAGATCATATCTTCTCTGTGTAATGCGGTTCTCATGATCTTGCTTTAGTTCTTCCTGATCAAACCCCTCGTTCTCCAGGATCTGTTCAGTTTCTTGTTCAGTAGGATCGTGCCGGCGACTGTGGCTTTGACTGGCTGCGGACTCATCTGTGAAGGCCAGAGCTGGAGCGGAGGTCTCGAGGTCTGGCTCTAGTCCGTCTCGGGTGAGATGTTTTAACTCACAAATGTGCTGCTCTGATCCTAAAGACGATGGAATGAACTCATGCGTCGAAAGCTCAGACTCCTGAAAATACAGAGAAGAACACATATATTTTTAGACCTGCCAGTTTTTCCAAAAAGTTAATCAAATTATTTACATTATACGCCATATAATTAAATGTCAATATGATGTTTATTTCTATGTTATAAATCACTGGCCAGGGGTGGGTTTCCCGCAAGCATCGTTAGCCAACTATGGTTGCAAGTTCCGTCGTTACGAATAGAGTTCAATGGAAATTGCGACCAACTTGCGACCATAGTTGGCTAACGAAATCCATTTTGCATTCAAGAAACGGCTGCTCACAAACTGTAGAAAATGTTTAGTCAGGTGACCTGAAAAATGTGCCTATTAATTACTAACCAAGTAATTCTAACCAACCAACCGCTATAATAACGATCCTCTGTTGACCTCAAGTGGATTTTTTTTAAATACATTTTTATAAGTTTTGCCATTTTACTGGATAATTGGATTGGTTATTTTTAATGTGACCACTTAACAAATTAACAGTTAATTGCACATTTCAAAGTACAATTATAATATTACATATTATATGTAGTGTTCACACATTTAGGGTGCTTTCACATCTGTAGTTCGGTTCATGTGTTCTGGACCAAGAGTGAAAAATGATACTTTGTAGCATTTTTCAGGGGTTTTGGTTCGTTTTCACACCATACTGATTGCTCTGGTCCGAATCAGTTGATGAGTTGATGAAACGAATCAAAATATAGTCACGTGACAGCATTCACATTACTCGTTGTCCAGATATGTCTTGAACATATTTCCATAACTGCACTTCGATTGGTCAGAACGTGCGTGAAAATCCCAACAGAACTCCCAACAGTAAACAAAGAGGATCGAGCAAAATCCGGCTGACATGCGGAGAATTAACTCACAATATATGTTCAGAATCAGCACGAGCTTTATCCTTTTGCAAATAAACAACAAAGCATAGACGCGATATAAATAAGAGAATCACTGTGCGGTGTGGACAACTTCAGTGTTCATGATGAGTGTTTTAGTGAGAGTGCAGAATGAGGTAAGTCAGTCATGGCTTAAAGGGAGCTCTATTGGCTATATAAATAATCATTTTGTTTTACTACGGCAGCTGGTTTAGTCCAAAAATGCGCAATTATTTGGCAGTTGGGTCTGTTCGAGGTCGGATCATATTCTCACCACAAACGAACCGCTCCAGAGTTTGTTTGAAAAGATACAGTCGGTTGGTCTGGGAACGCCCCCGGGAACGCCCCGTCACGTGGTGTGAATTTAGCCCGTGGGGGAAAACATTGCCTTGGCGCTCATTGAAATACATGGGACAATCATGCCGAAGAGTTGCTGTGTCGTTTTCTGTACCACCAATAAACTAACAAATTATAAATTGAAGTTCAACAGCCTTTCTTACATACATACAGAACCGGATAGGAGGACAAAATGGCAAAATTAATCATATCTTATTAGATTACTGTGTGAGTAGAGGTCCCTGTGTGATATAGTAGTAGATGTTTAACTCGTATTATTGGAGATATTATTGGAGATATTATTGCAGATTTGTCTGACGTTACATCCCTTACGAAAAAGAACTATAGTAATCCTATGGCTATTAGTATTCTATAATAGTGTATAATACTTCTGTGATGTTCTTTAATACCTCTATACTTAGGCTATATGTCCCAAAATACTATAGTATTCCTATAGGATTAACGTTACTATAATATTTTGTCCTAAAATACTACAAGATTCCTTTAGTTGTTTTTCATAAGGGATGTCTCAGTCACATTAGCGTTATAAGCTGGTTATCAGCTGAAGGTTATCAGACTGTGAGAATTCGGATAACTGTCAGCAAAGTCCCTCTGCAACTTCGTATCTACTAACTGATCACCGTTTTACAAAAGGATTAACAGTTTGAAGTGAAGCATACGTACAATTGGTAAGTGACATGGACTTATATTAACTTATACGCAAGTTGTTTGAGTAATAGGCTTGTGTTGCCCCTGTTGCTTCCGCGATGTCTTACCTGGAGATTCAATCAGATAACTTACAATAGTCTGTCAATATGACACGCCCGGTGGAGATGAGACCTCTCTGGAAGTGGCCATAAAATAGTCAATATGACATTTTTGTCATTCAAATACATAGGATGGTCGCGCTGCTTTCCCCCACGCCGACCACGCCCCCAACTATGACGCGCTGCCGACTGTATGTAAGCGTACGCTTGTTTGGTCTGCTTTTGGTGCGCTCCCGAGTGTGATTGCTGCCTTCACACCTGACCAAAGGAACCTCACCAAGGGTTAAAACAAACTCTAGTGCGATTCAACCGAACTAAATGAGGCAGGTGTGAAAGCACCCTTAGTTCAGTTATCTTCGTTCTTTTGGTCCGGACCAAGAGAAAGGAAAAAGATTTTGACATTTAGTCACTTAACATTCACACTGACATTTTAAACACCTAATGAAAGATACAAAAAAAGTATTTTATGACGTGTAATTTGCAATGGAACTTACTGAACATCCAAAACAATGCTGTGTGCTGGGATAAATGTGCTTGTTTTGAGTGCCACGCTACATATGACGCGGTTCTGATGCCTGTGCGGAACTATGATGGGCAACATCGAGACTATGATGAGAAAAAACAGGTTAGCTCGAGCATTCTGTCCTTTTTAGGGCCGCATCTTGTGACATCATGTCCTATTTTTGGTCTTTGTTCCGTGTTGCGTTCATATTTCAGTCGAACCGTAGGCCTATCTGAGTTAATGTGGAAGGGGACAGAGACCCCTGAAAATGTGCATCTGCGGATGTGTTCACACATACAAATAATCATATAGAGTAAAGAGTAAGTGTATTTGGCATGCTGTCCGAGGGCAGGCTCCGAGTTCGGTATCTGATCCAAACCCAGAGTTCTCGGGGGAGTATCCCTGACTGGGATAGAAACCAGACGAGAGTGAGGAGACGGGGTGGTGGAGAGATGCAGAAAACTGTTGAGGAACATAGGTGAGTCGGCTATGTATATACACTGAACAAAATTATTGCAGCGCATTTTAGGCCATGTCCACACGGACACGGGTATTTTTATAACCGTGACTTTTTTTACGCGGTTCGGCCGTTCGTCTACACGGAAACGCAGTATTAGGACACTGAAACCGAACATTTTTGAAAACCCCTGCCAGGGTGAGTATTTTCTGAAACGCCGGTTGCAGTGTTGTCATGTAGACAGCGAAACCGGTGTTTTTGCACCGCTGACGGCTTCTGATTGGCTTACGTGGCTTTACGGTTAGGTTTATATCGCCGCCTGCTGGTGTTGCATGCTCTTGACAGCGCTTAATGTCTTGTTTTTGCGTTTGGAGGGGTTTTTTTAAACGCAGGAGGGAAAAACTACGGTTATAAAAATACCCGTGTCCGTGTGGACATGGCCTTAGAGTGGCCTTTTATAGTGGCCAGCCTAAGGCACACCTGTGCCAAAATCATGCTGTCTAATCAGCATCTTGATATGCCACACCTGTGAGGTGGATGGATTATCTCGGCAAAGGAGAAGTGCTCACTAAGGCCCTGTTTACACGAGAACGCTCGCGGGTGAAAATGTAAAAATATTTTATCGGATGTGTCTTTCGTTTACACGGCGACTGCGTTTTTGGGACTTAAAAAACGCAAAAAAGTGAAACCACCCTCCAGAGTGGAAATCTTAAAAACGCTCCACTGCCGCGTTCCCATGTAAAGGGTAAAAACGCAAAAGTCTGCTTGACAGTGAAGGTTGTACGCAGGCGCACGGACTTGGTGTTGTTGTGTGGCAGTGCTCCACATTGCCACCTAGCCGCCTGAAGTGCATACTACATTGAATTTCACACACTTTTGTGTCACCATTTGCACACGGATTTCCCACCCAAAATGCTTGTCTAAACGCGTTTGTTTTGCGTTTTCTCTTCAGAATCGTTTCTGTGTAAAGATAGCCTAACACAGATTTATGCCTGGTTCAGATTACACAATTTTTTTTTTGTCTGTGTTATGTTACGATAGTCACTGTGTCAGATTACACAGTAGAAACTAGTAGCGAGTGACTTCCAGAAACGAACGTAAACAAGCAATGGATGAAGCAGTGAGTGTTGTACTGGCTGTCCTGGGTTCAGAAAAAAGTAAAAAAAGGAAGAAAACCTGACAATGGACACGTTCCTGGATTGCTCGGCATTGCCTTTTCAGCATGAAAAAAATACACGGTGTGAGCATGTGAACTGGTTGAATTGCATGTGTCTCATGGCCATTGCGCGAGACTTGAGAACCCTGCTTGAAGAGGACATTATGGGCTGTCAATCCTCCAAAGAGAACTTGAGGTAAAATATTGTTTTCTTTTATATTTTTACTTTTAGTTTTAACATTAGTACCATCGTCTCTCTTTCGTTTCGCCATTTTTGAAAGTTGTGTACGGAAAAGCTTCTGTGCTCCTATTGGTCAACCTCATACATGTGACGGAACCGTCGTGGACGACCGTTAAAAAATTAAACATGCTAGTCTTTTTGTCGTGATGCATCGCAGACGCGACGTAGGTTGTCGCCCACTATGACACACTATACGAGATGATACGATCGAATCTTACGTCCCGACGCCCGTTGTCATTTACGAATCCCCACAACACCCTACGTCAAACGGATTGTTCCAAAATCAGGCTAAAATCGTGTAATCTGAACCAGGCATTAGACAGATTTGTGAACAGTATTTGAGAGAAATAGGTCTTTGGTGTACATAGAAAAAGTTCAGCTCATGAAACATTGGGGCAAAAACAAAAGTGTTGCATTTGTATTTTTATTCAGTGTATATAGGCCTTTGCACATGCTGATTGGAAAGATAATTTTAACATGTTCCTCGTGAACTTTACATCATTAAAACGAACCCTGGTGCGATTGCTGTGTTTAGTGCGGTTCATTTGAATATGTGTAAAGCGCACCAAATCCAATGCAAACGAACTCTGCGGTCGGCATGTAAACAAACCAAAAACTGGACATGATGTCACGAGATGTGACACTAAAAAGGACAGAATGCTCAAGCAAACCTGTTTTTTCTCGTCGGGATGTTGCCCATCACAGTTCAGTACAGGCATCAGAACCGCATATCCTCGCAGATCTTCAGATCTTCCTGCCGACGTTCGGATTACACACTTTATAAGCTCTTCACAAGTTCTTCTCAGTTGGTTAAACACCATCATATGTTGCTACGTATAAAAAAATGTCAATGTGAACGCTACGCAGACCAGGACTAAATGTTTTTTTGGGGGGTCCAGACCAAATTAAACAAGCGAACTGAACAACAACCCTGTGTCCGCTTGTTTGGTGCACACAGGGTTCGCATGGTAGAGTTCACACTTGAAACCAAATTAACCACACTAACAGAGAAATCGCACCATAAAATCATGACATACAGTACATCGGAAATATATGTTTATCAGTACAAACCAACATTTGGTAGAAAACTGTCTAGCCTCTACTGAGTGATATTGTAGCTTAATTCAATCTAAATATTCGACTGTGTTACCCATTCCGGCATATTTATTGCTCAAGTCACACCAAACCATCATTAAAGAAACATTACCACACTAACTTCCTCTTATCGTCACCGTAACAGCATCATGTGCCGTTTTTGTGCTAATCT
The DNA here is from genome assembly GCF_016745375.1 of Pimephales promelas. The sequence goes on along the minus strand of NW_024121788.1, from coordinate 1,799,644 downwards.
AAAACGGGTTGACAAGCACAAATCCCCTTTAGCTGAGGAATAACATTTCACTCAGCGCCGGCATGATTACTCTTCATTAGCCTGTAATGTGACAGTTTGACAAGTGCAGTGGCTGTTTTAGTCACCTGCTGATGCGTGTACACGGCCCGGTGGAGATGAGACCTCTCTGGAAGTGGCCATTAACCACAGTTCATCTGTCAGACTTCAGTCCACACTCAACCTCCACTCCACTTCATTTGGAAATTGAAATCCCAGTGGACTTTGTGTCATTTATAGCAGCGGTCATGTTCATTAAGACCTCAGGGGTGGCCATTTATATTCCGGCGCTACACTTCATGTTGAGGCTTGTAACGATTTACTTTTTTGGTGAAAAAATAAGTTCAATTTTTATTTGCACATCCATTGCTTTCTGAAACAAAACCCCCATCCAAAATGTTTTAGATTTTTCCCACCAGCCAGAAAACTGGAAATCAACCAGATAAGTCCTTCAATGAGACGTCACGTTAAAATATCCCAGCATGCTTTCCACATGTCACAGCTGTTCTTGCCTCCATTTCCACTGGCATGTCATGTCTTTCATTAGACAAGAATGTCTCGGTAAAATGTCCCCCCCATTCAAGTTGGTTTAAACAGTCAGGTCCAATGGGTATTCATTACACACGGATTGGTAACTGGCTAGGAATTGCTTTCCTGTACATAATGGTCAGATGTGTAATCCAAGCCTTTTGCAATTAATTAAGAAACGCTGTGGACATGTGGCCGCTTGTACTTTGGCCCTGTCTGGACAATGACTGATTCGTCTTGGACTGAAGAAAATGTAAAGCATTTGATGTTTCTGAATACTTGTGCAATGAAGTAACTCCACTGTTAGATTTGTCAGGAATCGAATTAATCTGAAGATTCAGTGTTGGGATAACACTGTTAAAACTGTTACTAGCTAACCTTGTCTGCCCAAAGCTACATTAAAGTTCAACTCCTGTCATGACCATGCAAAGTCTAAAGGTCATTGCACACTGTCCGAAAAATTCGTATGCGTGTTTTTTGTCATTCGGTGGCTCTGAATTGTCAAAACACCTCTCAAAATGCTTGCTATTGATGCAAAAAAAAAAAAAAAAACGAAGAGTTCACTTGAAATGAACATGATTGACACAACATGAGGTCGCATCTATTTTTTAACGTGCAAAATTTCGGACGAGAACTTTTGATGCGCAAAAGAAGAAAAATGGGGCCCATGGGAATTACACAGGTAACACCTAATCTGCCTAGAATAGTAGTCTCATTGCTAAAAGATCAATTTAGGTCATATTTGAATTGGAAAAATTAATATAAGTCTTTTCACAAAAAATATAAACTGCCCATTTCTGCTTTTAAACACTCCAGAATATCTCGCCACATAGGCTTCTCTTTTCAATGCAGTTGTGGCTGTTTTACAAACTGAGGTACAAAACTAAATAATTTTCTGTAGTACTCGACATCACAAACATTAACGCTTTTACAAGTAATGTGAGCTATGTTATCAGATCACTTTATTTCGAGTAGCTAGTAGAGTAGAGCATTACTTTTCAATTTACAACATAATATGCAGAGGAGTTGTGTGCGCTGTGTGTTAACTTATTGTAGTTCTAAGGGCCAGATTTACTAAACAGGGCAAATAAGCGTCAGAAAAATTCCATAAAAACAATTCCATAAAAACTATTCCATAAAAGTGGAAAGTCTTACGTGTTAGCTACTCACAACGAGCAAATTAAAGAAGACAGCCGGTTCATTTACATGTGACCAACACAAGACCAAAATGAGCAAACAAAGCGTATTAGCATCTGGTTTAAAGGTGCAGTGTGTATTTTTTAGCGACATCTAGCGGATCGGTTGCAAGTTGCACAGTATTCAGTATACCTCAAAATGAATAAAAACAGTGAGATGCAACCTCAGAATTACACGTAAACCTTTAACAATTAAATATGACACATACCAAAAATATACTTTATGCATATAATCACACTTTATTAACCTTTGATGCTGACCTTTGATGATCCAATTCAACCATGCCAATCAGCATACATGACATAGATAAGCATCACATTTGTTTCTTTTTATTTTTTTATTGCCGAATTAATGTTGATCTTTCTTTTCCTGTGTCCTTTTTATGTTATTAGGTGAGAAAAAGTAACGCAAAAGTAACGTAACGCATTACTTTCCATAAAAAGTAACTAAGTATTCTACTTTTTTAGGGAGAAAACCAATATTCTATCACATTACTTTTAAAATGAACTTTCCCTAACACTGGTCACAGACAAGCTTAAAGGGATAGTTCACCCAAAAATGAAAATTCTGTCAGTATTTACTCACCCTCGTGTTGTTCCAACCTGTAATGCTGCGTTCACACCAGATGCGAATAGCGCGTCAAATTCATGTCTACCGCGTCTAGTTTGACGCTTGACCACTTTGTATAAATTCGCACGTAAATTTCGCTTCAAAATTTTGTTTTTACACGCATCAGTTTCACTCTTGACGTGTGTAAAAACAAAAGATTGAAGCGAAATTTACACGCGTCAGAATGGAAATCCGTTGGCGGTCATTTTTTTATGTCGACCAAGCATTCATCGAGAGAGTCACTGCTCTGTATTTGCTCTGGAGAGCTAGAACAGCAGCGTGGGGATCATCGCCGCCATATTTGTGTCTATCGGACCCTTCGGAGGCGAACCGTTTGGCGAGTTTCACCGTTTGCTGGCTGCAGGAGCTTCGCCTGGATGACGGTCACTGTCAGCGGTACTTCCGCCTGTCCCGCGCCCAGTTTCAGACTGATCTCATGAAGTAGCGTGTATATGACACGCCAATTCGTATTTCCATTTTTGGCGTGCTATCAACACGCATAATCGTTTTTCAGCGTGTTTATGAACGCTATTGACTTAACGTTATTACTGTATATATAAATATATGACTTACCTCAACCCCGTCCCTAAACCTACCCGTCACTGGGGTTAATGGCATTTATGACTGTTCCCTTACCATCCTAGGAAAAAAAAAAGATCGCTCCCCAGATGTAGATCTACATTTTGCTTCGTTTCGCATGGACATTTGACGGCGTGTACAGACACGCGGAATCACTCGGACATTAATGGCGTAGACATACATGCATACACGCGGATAGCTCAGAAGGCGTAGAGATAACACGCTACTTGACTCGAAAGTGGCATGTATGTTTACGCAAAAGTCATGATGTCATGTTACCATTTTGATGACCTGTTGTCGCACCCTCATCCACCTAATCTGTCATTTATTTTTGTTTTGATGATAAATAGAGCCAGCCTCCAAAAGTTATTAACCTGTCCTGTGATTTTTTTCTCTCACACGTCCAGACACGGACTTATGCACATGTATGCTGGTTGTCTTTACATCATAATACTATTTCATATAATCTAGATATGGAATAAATAACATTCAATACAAAATTAACATGTGTCCTACTGTATATTGAAATGAAGTTTTGAGTGATAAAATATTTGCTTTTTTGTGCATTAGAACCAAACGCATTTAGTCATATTACAAAATAATTTATTGAAGCATCCAGATCCTTCACCATGTGAGCAAGCAGCAGGCTCTTGATTGGTTAACGTGGCGTGAATTTGACGCCAAAGTTCAGATTTTTTCAATCGGGCAGCAGGCGCGAATTCAAACGTGTGAATGCACAAATAGCACTAACTAAATCATTCACACGTAACGTAATTCGCGCATTTCGCGCGTAACGCATCTTTGCAATGACTTAACATTGAAATCATTCACGCCTGACGCGCTATTCGCGTCCGGCTTGAGCGCACCATAAGACCTTCGTTCATCTTCGGAACACGAATTAAGATATTTTTGATGAAATCTGAGAGCTGGATCACTGCTGCATACTAGTCCATAGGCTTCTTGAGGGATCGAAACTTGCCGGCCTCGAAAAGTTATTAAAGACATCGTTAAAATAGTCCAAGTGACTACTATAGTGGCTCAATCTTATGTTTATCAAACGACGAAAACACTTTTTGTGCGAAAAAAACCCGACTTTATTTCAACTATTCATGTCCTCTCTTGGCCTCGAGTCAGGTTACAAGTTTAACAGCGTATGATCTGTTGTTGTACATCACACGCATGACCAGCATCGGCCAATAGTGAGCCACTGTAATCACTTGGATTATTTTAACGATGTCTTTAATAACTTTTTAAGGCCAGCAAGTTTCAATTCCACAAGAAGCCTATGGACTAGTATGGAGGAGTGATCCAGCTCTCAGATTTCATCAAAAAGATCTTAATTTGTGTTCCGAAGAAGAACGAAGGTCTTATGGGGTGGAACAACATGAGGGTGACTTTTCATTTTTGGGTGAACTATCCCTTTAACTTCCACTAAACTCGGAAACATTTCTTGAATAAGCACAAAAAACATATTTTATCCAAAGAGTACTTAAAAAAAAAAAACTTTCTTAGAGTTCCGTAAAGCTTATTATAGCAGAGAGCAATAAACAGAGAAATTAGACCCGTTGTTATATGTTGAGAAGTCTCAGAAATAAAAGTGTCACTGTGTCTAGTCTGCAGCTGCTGTGGACACTTTAGTTAATCCAGTGTTCATTTCCATCTACATTCTACAGATACGTGATATCCACAACAGCGCCTGAATACTGCAAAGCTCAAAGCCACAGGGTTCACCTGGGCTCAAAACAAAGCAGGAACAATTAAGGGTTCGTTCAGCAACGAGCGGCTAAAGGACACCAAAGAGGAAATGACACGAGTCCCCAAACAACCACCTTACAGGATAAACGTCCAGGGCAAACAGAAACAAGCGGGACAGGGCTAATCTTTGCTAATATTAAAGCTCAGGTAAGCTGAGGAATTCCCTGAAGAATGGAAAAAGGAATTCAGTATTAACTTCAGTATTAACAAGCAATTGGTGGACACATTTATTTATAACACGGCTCGAGCAAAGTTTGGCTAAAACAGGCACTATTACTCGCACGACTACAGGGACAGGTTGACTTTTTAAAACTTTAGGACAAATTTATTTTTATTTTTATCCACAGCCAAGAATATAAGATAACATTCAACAGACTGTATCCATCTGCTTAATGAAGTCATATCACCATAAAACTGACTGTGATGCATCAAATCTGATGATGTTTGTGGAAAGAGAGCATTATTCATGCACCATAATCCTCAATCAATGTTCATTTACAGCCACTGGAGTTATTGACGCCTTCTGAATAAAAGTATAATCTTCCGAGACAAACGATTATCACTGTAAAAAGTGAAAATGCGCAGCTATTTCTACCCGGTCTGATCCATTATACTTGTGTTGGTCTAACCCGACGTAGTACGTTTGAATCATATTCAATCATATTTTGCACTTTTAACTAATACAATTAATTTGGATCTTACTACGTTAAGCATATTGTTTTACCTTTTTTTTACAGTGTAGGTTTAATTTCATGTAGGTTGTCCATTTACTTTCAGGATATCATTGTTTTTATAGTTCAGAAAGCAAGGATCTCTGCAGGTAAATCATATATCACACTTTCACACGTTTCAAATGAATGATAAGCGTAACACTTTAGAGGTTCATCAGCTGTCGAATGGATTGGGGCTGCAAAACAATCTGAAGCCAGAGGTTGTGGTGTTGGAAAGAGGAGTGTATTGTGTTATGCTATACATAGTGTAAATGTGCATATAATTGCATATATTGCACACTAACACATATATATCTTGTAAATTCGTGTGTCTGTTGAGCTTACCTTTTCCTCCACTGCAAAAGTAGGTCTTTGTTGGTCCATGGAACTGGCATCTAGATAAAAATTGATTAAAAAAATGTAAAAAAAAAACAAACAAAAAAAACTATATTAAAACTGCTGAGTGTCAGGGTGAAATAGACACATTTGGGGATAATAGAATGTTTAAATATTCCAGCAGAGAAAGTATTTTTCCGGTTAACTGAGCTATTCCAGTCTCACTTTATCAGACATTTAAATGATTCTCTCTCTCTCTCTCTCTCTCTCTCTGTGTGTGTGTGTGTGTGTGTGTGTGTGTGTGTGTGTGTGTGTGTGTGTGTGTGTGTGTGTGTGTGGAATGCATTCGTATACACACTAAAAACAGTGTATGTGAGTAATTGCAACCATAATGCTTACCTATAGTTTTATAAAAGAGAATAATGCATCAACACCCAGTTTCAAGTGGTATGTAAAGTGTTATAGTGCATTGTTGTAACCCATTAAAGGGCTTGCTGCATGAATTACCAGCTTTATAGGCTTCAAACACAGAGCAGTACTGCATTAAGCGCTTGGGTCTATTAATAGAGCTCGCAAATGAGATTATAGTCACCTCCCTGCATGTTTACATTGTTCAATGAATTCAATCGATACCTTTAGGCCTATGTTTTGTTGAGAGGTGTCTAGATAAGAGAGGATGTCTACTAATAAAACCCTGGCCGAGCACCATTATGAGCGGTTCCAGATGCTTCTTTACCTGTTCCAGCAGGATGTGTGTCAGCTCGCTCGTGTGTCGTTTGTGTAGAATCATGTGTTCCTCCATCTTCGGTCGAGAGGTCGCAACATTCCGCCTCAGTCGGGTTCGTGGAAGTCATGTTTAGGCTAACAGTGAGGGATTCCTGGGCGCATGATGTCAGAGGATCTCGCTCTCTCAGAGGATTACCTCACCTGCGTCCTCTACTGAACGCGACGCGACACGAACGCGCGTCAACGAGCGCAACTGACTCCAGGAAAGACATGTTACAGTATAGGCCGGCCTGTTGGTTGCCCGCGTTGATTTCAGACAGTGTAAACACACATGCGCACTCCAGAATATTACTATAAAGCGTTGAGTTTGCATAATGAAATGATATCTTTTATTTCTCATTGCAGGTATTATACCGAATTCTGTGACCCACCGTATAGGCCTACGCCTATATTAGTGGTTATGTTTACTGTTGGGATAGGGTATGATGACGACAGCACCATGATCACACAGATTCGCTGGGCACAGAATTATGTTGATCACCGTAAACTACAGAATAAATGGACTAATCTAAAAATGAACTAAAATACTGCTACTCTCTTTAAAGGAATTATATATATATATATATATATATATATATATATATATATATATATATATATATATATATATATATAGCCGGCTAGATCCGTTCACACGGAAAAGTTATCACGTCCAAGAATAGCAAGAATTATAACTGAACGCATGGAGATCAGAACACCTTTGAGGCCGTTTTATTATTATTATTATTATTATTATTATTATTACTCTTAACCGTTCACATGATTTCAAAACCAGTTGGCGCAGCAGAATGGACCAGCAGGCTGCAACTGGGCTAAAGGCTCACCTGTGATTGCAGAACAAAATATGTTTATATTGAACATTTATTGAGCAACAGTTTTTTGTGAAAATAAATCATAAAAGTGGTTTATTTTGTTTTAACAATCTTATAAATGAGAAGGTGGGCCTTATTTTGATAAATCAAATACTTTATTTTTTTATTCAATAAATATAGGGCTACTGTTATTAAAATATTTTAATATAAAACTATAGTCTATTTTAAAAATACAGTAACACAATTATTTTCAAAAGTAAAGATTCTGAATGCACTGATACAATCCCAAAATAATGAAATTTAGATTTAGAGTATAACATTAAATCATATTTTATGATTAATGTCATATATTTTTTTAAATATGATGGTTTCATGATGATTATCTCTATGTGGACACCACTTATTTATATAATACATAATATTTACCATCTTGATAGTTTTCATGACAGCAACAGTCTGTCCCAACAGCAGGGGCGCCTTTACCCAAAAATACAAGTAGGATTCTTTATGATAAAATTTGCTTTAAATTGCTCGAACAAAACCTAAAATCATTAACAAGACATTTTTATCAAAATGTAGTCAATTTTAGCGATTGTAATTTGCTATTTAATCTACAACATATAAAAAAACATAAAATATTAGATCAAATTAGCGCAGTATCAGCGTCTTGAAAAGTGGGTGTTTCGGAAAGTTGTTCTGCCATCTAGTGGTTTAGAGGAAATCACATCAAGGAGCCTTTTACCCCGGTGCATCTTTAGCCCGGTGCATATTTAGCCCTGGTGCATTATTTTACCCCGGTTCATCTTTAGCCCCAGTGCATGCCACGGTGCATCTTTTGCCCCGGTGCATTTTTACCCCGGTGCATCTTTAGCCCCGGTGCACATGCATGTGTCCCGAAACCTGTTTTTACAAAGTGAATGTTATTCTGTTATGGTAGTGCTAAAAAAAAACAGAAAGTTCACTTTACGTAGGCTAGATGTTTTTTTTTTTTTTTTTTTTTTTTTTTTAAATGATTAACAGCGAACGGCTTCAAGAATGTGTCCGAGTGAACTGCACTTGTTTTTAACTTTATATCGGCTATACGTGAGATGTTTAGAAAAGATGCGTAGCAACCAAACTTGCGCTTGAGAGAGAGAGAGAGAGAGAGAGAGAGAGAGAGAGAGAGAGAGAGAGAGAGAGAGAGAGAGAGAGAGAGAGAGAGAGAGAGGAAAAGTCAGCTTGAGCTTTTCTTTCCCTCTCCTTGAGGAAGCGCGCGGACCTCGAGATTCTTCTGCCGGTAACCGAAGACACTTTCTCACTGCTCGCTGCTCGTTATATCAGGAGTCGATCCACTTTGCATGTTTGATCGTTTCCCCCTCGATGGCTCATAGGATGAGTGTGTTGGCTCCCGGGCTCGTGAGGAGACTGTGGCAGTGATCTGGTCATGGCGTTTCCACAGGGATACTTGTACCAGTCTTCGCTGTCTCTGTACTCGTGTCCCCCGTACGGCCCCGGCGCGGTCCCGGGAGCGCGGGCTGATGATCTGGGACGCTCCTCTAGCGGATCCGCCTTCGCCCCGTACGCGTCTTCATCCTTCACAAACACTGCACTCTTCAACTCCCTCCAGTACAGTCCCGAGTCCACCGCCCCCTTCACTTCATACGGGGTGAGTTTACTTCAATAAAGATGTTTGTCAATGATATTTCAGCAGTCAGCAGATATTTCAGCAGTGTTTATTATTATTATTTTTTTTAATGATTATGCATTCCAGTTCCTACAGTCACATTGGGTTTTTTTTACCTTTAGTGCACTTAAACATGTAGATATCTATAAAGTGTTTTTTACGACGCCAAAATTATTATTATTTTTACCTTTTATCAAAGTAGATTAATTTGCTTACATTTTTTTTCCACTTTAAAATTTCATTAAACGCAGTGAACAAAACCTTCAAAATATTGTTAACGAATAGTGTGAATTAGCTAATTGCGAAATTTACATTCTATCCATCTGAATATTAATTGTTTTCATTTAGTTTTGCTTACTGGGAAGCTTAACATGCTTCAGATCATTGTGTGATTAAGTTCATTTTTATCACGTTCGGTTAATATTCCAGAAGCATGTCACATTTGTGCTTTCCTCCTCGATGTAATCTTTATTCATGAATTCCTTGCCCAGGGCTCCCCATTTGAGTCTTCTCCGGGCATGGCGGGCTCCATCGGCTATCACCCGTACGCCGGTCCCCTGGGCGCGTACCCGTTCGGAGACCCCGCGTACCGGAAGAACGCGACGCGCGACGCCACCGCCACCCTGAAGGCCTGGCTCAGCGAACACAGGAAAAACCCTTATCCCACCAAGGGCGAGAAGATCATGCTGGCCATCATCACTAAAATGACCCTCACTCAGGTGTCCACCTGGTTCGCCAACGCCCGGAGGAGACTGAAGAAAGAGAACAAAATGACGTGGACGCCACGGAACAGGAGTGAGGATGAAGATGAGGAGGATAGTATTGATTTAGAGAAGAATGATGAAGACGATGAACCGCTCAAAACAGCCGAAACAACACAGACGACCAAAGATGCAGGTGTTCATTCCCCCATCATTATGTGCGCGTGCTTGTGTTGTTTTTACATGTCGTATGAAATATGAAATATTATTTTTGAACATATGTCAGTGACTAATAAGGTTGTATGAGATAAGTTAAAAGGGAAATAGGCTACACTTATTGCACCATGCGTGAATAGCCTACACATGAGTGCAATACATTATTTATAATGAGAGCTCAATCATTATTTTCACAAACATTAGGCTATAATAATGAACTTTTGGAACTTGTGGGTCATGAATAATAGGTTTTAATATTTAGTGCCTTTTCATGAACAATTTCTTAAACATTAATAATCGATGACCTTGACAAACTCGAGGGTCTACAGGGGTTTTCTGTAAAATACAATTTCCTGTTTTATTTCTTCCTCATGTCTTCTTGTCACGCGACGTTTAGTGACAATTCATATTGAACATTTATATAGCCTAGGCCTAATAGCCTATAACAAATAGCCCACAATAACAATATTTGAATACAAAACAAATAAAAAAATTGATTTGCAGGCTTTTAATGACACTTTTTTTTCCTGAAAAGTTTTAGACCTTTTTTTTTTTTTTTTGCCTTCACATAAATCTTTACCTCCCTTACACCAATATTTAAAGCATACTTTTATTGTAGCCTATTTTTAATAACTCGATTGATTCCGGGGGGAAAAGAGCATCTGTTGTTGTTTTGTGTTATTTATAATATTAACCATTCCATTAATATTTTGCCATTCCATCGCAGTTGGCGACGAGCGCGCGGGTGATCGCGACGACGCGACGGATAGCGTCATCATCGACTGTGAGGAAGAGGAGAATCGGACAGTCTCTGAGTCTCCGGTGCCCACGACCTCCTCTCCCCAAAACGAGCTGAGTGAAAGCAAGACGGCCGTCAGTGAAAACTGCAACGCCACCTCTGTCATTCATTCCGCGGCCCCGACCCCTAAACCCAAGCTGTGGTCTCTCGCTGAAATCGCTACCTCGGATAAGAGAGCCGACGCGTCGTCGCCCGCCGGGTCCCTCGCGCAGTGCCCTTTCCCCCCTACGCGCTTCTACTACACGTCTCCGTTCTACGGGGGATTCACGTACTACGGCGCGTTCGGAGCGCTGAACGGCTCCGCGTCAAACTCAACGCTTCTGAACGGGATTAACCAGACTGCGTTACACAGAGCGAGAGACAGCAAACTGACGCAGGACATGAGCAAAGATCTCGCGTTTCAGCACCGGAGGCCGAATGTGTAGCGCTGGCTGTTATTATACATCATTTCTGGTTTCAACGGGATTTGTCAGTGTGACGAAGGGCAAATGATAAAGCAAACAACTTTTTTAATATTTAAAAAGGAAATGGTATTGAAATATTTGTTTTCTTTATATATCTATTGTAAAATATTTGTGCAAGAGGCCAAAGTACTAATTTAAAAGATTTTTTTTTTGTAATCTCAATCAGCTGTTAAAATGAGTGTGCCATTCTGCTAAATCTACTTTTGCGAAAAATGCAAATTTCCAAATGCATATGAATGACGTATTTTATTTGTGCATATGTTCTCTTGAAACTTCACACCCGTTATATGAAGAGATTTTGAAATATAGATGTGTGAGGTGTTTTTGTATGGAACAGAAGAGGAACTACAGGGTTGGCATCATCATAACATGCTCTGAAGACATCAGGCAAGAACATTTAGTAGCTGGAATTTGTTTTTTTTTTTTTTTTTGCAGCCAAGCTATTCTTCATATCATCATATTCTGACCCCTTACGGATTATTCTATCATCTGTTCTTCAGAATGGTGTGCAGTGCCTTCCTGATTTGCTCTCAACTGGTCACATGGACCTCACAGAAAACACTCAACAAGCGTATAACCGTCGCCTCCTGCAGGCATAATACACAGGATGAATTGTAAATTTAAATAGCACAAGTCAACATTTATTCCAGGGGGATTATAGTACTCTTAAGTGGAGGAGATATTAAATTTATGCTCTTCTCGTGAAAATTGTGTTGCTTTTTTCCGGCAAAGCGAAACGAGCGAGCTAGGGGCTAAAATGTTCAAAGACCATTTTAAAAGGTATTAAATGTGTAAATTCAAAATTTAGTAAACTCTTTGCAAGAATGACAGGATTAGCCGAGATTCCTCATTCCTGCAGTCCGACATCAACAAACATCAGAGAAGCGACTCGGGCCCGTGGCTTACAACGCTTTTGTACACAAAACCATGAAAAGAGGCAGCGAGGACTTGAAAAGCTCTCTAATCCCTCCAGTAAATTCGAAGTTAGGGTGTATATTTATACGGGCGCAATGCTATTTCACAATTCAGTGAATTCAAAGCTTTGTAACTGAAGAAGCTCCGGCCAAACTATCCAATCATCTTGTGACCAATGTCACATTCAACACAGTCATTTTATCCTTTCATTGCTTTACAAGGGGGTTTAGGCCAGCTGGAGATGAGTTTTCTTTCTGTCTCTTTTCTAGATGTGTAAACACAAAATATCCCCAGTAATTGCTGTAAAATGGGTTCTGAGCGCACAGCTGAAACACTTATTTCTAATATATCTTTCAGCTCTGTTTAATGCCAGCTGTTTAACATGCTATGAGGCAATGCTATGCTAGCTTTCGTTTTAATAACATGACGCGTGTTTTTAATCAATTACTCTTTCTTTGTAAAATACTTTTCTTCTTCAACTGGCACTGATACTGTATAGCCTACATCAGGGATACATCATTTTTTTCAGGGATATGACAAGAGAATTATGATAACTTTACAAAACAAGTTTGATAGAAATGTTTTTACTCTCAAAAATAGACTTGCACTGACAACAATGCATTTCCTTGTGAAAATATCTATATCCCCACATTCTTAAAAATAAACGAGGAGTTCTTTGATGACATTGATGTTCTCATGACGAACTTGAACATGGACTCTTTCCACAAGAGTGGGAAACGATTCTTTAGATTTTTTTTAAAAAAAATGTTCTTCACACAGAGAAATAAATGGTTCCAATTGGCACCTCTGCAAAAAATAAGAAGAAAAAAACATTTTGGAAGGTTTAATTTAAGAGTGTGTCATACATATCAGTGTATGAATAGTGGACAGTCCTTATAGAGTGAGAGCAGATCTGTGAAAAGCTCGTGCACTGTTGATCACAGGTGTGGCGTTGTGTTGCGTGCGCGCTTCCGCTCGCAACTAAAGGATGGCTTTTACAAGCATTGATCTGGACTGGAGCCGATCGATGGGGACTGAGGGACTGCGTTCCGGCAGTAAACAGGCCGTTGATGAACCCAACTCTTCTGGACTTAAACCACGATTGGCATTTTTTACATGTTTATTTTCATTTATACTGGTTCCCATTGAGAGGTTAGCACTGAGTTCTCAACTGGTCAGATCTATTCTCAAACAGCAGGAAAGGATGCTAATGTGAATTTAAATGCAACTTAACCATAATTGTGCAAAAATGCACGACTTACATATTTCCATGTGTTGTCGATGCACTTTCCAATCAAATCAACAATTTGTGGCAAATCCATCTGTCATTCGTTGAAGCTATAAGAGTCCAAATAGTCCAATTTTGCAGATGGAAAGAGGTGATGTCTTTTGAAACCATGAAAAAAAAGTAACTTGCATCCATATAAACAGGTTTTTTGTAGGCCTATAATATAGCAATATTGGTCACACTAGTGTGCAAAGTAAAATCTGAGTGCTCAAGCAACACAGTTGAGAAGCGTTAAACAGCGTGATTCCCATTTAAGGGTGAATTATTCTTGCAGTTATCATTCATTCTCCTAACAAGCACGCCCTCCGCTGTATGATTGTATTACACTCTGACAGTCCTCCAGGCCTTTGGCAAATAGATTTCATTTAGGGTTGAAAATGGCCAGTTACGCTGATGGCTCAATTTACTTAATAATAGATGGGAGGTAGTCTCTAAAATAATATTGACTCAAGCAGTCCCGCACGGCTCGGAGAGGAGGCGTTTTAAACAGACAGCTGCTCCAGCCTCAGGGCTCGTCTTTAATTGAAAGCATCATTAGGAGCCTCGGAGTCCCAGAGCAACTGCAGTCCTCGCGCGCAAATAACGCCACGAGGCCGCCGTCGACGCGCCACATCCGGCGAGAGCCTCGCGCGCGGGTAACGCTGGCCCGACGGATGATTGGCTAATTAAGACATGTCGTCTCACATCGTCTTTGTGTGTTTGCTTATTTACATCAAAGACTGTGAATAATTTAGTAGCCTACACCTGGAGACAGGAAACAATACAGCCTGTTTGTAATGGGCAGAAATACCAGTTCTGATTGTTTTGCGCGTGTGAAGTGAATTCATTTGAGCATAGGCTAATAATGCCTCGCTAATAAAAGAAGCATGTTAATAATTGAAATATAGTTTGTCTACAATATAATGAAAGCATGTACGGGAGTTCGGAGCTAGTTTTGGTCCTTAAATCCAAGTCACTGAAAATGTGTGAATTCCAAGGAAATGAAATGACCTATTATACACTTTAAAGGAAACACGTGTAAACAAAACCATTAAGATACAGAACCATAAAAGAAAAAAAATCAAACATGTGACAATCTGCCCCAATAAAAATGTGCACCATCCTGATGTTTATGAAAAATACTCATCCTTTTCTTTTCAGCCTTTCTGTTGAAATTCTTGTAATATATCCAAGTGTAAACTGGATGTAGCTAAGTGTAAAAATGTAAACCCTAATAGTCAAAATAATTAATTACTTTGAGTATAGGCTCATCTTAAATCATGTGGAAGGCTATAGGACCATGTATGTTTTGGTTCAAATGCAATGGTTGGAGGAACATTTTATGGTCTATGCCTTCCACAGACCATTTTATATATATATATATAATCATTTTATATATATATATATATATATATATATATATATATATATATATATATATATATATATACACACACACATTTAGACCACCTAAGTGATTGTTATCAGGATATGAAGAGACCTTTAAGCAGCATAACAAAAAATATTTCTGGAACAAATCATTTAAAATTAAACAAAGTCCCTTACTCAAATACTTTAAGTTAAGAGCAATTAAGAATGAGTTTTGAGTTTGGCCAACTTATTTGAGTTTAGTGAATATCATCTTGAAATTTTATGATATGATGATGTCTGGAGGATGGAATTAACAACAATCCTTCTGGTTAATGCACTTTTGCACATGGGTGTTGACAAAAACCACTAGAGAAACCAAGCAAAACAAGATGGCAGTGATGGGCTACTCCGAGACATTCTGACAAGATCCCAAACTGAGACAAATAGCCCAGTCTTCTCCACTCATAATCAGTTCATCTGTACTTTTCTGTCTGATTGCATTATTTCGTGTAGGTATATTCTTTAAACAGCACTGAGCTGAAATCACATTAATATAAAGTGCACGAAAAGTGCATCCGAGATGAGATTAGCGCGCATCTTTACACCGCGAGGAACACACGTAGCATTTGCTGCAACACACTGACTTTGTAAACTAATGCATTCATCTCATCTGTTAGAGCATTTAGTTAAGCTGAAGGAAAGAGAATGTTATCCGGGAAGCCGGAACAAAGTTTGAAAGGCAGCGCTCGCAGGTTTAATATCGCTATATCACAAGCACTCCCGCATTACATCTGTAAAGCAAAGCATTCAGCAAGAACAATTGACAGAGTGCCTCTGTATTCACAAGGGTTGAGTTATCATATTAAAAATACATTTATTCTAAGTCAATTTTTGAGATTGTTTGGCAGTGCTGGAAACAATAACATCATGGAGGACTCCATATTCCTGCCAGCACCCTGGGGTAGCACTATATTTCTTTTTGATGTGATTAAAACACAATGATGAATATGGTTTGCTTTGTAGTTGAATAATGGCTGGGAAAGCGAGACTGCGCTGGTGAATGGATTCCTTCATCTCAAATGGAAAGACACAAATATATGATTACATTTTTATCTATTCTGAGAGCGCTTTAGGTGATTTACAGTAAATAGCGCTGATAAAAGTTTTACATATATTTGAGGTTGCAGGTATTACCAGCAGCGGCTCATCCATTTTAATATTAGCCAAGCTGTTTTTATTATAGCAATTTTTCTTTTTTACTTATAGGCAATAGATGGATGAATTATTATTGAATGGAGGCAGCCTTTTCCAAACATCTCGATTCAAGGTATATAGTCACCTAGGGAGAACACTTAACAAACAAACCAGGCAAACGGCAATGAATTAATAATCAAAAAGCGTATGAAAGCCGTCAGAGTGATGTTCAGCTAGTGACAACTTTGCCAGACAACTGCAGAAAGGAGCCTGTCACCTTATCAACCT
Organism: Pimephales promelas; assembly: GCF_016745375.1. Next base: position 1,783,418 of record NW_024121788.1, on the reverse strand, counting down.
CTGGAAACCTCAAAGACGGGCTCTGCTTCGAGAGAACGCTTTCCTAAAAAACGGAATATTTGTCAAGTTCTATACAATATTTGTGACCAAATCTGTTTAGATAAAATACATATGCCACCTATAACTGAAAACATGACATTCAGAACCACTCATAAAGGGTTTTATCGTAATGCATTTGTCAGATATTTCATTGTTTTTTTAATGGACTTCTAGTTTGTATTCATTGGTTTCCTGTTCTCCTTTGCCTAGTTTTCTGCCACTTATGGTGACATTTATTATTTACAGGCGTTTGTCATTATTTTCCTCATTTGCTTTGTATTTTATTCACTGAAAGCCACTCTGAATGAGAACTACAGAAGTAGATGAGTCTATAGTAGTCTACGATATGATCTTTTTTCTTCAATAACTTTTTCTAGAGATGCACCAACATTTAGTCAACTGAAAATAGCAGAAGCCAGAAAAAAAGCCATTTTAACCTAAATCATTGACCAAAACCGTTAGCGCTTCTCCAATGCCAAATTTTGACTATGAATGTCTACTTCATGTACACAATGTCGATAAGCTACAATAGGTAAATATGTCAGCAGTGTGGACACACTTCACCAGTGTTGTAGTCGAGACCAGCTCACTCGAGTCTGAGTTGAGACCTTGACCAAAGAGAGTCGAGTCCGAGTCGAGACCGAGACCAAAACCAAAGTGTTGAGTCGAGACCGAGACCAAAAAGAGTCGAAACCTAATCGAGACACAAGAGAGTCGAGTCTGAGTTAGACCAAGACCAAAGAGAGTCGAGTCCGAGTCGAGACCGAGACCATAGAGAGTCGAGTCCGAGTCGAGACCGAGACCAGAGTCGAGTCCGAGTCAAGACCGAGACCACAAAGAGTCAAGTCCGAGTCGACACCGACACCAAAGAGAGTCGAGTCCGAGTCGAGACCAAGACCAAAGAGAGTCGAGTCCGAGTCGAGACCGAGACCACAGAGTCGAGTCCGAGTCAAGACCGAGACCACAAAGAGTCGAGTCCGAGTCGACACTGACACCAAAGAGAGTCGAGTCCGAGTCGAGACCGAGACCAAAGAGAGTCGAGACCGAGACCAAAGAGAGTCGAGTCCGAGACGAGACCGAGACCACAGAGTCGAGTCCGAGTCAAGACCGAGACCACAAAGAGTCGAGTCCGAGTCGAGACCGAGACCAAAGAGAGTCGAGACCGAGCAGAGACAAAAGAGAGTCGAGTCAAGACCGAGACCAAAGAGAGTCGAGTCGAGGTCGAGACCGAATCAAGACCAAAGAGAGTCGAGTCCGAGTCGAGACCGAGACCATAGAGAGTCGAGACCGAGCAGAGACAAAAGAGAGTCGAGTCAAGACCGAGACCAAAGAGAGTCGAGACCGAATCAAGACCAAAGAGAGTCGAGTCCGAGACCATAGAGAGTCGAGTCCGAGTCGAGACTGAGACCAAAGAGAGTCGAGTCCGAGTCGAGACAGAGACCAAAGAGAGTCGAGTCCGAGTCGATACCGAGACAAAAGACAGTCGAGTCTGAGTCGAGACCATAGAGAGTCGAGTCCGAGTCGAGACCGAGAACAAAGAGTCGAGTCCGAGACCAAAGAGAGTCGAGTCCAAGTCGAGACCGAGACCATAGAGAGTCGAGTCCGAGTCGAGACCAAGACCAAAGAGAGTCGGGACCGAGCCAAGACAAAAGAGAGTCGAGTCGAGACCGAGACCAAAGAGAGTCGAGTCCGAGTCCGAGTCGAGACCGAGACCAAAGAGAGTCGAGTCTGAGTCGAGACCGAGACCAAAGAGAGTCGAGTCCGAGTCGAGACCGAGACCAAAGAGAGTCGAGTCGAGACCGAGACAAAAGAGAGTCGAGTCGAGGTCGAGACCGAATGGAGACCAAAGAGAGTCGAGTCCGAGTCCGAGTCGAGACCGAGACCAAAGAGAGTCGAGTCCGAGTCGAGACCGAGACCAAAGAGAGTCGAGTCGAGACCGAGACAAAAGAGAGTCGAGTCGAGGTCGAGACCGAATGGAGACCAAAGAGAGTCGAGTCTGAGTCGAGACCGAGACCAAAGAGAGTCGAGTCTGAGTCGAGACCGAATGGAGACAAAAGAGAGTCGAGTCGAGGTCGAGACCGAATGGAGACCAAAGAGAGTCGAGTCTGAGTCGAGACCGAGACAAAAGAGAGTCGAGTCGAGGTCGAGACCGAATGGAGACCAAAGAGAGTCGAGTCTGAGTCGAGACCGTGACCAAAGAGTTCGCTTGGCATTCACTCATTTTCTCACAGTCATTTTTAAGACTGAACCTAAGTTACAATGGGAAAAAAGGGCGTTTATGTTTTTTGTGATGGAACTTGTTATATAAAAGGTGTAAAGGAGACAAAACAGCACCAGAAATTTTTTTTGGAAGCGGATCGAGATCCATCTTTTCAACTGACTCCTCACGTTTGGTGTCACCAGGGTTCAGATGGCAGAGTTCACACTCATTCAAGTGAACAGCACTATCAGAGCAATCACACAATTTTTTTTTTTTTAATCAAACATGCTACGTATCAACACACACATATTTCGGTTTTGGTGTTTCGTTAAAAAAATCGCCTCTATTTTGTAATTGCTCCACAAAGCATTGTGCATCCCAGTTTGTGTGTATAGGGTGTTATTTCCGCCTGTTGGCTGTTGTTAGCTGTAGGCGTCTCTGGTCATGTCTGTGAGTATCTCCTGCTGCGAGAAGCTCGAGGACCAACAGCTGTCAGGATCTGTTCAGTGCCAGCCAACCCTCTCAGAGTCATTTTTCACCCCAATAATCCATCTCAACTGCCCCTAATCTGTCCCAACTGCATCCCAGTGTTCTGCTGTCTCACCTCCAGCAATCCGCACACTGAACGTGGATTCAATCGGCAGTGAACGTCTCCTGTGTTGGTTGGCGACATCACATCACAAACATACACAATTATTACAGACATACCCCCTACGATGCCTCCCCTATCCCCCACAATGCATCTCTCTCCGGGATCTGGCAGTGACATATGTTATCACACCACTGTTTTTCCAGTAACCCGCGAGTCGCTCCTCTCATACATACTTGCCCTGCAGTCACTGAGAAGAACAACATGCACTATAAATCACACATAACATAGATAGAATGTCAAATATACACACGTGTGATGTGTGAAATTATAAAAATTCTCAAAAAATATCATGGTCCAAATAAAATTAACATCATTTTTATGGACAAAAAAAAAAAAAATTAAAAATCATAATTATCGTCTTGTGTTCCCCAGAAGAAAGTCATAAAGGTTTGGAAAGATATTAAAGGTGAGTAAGTGATCACAGAATTAGAATTTTCAACTGAATTATTGAAGGAGACCTATAATGCAAAATTGCCTTTTAAATTGTTTTTGAAAATATTTCTGCAGTGTGTGCATACACCACCCTGGGGTAAAAATCTATTCATTCCGTTTGTTATTTTCCCCCATAAATGTGAAACTTGTCTCAAACCGTTCAGGAATGTGCTCGGATGTGTCACATTAGGCCCCGCCCACGGAATCTACCGCATTAGCTTAGCCCCGCCCCCGAGTCAGTTGTACACAGTCCGCCATGTTTATCTCCTCGCCAGATCATTTAATCTACTAAAATAATGCAGTCAAGAGCAGTGAGTGACTTTTTGTTTTTCTTTTGCTGTTTGATTCATAGCATATACAGCAATAGATACTGTATATTATGCTGCATTCACTTTAATACACAGATATACTATACACAAGCAAGTCCTTTACTTGCTGTTTACGTTCAAAGACATAACCGATTGTGTTTATGTGAACGTTGTGTGTTTTTGATAGTTTAAATACAGAAATTAGAAAACAGATACAGGGTTCTGATACTATATTAATTGTTAGACTTATAATACATCCGAAACATCATATTGGAAGACAAAAAGGAAACAAAGGCAAGCAGCTGCTAGCTAGCAAGGACAATTAAATGTGTAACAGCTCTATCTGAATGCATGACCTGCATTGTTATGTAAAGACCATGACACAAATGTAGACTTTCTTTACCACATACTTGAGCTGCAACTGATCATAATCTTTTGGCCTCCAATTGATTCCATGTGAATCGCTAGTCACGCCGGACAGTTCACAGCTCTTACCTTTCATTCCGCTTCCACATCTGTCGGTTTTTTATTTTTATTTAAAGTGACAGCGAGGGTGTGTGGGTGTTACCTAGTAACAGTTCCCTCGACTCCTGGCATTTACATCTAAAAAGTGAATCCTTGATGAGACGAGGAATATCAAAGACAGCCAAAGAAGTGTGGAGTTTTTAATAATGTACCACCTGTTCTAAGCAGAGGCGTCAGAATGTCAGGGGAGTTTTTAAAGCTTATAAATTCAGAATGAGGCAAGGTAGACATCTATCATCATGAATGTGTGCCATTACTGTCCAAACCATCATGATTTTAGGTGGAGAAACTTTGTATATCCAGGGAAACACTAGTCTGTCTGAAAGGCAGTCCTTTGAGAAATAATGATAGGTCACGGTTTATGTATGCCTCTACGTCTTTTCAATTTGAGGCCCTCTTTTGAGTATTGTGTGTTGTACCTTCTAACCCCTGGCATTTTGAGCGTCTAGCTGTGCCATGTTGCTATCCTGTCGATGGGGTGGTGAATATACCACCCTCTTCTACTGAAGATCACACAGCAGGTACGAAGTGCCATGGGCGGCATTGAGGGGGTCCACTATAAGGTACATGACATTTGTGGTTGCTGGTGTCCCTGCTGATAGCTGTGCCTTTTACTGAACAGTATACCATTGAGCTACATTGAAAAATAAGATAAATAGAGAAACGGATATACATTTAAGAATGAGGATTAATCACCAAGCCTGAAAACAAATAGTCCTTTGTGTCCACGTCACATGTCGCCTACTGGAAATGTCCTATGAAGCGATGTCCAACGCTATGCCTCTCTGGGCTCAATTAGTTTTGTCTGATGGGTTGATCTGTCCGGCAGATCAGATGCAAATAGACCCGAGCAGACAAGCCCAGACCCGGCACAGGTGTTACTTAGCATGGGGTCTGTCATCTACATCAAAAGGACACCTTTGACACTCCACATAACTTACAGATCCTTCTGCTGCCACCAGAAAGGAAGAACAAAAGAATAGGCTTGAAAGAGGAATCAATAGGCATATGGCAATTAATAAAACATTTTTCCACTGAATTCACTACAGAGGGGATTTCTTTGTTCTATTTCCACAAAAGACGGAGACTAGACAGAGCAGATCACTAAATGTTGTTTAAAATATCACTCTTCGGTCAAATTCTTGTAGCTGCCAAAAGGAGCGCACACATGGACTTTCTTGCGCCTTGAGCATACAGATTGTAACAATATTTCCTAAGAAGATTCTCTGTGAATATAGCGTCACTTAACTCATCAGTCTCCTGCTTTGGAGAGCACAATGAGCATTGCATTGCATTACACTACTGGTGTGCTTTACCTTTAGCGTCAGTTAGATTACGTGGGTAGGTTTAGGTCTGGAGTAGGGTTAGGGTTAAACCACTAGGAAAAGGGTGCCTAAAGCGTCAGTTAGATGGCGCATGGTCAAAAGCGTCAGTTAGATGACGCCTTGGGATGAGAACGGGCTCTGTACTGGGTATAAATCAAAGCCCCTTTTACACAGCCCGCGTTTCCCTGCGTTGATTGCCGGGAAATGCCAGAACGCCTTCTGTGTGAACGCAAACACAACCCAAGATCGATACCGGCATCGATGCCGGGTTGAGGACCTAGTAGCATTGCCGGGATCAGTCCCGGAATGCGCGCTGTGTGAACAAAAGCCAGGACCAATGCCGTAAGGGGTATGTCATAGTGATGACGCTCGTGCCATCGCACGACTCTTTTGCTCTTAGAAGAAAGTTTGTGTTCATTATCAACAAAGAAAGGATGAACAAATGTCTGCAAACTGGAACGAAGCGGAGACCAGGAGCTCCTCACTATCCGTACTGAAGCTGAGACCGTTCACCAGCTATGTGGAACGGTATGCGCGTACATGTTTTCGACGCGTACGTTACACGTCTCATCCTGACGTCATGTGCCTTTCCGGGATTTTTACGGGTTGTGTGTGAATGCACTCACAGATCCCGGCAAATCACTGGCAGTGTGAATGAACCAAAATCAAACAATCCCGGGTCAAATGCCGGGTCACATTCTCCGTGTATTTTCTGGAATCTCTGTGTGAAAGGGGCTCAAGTGTAAAGATTCAGACACTCCTGTAGGATTAAGGATACAGATACATTGAATCACAATGATCAAAGTGACAAAGCAGGGTCACAATGATAGAAACAGCCAGGGCAGTTATGTGTGTGACCATTAAGGGTCATACACTAGACAAACTATTTGAGAAATTTGGGGAAGGTGACCTCTGGCATTGGTGGTGGGATTACAAACCCCTAACCTCCACCTCATGGCTTATAAATGTGGTCCAGCTGTTGGTCAATACAGAGGATTACAGAGGACATCCAGTATTTTGGATGATGTCTAAACCTCTCAGGAACACTGAGGACTGTGGCCCTTCAATTCTACCAGGTGTATCATCCAACAATGTCTGAGATCTAGGATATCCTTGAGTAAATAAGGGTTCCATGGGCAAGACTCTATAGAGGTCTACAATATGCAGATGGAGCCACTTGTTTCAGAAGGAGAAACATGATTCTCCAACCAATTCAGGAGATGTAACCAATGAAACATGATTCATTTTGAAGTTAAAATGCCTTACATACCTGGCACTGAATTTTTGGGTGCAGGATAACTTAATTAGTTGTAGATCTCTTGTAGACAGGCAGATTTGTTAAACTGTTTGAAATGAGGGTGCTGGTGATTCTGTTTAATTGCATATCTGACACAGTGAAGAAATCTTCTCCAGTATTGTTGAAACTGACTACAATGCGACCTCAGAAACCGAGTCGACACATCTCCCGGTTTAGCTTGCTCTTTATGGATTTATGGAATGACCTCCACACTCAAGATATAAGCCAAGATCCTGATGGACACAATCTGAAAGGTTGGCTGTTATACAAGTGAAGAAGAAGACTGCTTATGCACAAGCTAAGCTAACATGATCATACATTAACATCATATAAATGCCTAAACTGCCTAGCCAAAGAAATGTCGACCCAGGACAAGTTGTGAAACTGCAGGGGGATTGATGGACTCTGTCTACTCCATCATCGCTCTGAATCCAATCCAGCCTTGGATCCAATCCAAAAGAACGCAAGAATGTATGTTTGTTTGATTAAAAGCAGAGGCTCTGTTCTTTCTATGTATTCTATGTTCGCATACTGTAAACATACAGCAAAACGTTTGCTATGTTTTTTTTATGAAATAGGCCATGCTGGTCAATTGTGTAATAAACTTTTTCAGATACACCCACCTCTGAATGGCATATAAAGCATACATTCTTAAAATGAGCATGTTGGCCAGTGTCTAAGTTTCTAAGTGTCTTCTTGTTGATAATAAACTTTAAGGTGGACTGAATCAAATTTTGTCTGGCTCTGCATGACATAAATTAACACAGTCTCATCCCAAAAAGTCATATAACTGACGTCTTGGGACGTCTTTTGACCATACGTCAATATCCGCCTTTTTAGGGCCCCCTTAAACATCGGTAGGTGGCGATCCCGGGCCGTCGTACAACTGACGCTCTACCTTTAACGTCAGTTAGGTGACGGGTTAGGTTTAGGGTTAGGTTTAGGTCTGGGGTAGAGTTAGGATCCCATAACCTCATCTACCGACGTTTAAGGGGGCCCTAAAAAGGCGAATATTGACGTATGGTCAAAAGACGTCCCAAAACGTCAGTTATATGACGTCTTGGGATGAGACCGGGTTGCATAAATTGACAGAAAAGTAAATTTGTGAGGGTCAAACTGGAATGGAGTAATGTTTAGGGATAATCAAAATATAAAACTCTGATTGTGCAAGTTCAACCATATAACTTTGTCAGACCTGTCAACATTCAACAGCAATTAAACAGGCTTTTAACTACTTGTAATTCATATGCCACTCAACCCTTATACAAGTACACAAGCACATACACACATCACTATGCTGTCCTCTTATCCAGAGAGAGTCTTGACTGTGGGGAAACAGCTTAGGATAAAGTTAATCATGCATATAATTGGGTTTTGACTCTTGTGTCTGCAGGGGCCTGACCTGCCGGTATCAGGATGAGCAGCCCATCACCTGAGTGATTAACACATGTAAATGAACACAGCCCATAATTATAAGCCACGTTTACCTCCTCTCGAGATGATGAGTTTGGACTCTCTGCAGATAGACATAACTCACGGATACATATCGAAGCAGAGTTTGAAGAAGAAGAGGGATTAATTTAGGGCATGCCCTCGGCGAGAGAAAGCTCACAATAGCGGAACAAATAAAACTTACAAAACAATGTGGGAAAATGTCAAGGCCAAGTATCTCTGCATGTGCTTTTTGGACAAGGCCACTCTGTCGTAGCTTTCATATTCGAACACGTGCCTCACAAACAGTTTAATTATGAATCACAAGCTTGAGCCATGCAGTACCATGACAAGTTCAGGCGCCCAACACAATGCCTACTGCATATTTAAAGACTGCGATAGATGGTGAGAGCTTCCAAAACATGAATTTACAGAGTGTGTGGTGGACCCCTTGAGTGTGTTTTCCATTAAAATAATGTTTTTGTGCCTCCCCAGGGAATAATTAAGAATGAGTCAGGATGGTCAACTAGGCAATCAATTGGGTTGACAAGATCATTTCTTGGGATGGCAGGGATGGCAACCTCTCGAAGAAGCTGTTTAACTGACAGTCTGCAGGGTATGAAACTCCCTTTGAGATCCATCTCCTTTACTGCTGACTACAGCCAATGCACCACAGGTCTACTAAGGTTTTCCAGCATTTTACACCATGAGCAAGATGCATCTGGCCAGTGTCTGATGGACATGACCCTTAACCATTCCAACAGGGTTTCCTACAGGTGAAATGTATCATTTTACTGTTGCCATCATCACCCAAAAGAATTGCAATTTGTATGTTCTTATGGCCCAGCCATAACATTGGCTCAAGCAATGTCCTGACACAATAGAGCCGTTTACTGGTCTGGGCTGAGTTTAAGCCTAAATAGATTGTAGATTAGCAACAATGATCAACTTAGTTCACAATGCTTTTGGGAAATGCAGCCCTGGACACCTTTAACTCCAAAAATGCTATAAACTTAATTTGAGCATACTGCAACAAAAACTTTTCCCAATGCATAAAAAAGTAGAAGACCGTAACGATGGTTACAAACCGAGAAGGGTATCTTGAATACACACACAAAGAGAGTTTGTCTTGTAGTAATTGCCAACAGCATTGCCACAGCCTTTATGAGATGCTAATCCAGCCACCCTCTTGTCAGGGACAGAGCTTGAGCAGCGGCAAAAGCAGTTTGTTGTCCTGTTCCCGTCTGGCAAGCTTGACATTTCCCCCTTCTGCTTTTGTCCCCTGGCTCCCCTGGCCCTCCTCGAGGGGTCTATTTAGTGTGAGTCTCTCTCTGCACTCTTGGATAATCTCATCAGAGAGTGGGATGCTGGGGGTGTATGTAAATCCACATCTGTTACGTCCTCTGCTGGGAGAGAAAGCCGCTGGAATGCTCATTGAACCTGGTCTCGCAACCCACTTCCATATGAGTGGGGAGCATGACCTCAGTTGGGATGCAAACACAAGAGTACATGCTGCACCTGTCTTCAACAATACAAATTATAGAGCGTCTGATGGGTAACATATTGAAGTCTTCTAGCTGAGATCACCATAGATGTGCTTTAAAGGATAGTTCTGTCATCATTTCCTCAACCACATGTTACAAAATCACATGATCACATTTTTTTTCCCTGTGGAACACAAAAGAAGAGATTTTCAACGATTCAATTATAGTTAAAGTCCAAAAGTATCAAGCTCCAATCCATACAACCCCAGCGGTTGCTGACGTCATACGATCGCTTAAAGGGACACTTCACCTCTGCAAAGATGAATGTGTATTTAAAATGGGTCATTTATGTAGAAGAAAATGTTTTGGCTTATGTGGATGAAAGACAACTCCCAGAATGCACTTGCTTCTCTGACCTAACGGAGTAACGGAGTGCAGTATTTAAACAACAAGTCTAGTGAGTCTCCGTGATGAGTCTGCCCGAAAATGTGCTTCGAGATCGCCCAAAAGGTCCGGGATTGGGCTTTTGTGTTCTACAGTCGCCATGTTTACTGTGGCGAGTGGGACGAGTGAGGGCCACGGGAGAACGGCGCGGTGCCGGTGGCGTGATTACCAATGAGCGACACCTGTGAGGCGCACCGGTCTCGTATCTCTCATGGAGGAGCGGGAATTTTCTTAGCAATGTTAAAACGCACATCAACCGATCACTTGTTTAGGTTTCATGTAAACACTACATTCAGATTCACCAATCGCAATGAATTCAGATAGATTGAAACAAAAGCTGTGCATGTAAGCAATGTATGGCGACCAGTGGCGGCGCCAGGGGGGGTCTTGGGTGGTCTTAAGACCCTCCCAAAAAACGCTGTGACCCCCCATTCGACCCCCCACCCACTTCCTGATTAAAAAATATATTTATGCAGGATAAAGATTTAAAAATGTTTCTCTTCAAACTAGGCAGAACAATAATCATAAATAATTTATTCGACATATACAAAATATAAACACAAGAATCAATGCCACGCCCCATGAACGTCGCTGCTAGACCTTGCGTCATTGTATTCAAGGCGCTACCGCGAGCTGCAACGAAGCTAAAAATGGATCGCTTTATATAATGAGAGCTGACGGAAATTATAGCAATAGGAGTGAAAATATACCTGTTGCCGTGGAGGGCGAGGCCTGCTTGATGGAGACTGGAGAGTTAAGAGGAGAGAAGTAGACACAGGAGGAGACTGGAGACTTAAAGGGTTAGTTCGGTATTTTACTCTTAAAGCCCTGTTTTAAGATCGTTGCTGATGAAATAGAATACAAAATCATAATAAAATCGCTGTAAAAGATGCCTTCCATGGTTTTATATCGTAGTTTTGTCCCAAGTCAAGTCAATGTAGTTGTACAAAAACTATTTTAAAACCTTTTGGAAAACATCTTTTGCAGCGATTTTTGCGTGAGCATTTCAGTGAACATCCCAGACCACTCGGTGAGTTTCACGTCTTTGTAAACGAAAGTTTATGCGTTTTATGAATGATTGTTCCAGTGCTAACACAAGTTCTCGGGACAGCAGTAGCTAATTTGACCAAATTTCAATCTTAACTGTTCTATTTCATCAGAAACTATCTTAAAACAGGGCTTTAAGTGTAAAGTAGGGCAATCAAAAGGTGGTGAGAGTATGAGAATAGATACTATTTTGTGTTTTGTTCATTGTTGTGCTTGAATTAAACTGCATCTTTTTCATGAACATTTTCTCTGCTGCTTTATTCATCCATGTTCGTATCAACCCCCAGCCACCACTACTGACTCCCTCTGAAATTACAACCAATCATCACATTTTGTAAATATGTTTTCTGTAATGGGTGTGGTGTGGCTATGGCAATTAAAGTTCGAGCATATTGTTTGCAAACCGAAATTAATTAAAAACAAAGTAGTTGATATGCTGTGTTGTTTTTGTTGTTAAGTAGCAGTAATATGCAGTTATTAGCCGTGTCAACTGTATTTTTTTGTTGGTTTTCATGAGACCCCCCCTTGAAATGACCAGGACCCCCCATTGCCCCCCCAATCAAAATTGTCTGGAGCCGCCACTGATGGCGACTACAGAAAGCAAAAGCTGACATCGACGGCCGGACATGTCACTACGAAAGCAATTCGGTCAAATGTGTTTTTAACTACCTCTGGAAGTGGTGGAAAGTTGAGAAGCTCAAAACACCTCGTTTACCTCGTCCACTTGTGATCCGCTCAATCCAAAGCGCATCCTAATACCAGGTGTAAACAGGGCTCAGGAGATGCTGGTTTTCCCACCCTGACCCTGGATCTAATGCAGTGATGGTAATGGGCTTTACATTCCCAAAACACGCTCAAATAGGTTGACCAATCACAACACACCAGTCCAGCCAACCAATCAGAGCACATTGTGCTTTTTGAGAAGGAGGCGCTTCATACAGACATAAAACTAAACAGAGTGTTACTGTCAAGTGAGCAATGTCAGATACGAGGAAACATGAGGTGTTTTTTGAACATTTAAGCATGAAAACCAAGTAGACCCAAAAACAAAATCAAGAATGGGCATAGTTCCTCTTTAATAGATGAGCACAAGTGTGTGACTTTAAGCTTACAATTCCAGGCGTAAAAGAAGACTCCCTTGAACATTCATACCACTTTTATTTAAATAATTGTACTGTTAGTCTACGGTTATCAGTCTAGAGTACTACGCAAACACTCAACACTCTAGATTAAAACATTAAACTGAAATTTACATTTCAGAAAGGAGCGGCAGAGGGACTACATCTCCTTTGACTTCCTTCTTTCCTCAAACATGAAATAATGATTTTCTGCCAGTCTAATTACAGAGGCAACATCTGATCTGTGCTGCATCCGAGGGGGATTAACTGAAGCTCAGGCATTAGAGCTCATTACCAGCGCCACTGCAGAAATATTACATCTTGTAATTGGATGGAGAGATTTATATACTGATCAGATGGGGTTTCTCTAATAATATTGTGATTAGAGGCTTAGTTTGGACTGGGGGTTATCAGTCAGAGTAGATTTTAACAGGACGGGAAAAGGAGGATTTTATTAACCTTTGACCCATAGTGAGGATGCTCACATCCAGTCAGTATTAGGAAAAATAGATAATCGGCCAAGTTTACCCAAATTGAATTGAACTGAATGAGTTAGCTCATGTCTTCATGATGATTTTGTTCTCTTTTATTGGTTTTGTTCCTAATTACGTCAAACAATTAACAATTCTGATGCAATTTCTGTCATTTTGCCAACTTCCGCTTCACTAATTTCAACAGGCCCTCTATTCAGAACTCTATCCAGCAAACCAAATGTGTGTGACGTCGTCGTTTCCACAGATTTGCGTTTTTGGCTGATTACGACTGTTTTCAAAAGCTTGCATTTTCAAAAAAAACAAACAAACAAAAAAAACAACGAACAAAGAGCCATTTTACCTTTTTAGTTGCAAATGGTGTCGTGTAAACAGCCCCTAAGTTGTAGCTTTCAAACTTGGGTTGAGATTGGTCACATGACATGGAAGGTCAAGTGGTGTTTCCTGACAGTGATGTCAAACCAGGTGAAATAAGTATTTTTGACCGTATGCCTTCCATCCACTGTCGTTGACGTTGTATGGAAAATTGATGCTTAAAACATCATGTTTCACATTAGAAATAAAATAGTTTTAGTTGGAATGACATGAATAAATCATGACATTTCATTTATGGGTGAACAAACAGGTCTTTTTCCAATATATTGCCTTATAACGTCAATCATTTCTGAACTCTGATGTGTCGCTTGATCTACAAAATGATGTTAACTGACTTCATAAAACTTTGAAAACCTAAGAAGAAGAAGAAAAAGCAGCCGCTCAAAGTTATTCTTTCAGCACTAAAAAGGTTAAATTGAGGTGATGGACGCATTCAAAGTTGTGAGCTGCTACTTCACATGGCGCGAAATCAAAGTTGCTATTGATTCATGTCCCATCCGCGCTGCGCGGGAAAAGCGACAGAAAAGCCGCGAAAATCAGAGAGAAAAAGCTGACATGATTTAGTGACGGCTCTCGATAGTCCCCGTGAGAAGCGCTGAAGAGACACATCAAACCGGCTTGAACGGCAGTCTCCGAGCTGAGAGGGTGACAGCAGAGCCGCTATTGATTTCTGCCGGTGTAAAAGCACTCAGGGGAAACATTTCAACCCGCCAACGAGCTCAAACATCATAAGCGTTATGACAGATGCGTCTGACGTCACACGAACATGCATTTTCCCGCAGTCGTCGTCTGATCTAAAAACCACGACAGAAGAATTAAATAGAGTTAAACACAGACTATTTTCTTTTAAATATGCACTGCTTCATGAACACCAATCCAACAATTTAAATACACTTAAATAGCCTACTCTTGTGAGTATTTATAAGGCCTTATTCTGTGCATGTAATATAAGAAAAAAAAAACAAAAACAAAAAACACCTGACCGCATGAAAAACATATTTAACATGCCTTGATTTAATCTGATAATATGACTCAAAGTTGTTGAAATGAACCTTATTTTATCAAAAATTAAAGCATAAAATCATAAATTCGGCGGTAGGATAAATTTGATTAAAAATGACTCATTTATTTTATCAAGTCGTTATTGTTTTATTTATTTTCCTATAATCAAATGAAATCTATTTATCTATTTATTAACTAAATAATTATATATTTTTTTAATTTCTGCAGGTTTGGTCCATAATGAAATAGCATATTGAGTAGCTACAGTACACACAACAAAAACAAACAAAACAATTAAAACTGCTGACGCATTGAAAACGGCAAATAGTCTTTGTTTTAGTTGGTTAATATTGAATGCCTCTACATAGATTTATCTGTGATAGAGAAAATAATAGGCTATTTTTGTCTTGAAGTAGAAAATAAGTGTAATAAAAAGATTGCTGCTTACACCTCTCTAACACGAGCTGGGTCGAGCTGTCTTTCCAAACACACATGCCTTTCTGTGGGAATCGTCCCTCATTCCAGGAGTCTCTGGAGTGATGATCCCAAATCCTGCTTTATGAACTGAGCCGATGGCAGCTAAAGCGTTAATCAATGAACTCTTCATTAGAGACTGAGGCAGTCAATACGTGAAGAGAGCACAACACTTATCAAATCAATTGATCATTGCAATTAGCTTTGCTCTTAATTTGCTTTTGAGTTCACTTCAGATTATCAAATGAAGTAAAAGTAGTAGCCTATGTCATGAAGGCGGCAAATGTTCTGGCCAGTGTCCAGCAAACATTCGTTCATATTCAGCCATATTTGGATCGCCGGTGGACCTGTGGCGCCCTCTAGTGTCAATCAACACACGGTGCTTACACACTGCTCTTAACCAACCCTCAAACCGTACTCACTGTAAAGCCCTTAATCCTGTAATTGTGGAGAAATGTGGGCACAGAGGACTCAGGTGTGATTCTAATTTTTATTTATTATAAATGTTATATCTCCGTCTTCGATAAAGTTTAGTCTACCATTTATGGTTTTTTTTTTTTTTTATTTAGGGGGGTATTTTGAATTTATTTACTTCAAAAAGTACCATATTTTCTATGTAAATTATGCTTGTTTTTATGTTTTATTTTTTTTAACTACATTAAAATATCATTCCAATAAGTTCTTAGAGCTAAAACCTAAAGATGAAGTGACTTTGCTGTCACCTGGTGTCTTATTTTGGCTTATTTTAGAATGCTCTAAATTACAGTTTTTCCCCATTCATTTCTATGGGTGCCCATTTTTGACCCAAATACAAGATAAAGGAGGGGGTTTTTTTTTTCACCCACTTAACATTGTAGAACTGAGTCAAAAAATGCTGTGTGTTTAGGAGGGAAACTTAGGAAAAGTAGCCAAGTCTTGTATTTTTTTTTTTTTTTTAAATAAATCAAAACTATTTCGCCCACATTAGTCTAGAATACGGTTTTATGGTTAATCACTCAATTTATTTAAAAACGCTTACATTTTTTATTGATTAATGTAGAAACAAAGACAGTATATTTTAAATACTTTTTAATATAAATATTTTAACGAGTTAAACTGGACAAAAATGTATTGCAATGTTGACAGCACCACTACATTTCTATGGTTTTATTCCAAAAACACACTAGGAAACAGGGAAATGTGGGTAAAAGCTTCTAAAGCAGCTGTGACTTTTATTTTGTACAGGGTCATTTCACATGTATTTTACAGTCTTTATTACAAAAGTATTTACACAATTCAGACTATTATTATTCCACTGTAGATTTGAGGCACAAATGAATGAATTGTGTACATAATGCAATCCAATGCTTCCCTCTGGTTTCCAAGCACAGCACAAACTTCAACCAAATTACCTATGACGATCTGAATCAGTCCAGTGGATATTTCATTAATACATTTAATTTTTAAATACTATTGAAAGGTGCATCTGTGCAACCAAAACATAAATAATCTATATGGATAAGGTCATGACGATCACCATAACCAGCTTCAGGAAAGCAAATCACCAGGAGAGTCTTTGGGAAAGACGATCAGGAAACAAACGGTCAGTGATTTCATGCATAGAAAAAGACTTCTACATGAAAGGTAAAAAAAGAAAAAAAAGAAAACACTTGTCAAAATGTCCATGTGACGATAAAAAGATTTGACCGTAGATTCACAGTGTAAAACATCAGAAACAATTCTGAAGACATGCTTCTTTTTTGAGAATGACAAATGGGCTGGCTATATGTGTGCATGTATGTATGTATATATATATATATATATATATATATTATATATACATACATACACACACTAACAAAATAAAATGTGTAAGTGACCATGGTAATGTTGTTTGGGGTTATGGTTATTTAACCAAAGGCAAATGTGTATTAAAAGTCACACGCTATTACATGAAAAGCTTGTTCACTTCAAACTAAACATGCAAGATTTTGCCAAATTATCGTGTGAAAATACCTTATAAATTCCGTGGGCCAGAAAAAGACAAGCATTTGTAGACATTAGTGTGCTAAAGAATAAAGGTCTTTACAACCATTCAAATGCAAACAGAATAAAACGCCGACAGCAAAAAGCTACAAAACTGACCTCTTGACCATAGTACGCCGAGTAACCCAATCAAATAGACCTTACTCGGCGTAGAAGCGCCATGTCATCTGCATGGAAAGGAAACGGTTCGCTGAACTTGAGGATAGGACGTGTTGACCCCGACTGGAGGCCAGATCACAGTCTGCTTTCCTGCAGCTCAAAGTGGATGAAACATTCCCAACAGCACACGTTCAGTGTCAGATAAATTAAATATAAAGCATGTCTGCTTTGAATGACAACATTATGGCAAGAGAAACAAGATCATGTGACTAAACAAACGCCTCTTCTGACACACAGAGGCTTTTGTTGTCACACCAACGCAGGAGCAGACGCTAGGATCGAAGCCACTCTCCTCAGAGACTCTAAGAGTCAGGGTGGCATTATCGTAAGCACACGAGATTGTCCCAAATCGACCTAAAGGCCGATTCAGTAACCAGTAGCAAAATAGTGGATATTTGCTGGATAAAGAAAGAAACTGGAAATTACAACCCTAGCATGCTCTTAAGCATGACGCTTAAGCTCTAGACTGAGTCTAGCTGTTAGTATGCAACATAATTCTGTTAAAATCGTACAAAGATGCTTAAGAAATGCAGCATTCCAGAAGAAAAAACAAATTCAAACTCGTGAAATCCTCTATTTAACGAGCAGCGGTCAAAGCCACACTTGTTCAGGTACGAAGATATTTAAAATGATTCCGCGTTGATAAAGTTACATGTGCCTTTTACGTAATGCTTACCAAAATTTGACTGGTGCACCAAGGCACCGTATATTACTCCAATGGACAATTTGACATGTTTGATGGGTACTTGTATAGTTGCATCTAGCACACATGTGCATCGATCAGCCAGAAATTCTGTGACGGCACGGCTGTCTCACAGACGCATCATGCATGTGTCTGCTGGGCTCAGAACGGGGAGGGCTCGTGTCTCTGCATGCGTCGCTCCGCAGCGGCCGCCATCCTCCTGCGCCGCAGCGTCACAGAGTCAGAGTCCTCGTCCTCCATCGAGGGCATGGCGTCATCATTATCAGCAGAAGAAAACACATCCCCTTCATCCGGCTTTTTGTGAAGATATCGTCTAACAAAGAGAGAACACGGCGTCTTAAAAACTCAAACTTCATAGGACCCAAGCCAAAGCCTTGGGGCATTCCCATTTATCATTCAAGTTTGCATACGGTAGCCGACTTTTCACTATCTCTGACAAATAACAGACCAGGATTAATTTTCGACGTGTAAATTCATTCATTAATTTTTTACGTAGAATTTGCCAAACTGAGCATTAGTCGTGTTAATATAAACAACTTTGGTAGCACTTAATTTTACAGTCTTGTTTTGGATGTACATACTATATACTTATTGTAGTAATTACAATAACTGGGTAATAACTAGGTACTAGTCCAGAACCTAACCTTAACCCATGTAGTTACCTTACACTACCTCGTATTTTCTAGGCAAGTACACTTGCAAGTACATTGAAAGTGCACAAACTGTAAAATAGAGTGCAACCATAACTTTTTGTGCAGCTATACTGTATATGGCCACCCAACTGGATATTATGGAAGCTTGTTTATAATAATTGCGACTTTTTATCTCAAAATTGCGAGATATGAAGTCAGAATTGCGAGACATAAAGTCAGAATTGCGTGATATAAAGTCAGAATTGTGAGAAATAAAGTCGCAATTGCAAGATATAAAGTCAGAATTGCGAGATATAGTCAGAATTACGAGATATAAAGTCAGAATTACAATATATAGTCAGAATTGCGAGTCAGAATTGCGAGATATGAAGTCAGAATTGTGAGACAGTCAGAATTGCGTGATATAAAGTCAGAATTGCGAGATATAAAGTCAGAATTGCGAGATATAATGTCAGAATTGTGAGATATAAAGTCAGAATTGCGTGATATAAAGTCAGACTTGTGAGATATAAAGTCAGAATTGTGATATAAAGTCAGAATTGCAAGATATAAAGTCAGAATTGTGATATAAAGTCAGAAGTGCGAGATATAAAGTCAGAATTGTGAGATATAAAGTCAGAATTGTGAGATATAAAGTCAGGATTGCGAGACATAGTCAGAATTGCGTGATATATAGTCAGAATTGTGAGATATAAAGTCAGAATTGTGATATAAAGTCAGAATTGCGAGATATAAAGTCAGAATTGCGAGACAGTCAGAATTGCATGATATAAAGTCAGAATTGCGAGATATAAAGTCAGAATTGCGAGATATAAAGTCAGAATTGCGAGATATAAAGTCAGAATTGCGAGATATAAAGTCAGAATTGCGTGATATAAAGTCAGAATTGCGAGATATAAAGTCAGAATTGCGAGATATAAAGTCAGAATTGCGAGATATAAAGTCAGAATTGTGAGATATAAAGTCAGAATTGTGAGACAGTCAGAATTGCATGATATAAAGTCAGAATTAAGAGATATAAAGTCAGAATTGTGAGATATAAAGTCAGAATTAAGAGATATAAAGTCAGAATTGTGAGATATAAAGTCAGAATTGTGAGATATAAAGTCAGAATTGCGAGATATAAAGTCAGAATTAAGAGATATAAAGTCAGAATTGTGAGATATAGTCAGAATTGTGAGATATAAAGTCAGAATTGTGAGATATAAAGTCAGAATTGTGAGACAGTCAGAATTGCATGATATAAAGTCAGAATTGCGAGATATAAAGTCAGAATTAAGAGATATAAAGTCAGAATTGTGAGATATAGTCAGAATTGTGAGATATAAAGTCAGAATTGCGAGATATAAAGACAGAATTGCGAGATATAATGTCAGAATTGTGAGATATAGTCAGAATTGCGAGACATAGTCAGAATTGCGTGATATATAGTCAGAATTGTGAGATATAAAGTCAGAATTGCGAGATATAAAGTCAGAATTGTGAGACAGTCAGAATTGCATGATATAAAGTCAGAATTGCGAGATATAAAGTCAGAATTAAGAGATATAAAGTCAGAATTGTGAGATATAGTCAGAATTGTGAGATATAAAGTCAGAATTGCGAGATATAAAGACAGAATTGCGAGATATAAAGTCAGAATTAAGAGATATAAAGTCAGAATTGTGAGATATAGTCAGAATTGTGAGATATAAAGTCAGAATTGTGAGATATAAAGTCAGAATTGCGAGACATAGTCAGAATTGCGTGATATATAGTCAGAATTGTGAGATATAAAGTCAGAATTGCGAGATATAAAGTCAGAATTGTGAGATATATAGTCAGAATTGTGAGATATAAAGTCAGAATTGCGAGATATAAAGTCAGAATTGTGAGATATATAGTCAGAATTGTGAGATATAAAGTCAGAATTGTGAGATATAAAGTCAGAATTGTGAGATATATAGTCAGAATTGTGAGATATAAAGTCAGAATTGTGAGATATAAAGTCAGAATTGTGAGATATAAAGTCAGAATTGTGAGATATAAAGTCAGAATTGTGAGATATAAAGTCAGAATTGCGAGATATAGTCAGAATTGCGAGATATAAAGTCAGAATTGCGTGATATAAAGTCAGAATTGCGTGATATAAAGTCAGAATTGCGAGACATAGTCAGAATTGCGTGATATATAGTCAGAATTGTGAGATATAAAGTCAGAATTGCGAGATATAAAGTCAGAATTGTGAGATATATAAACATACTGGTGGCCATTTGTTTAGTGTGAAAGTGTCACTACATTCATTATTCATTCATTTGATCAAGGTAACAGCTGCTTCATGATCAATTTCGATAGTTTTGTGTGGCTGGCACCAGGGGGCAAAACGCAAAAATCTTATGTGAATGTCAGAGATAGCGAAACAGTTTGATGCGGACTGGAGCGCGGCAGGACGAGCCGCTGAGCCTCACCTGCGCGCTCTCAGGAGCAGCTCATCCTTCCTCTGCATGAGCATCCTCTGCCTTTCATCCGCAGACTTGGAGAAGCGGCTCCCACGAACCTCGAAGTCTTGCGGCTCAGGGGCCGCGACCTCTGACCCGCTGCTGGCCCCTGCTGAATCCTCAGGTCCAGTGTTGCCCTGGAGGGGTGCGCGCTCCACAGACTGGAGGAGGTACAGGGAGACAGAAACATACTCTTAACAGAAGTGACTTTTACTACACAGGCTAGCATAGATCTACAGGAGACTGGAAGGACAATGAACCAGGACATGTTGCAAAACGGCCCCAACACACTGGGTTTTGTTCATGAAATGCCAACAGAATTAATTTAGTAAATTGTCTGTTCTGACGGGAATTTTCAGATTCATGAATGTGTCTGTATTTTTACAGGTAAAATCTGTACAGTTTTGTAGTCCAAACAATTGTTTGGTGTTCTTTTAGGTAAACAGACGACACTGCATCTTGATAACACAATTTAACAACATATAACAAAATTAACCAACTAACTAGTAGGGGTGGGCGATATAGCCTAAAAATTATATCACGATATTTCAAGAATATTTGCGATAATGATATTTATCACGATATAGAAAAAATATATATGAAACAATGTTTTATTGGTGATTGCAGCTGGCTGGCAGCAGCATTAGTGCAAAAAAAAGTATAACATAACTCCTTATCATTTTATTTTAACAATAACTACAGTAATACATTAACAATATTAACAATAACTTCAGAAGCCTGCACAATATTGTCACCTAATAAAATTTACCTAAACTTTGAAGTACAAAAAATTTAAACAAACAGCGGCAATCCAAACAAACCTTCAAAATGTAACAGTTGCCTTGCATAGTTTTTGGATTAGCATCAAATGAGGTATACAATACCTAATTTATACAATAATTGTATAAAATCGGAACATTTAGGGAAAAAACATTTAGTGGGGAATAAATAAGAGACAATTGTAACACTAAATCTGGTAAAACTTTACACATTGCTCTTTGTATTGTACATTCATGAAAAAAAAACAAGGTAACAAATCAAAAGGATTAATTATTATATAGCCTAGTCTACTTTAAATTGAGGCATGTTTAAAATGTATAGCACAGCTGTTTAATGAGGCAGCAACATATGATCGATAGGACAGAAGAAAGGCTATTAATAATCTTTCATTGCGCAAAAGTATTATGATATGAAAGGCTCCAATATATCGCACAGCGCTTATGCGCATCCCGAGCGCTGAATGATGCGCTTGAAGCAACACGGAGTCACAGCGCGCACGCGCAGCGCGTCGAATACTCCGCACTGAACAGTTCAAACAAAGCACAAAGTAAATAAATATTGATGCGTAGCGTCGTGTATAATATACAGCATCTAGCTATGCAATCGTTTATTGAGTCCTTTCTTTTAACAGTTTTACATTTCAGTTACTGTGCGCGTGATGAACAATAGTGCTCTGACTCTAGTGTTTTGCTCTAACAGACACCCGGCCGGTAGAAAGTAACATGATGATTTAGTTAACGTTACAGCAATAAAGTCCAGCAAGATAAAGTTGTGTTATGCGAAACCATAGACCTTTTATTTACAAATATAATAATAGTAACATTGAATCATCTTAGAAAGAGTTTAATCGTGTTGACTGTTGTACCCGAACTGCGGAAACTCTGAAGGAAGATTAGGCAAAATGTACGCTAGTAGGGAAGTGGTGAAACGAGTTTTCATGCATATTTGACAAAAAAAAAAAAAAATTGTGTTGTTGGAGATCTGACCTCTTGTACTCAAACAACTTCCATACTATTGAAGTAGCGCCCTTTTTAGGAACTAAATCTTGATCTGATCCGGAGGCTGACATGCTGCTGTGTTGTTGTGCGCGCGCTAAGTAACGTAAATACGCCATACGTCATCATATCATCAATATCGCGATATGACAATTTTTTATCATGTAAAATTTTATACCGGTATTATCGTGGACGGTATGATATGGCACAGCCCTACTAACTAGCTAAATGTGAAAACTATTCCGAATCTGGAACATTTATGAATGTGTCAAATTCATTAACATACACACATTTAACTATCAAATCTGAGGTTCACAAAGCGTTTGTGAATCTGGAGGAGGGTTTTGGCAGAGATCAATTTCTGGAGTTTTTAATTCAGTTTGGTGATGCTAGTGGTGCAGAAATGACTTCCCCTTCAGCAATGTGGAGCAAGAGATTGCGCTGAGATTTTAGCGCTGCTGGAGCGACCCAGTTTGAAATGCAAACCACATATAATTTCAGCCTGTAAAATGCCTCACCTGTGTTGGGAAAGGCACCTGTATCCGGCCCTCCAGGATGTTATCAGTGGTGACCTCTACAGAGCGTGTGAGCTGCAAATCCTGCAGGATCAGATGATAAGGGACTTGTGGAAACATTTCCTGGATCTGATGGGCCTGAGACATTTAAGGAAAAGCAGGTTAATAACGTGGCAACTTGTGTGAAACTGATGAGGCTGGTAGTGGGCATGTGTGACGCCAGCTGAGGGACTCACCATGGCATTGAGCTGGGAGTTGTTGGCCTGTGCGATGCCCAGGATGTTGGTGGTGTGCATGACCTCCACTGAGAAACTCGGCAGCCAGCTGGCAATGCGGGACCCTGAGGGCGAACCAGCCGAGATTTAGATCATATATTTCACTACCAGAAGCCTGTTTGTTTCAGAGGTCTCTTCAAGTCAATGACATGATAAAAATGGGCCATTTTCATCAGTGAAACTTTTTTTTGGACTGCACTATCCATTTAAACCGGCTTTTTAAAATGTATTTACAAGACTCCAGTGTGTGTGTAGATCACCTCTGCTATGACTGGCTAACCTCTGCTCATTGTTGTACATCAGGGCGAATCAACTTGCTCAGGACTGAATAGGGGCGATATTGATATGTACAGGTGCTTCTAAAAAATTTGCATATTGTGATAAAGTTAATTATTTAAAAATTTAAAATTTAAGTTTCATACTGATGATTTTGGCATACAGCTCATGAAAACCCAAAATTCCTATCTCAAAAAATGTCATCCGACCAATAAAATAAGTGTTTTTAATACAAAAAAAGAGTCAACCTTCAAATGATTATGTTCAGTTATGCACTCAATACTTGGTCAGGAATCTTTTCGCAGAAATGACCGCTTCAATGCGGCGTGGCATGGAGGCAATCAGCCTGTGGCACTGCTGAGGTGTTATGGAGGCCCAGGATGCTTCGATAGCGGCCTTAAGCTCATCCAGAGTGTTGGGTCTTGCATCTCTCAACTTTCTCTTCACAATATCCCACAGATTCTCTAAGGGGTTCAGGTCAGGAGAGTTGGCAGGCCAATTGAGCACAGTAATACCATGGTGAGAAAACCATTTACCAGTGTTTTTGGCACTGTGAGCAGGTGCCAGGTACCATTTTCTGCACACGCTTGTGCACGGTGGCTCTGGATGTTTCTACTTCTGCAGGTCCCCCAAGGTCTGGAATCGGTCCTTCTCCACAATCTTCCTCAGGGTCCGTCACCTCTTCTCGTTGTGCAGCGTTTTTTGCCACGCTTTTTCCTTCCCACAGACTTCCTACTGAGGTGCCTTGATACAGCACTCTGGGAACAGCCTATTTGTTCAGAAATGTCTTTCGGTGTCTTACCCTCCTGCTTGAGGGTGTCAATGATGGCCTTCTGGACAGCTGTCAGGTCGGCAGTCTTACCCATGATTGCGGTTTTGAGCAATGAAACAGGTTGGGAAAGTTTTTTTTAAAAGCCTCAGGAATCTTTTGCAGGTGTTTAGAGTTAAATAGTTGATTCAGATGATTAGGTTAATAGCTCGTTTAGAAAGCCTTTTCATGATATGCTAATTTTTTGAGACAGGAATTTTGGGTTTTCATGAGCTGTATGACAAAATCAGTTTTAATCAGTATTAAAACAATAAAAGACCTGAAATATTTCAGTTGGTGTGCAATGAATCTAAAATAGATGAAAGTTTAATTTTTATCATTACATTATGGAAAATAATTAACTTTATCATAATATGCTAATTTTTTGAGAAGGACCTGTATTATAAACTAATACAACATTAAAAAAAAAAAAAAAATCTATGAAAAACAATTTCACACTATTTCTGTGTTGTGTTTTTTCTGGCAATAAAATTAATAAAAAACAAATTTTATCATTAATCATATGAAATTAAATAAACTTTGTCAAACAAAGTGCTGCACAACGAGCTTTAAAGTTAAAATTTTAACATGGAAGAAATGCATTATTCCTTAAAAAAAAAAAAAAAGTATTATCGATAATTTATTTGGATTCGTGTTTGTATTATTACATTGAGACAGATCTAAATTCTACTGTACAACAGTTATATATTTCTGTCAAGTTAAATCGAACTTATTTTGACGGGTTGCCGTGAAGACCTTTTGAGTTTCTGTGTGTTTATGTCATGATGATAGTTTTTCATAAATAAAGTGGTAAGTGACTTTCAGAGTGGATCTAGAGCCAGGAGAGGAAGTTCATGTATTTGTGTCTGTGAGCGCAAGCGTCACACGTGCTTCGCCCTTTCATTCACACAGAACATGCAGGATTCATGTTTAAATAGTGTTGGTGGTTTAATATTCACACACACTAGTCTACATTCTACTAGAAAAATGACAAATTCTGTGAAATTCCACGTTATACAGTAAATTCCGCTATTATGACTGGATTTCGTCAGCGGGCCGCAATGGTAGGGGAAACACTGGAATATGATAAAGATGTGAACGAGTGATTTCTACAGCTACCTCTCAGCAAAGGGTTTGGATTCTGCATGATTATGTATAGAGCGGTCTCACCATCAAAGTGGAAGAAGTGATTGTGCTGGTTGATGTGTGGTCGGGCCTCTGCTCCTGGCCCAGCAGGCATGTTCTCATCCAGCACCTCCCTCTGGCCCTCCTCTCGCTCTCGCACGCCTTCACTGATGTTCAGAGACATGCGGCACGTGGGACAGGACGTGTCCTGCTCCAGCCAAGAGCGCAGACACGAACTGGACATAAACAAGAAATTATCAGATTAACAATGTTTCAACTGTTAGGACGAGAGCACTGGCAAGTTACATCTGGTGGCTCACTTGTGGAAGAGATGTCCACAGGGCAGCTTGCGCGCACTAGTCATTGAATCCCAGCAGATCGCACAGTCATCGTTATTAGCCAACAGCTCTTCAGGCGTTGCCACAGCAAACCTGCACACAAGGAGACTTTTCATGTCAGCACACAAGCGCTGGTTTCCATCAGCCAATGCAGAAGACTGAGTCATGGCACATTCAACCATGTGATACACTCGAAGGCTATTTATTGTGTTCATGTTGTTGTATTGCAATACACTAGTGCTGTTATTGAGGTGGATACAGGGAAGTTCAGGAACAGGTTTGGTGGAAAGGGGAGGCTTAAGGGTGGGTTAAGGTGTCAGGGAAGAGTACAGTAAAACAGTAGTGTTTGTGAATATATTTTGAAATCCTGTGATTCCTGTAAGCTCCATTCTTCAGGTGTCACATGATCCTTCAAAAAATCATTCTAATATGATATGTGAATCATATGATGCAATGTTTTTGCTGCTTGATATTTTTGCAGTAACGATTATATAATTTAAGCCCCTCGGGATTCTTTAATGAACAGAAAGGTCAAAATAACAATTAATTTGAAATATTATTTGTAAGAATGTAAAGGTCTTTATTGGCACTTTTGATTAATTTAATGTGTCCTTGTTGAATAAAAGTATTCATTTCTTATAAAAAAAAAAAATAAACTTTGATTTTACTTTTTAAATTAAAACTGATTTATTGTTGCTGTTAACACAATTATATATTCAATTACATTAACAATTATTTCATGTTATTAATTCCTGTTGTTATTATAAACTGTTATTAACAACAACCACAAGATTCACTTTAAATGCGTGTATGTGTGTTGGGGTGCTTAGTAGGGGTGGTTTATCTGTCTGATTTCCCGATTCGATTCGATTACGATTATTGAAGTCCCAATTCGATTACAGTCGATTTTCGATTATTAACGATTCTCGATTACCGATTATTGATTTTCCATTTCACAACAGTAAACGAAAATACACTAGATCAACATATGATTATATTAGCAGCAGCAACATTTTGGTATTAATTGCACTTTTTATTTGTTTGATATTCATTGACAATATAATGATGGTTAGTGAGGACATGCAAACATGCTTGTTGTCTACTACTTAGGCAACCCATTATCTTTACATTTATTAACTTTACATTTTTTTTCAAAGCAATTTTGTTGCATTATAATGCAAATGCACCTGGTTCTATTAATTGACAGCATTAAAATGTATTTTGTGATTTCCTTCGATTGAAAATATTTGAAGCAAGTTTGGGGGACTTGAAGGGCACCCGAGTCAGAGAATCACCCAGAAATTCAAAGCATTTATCTGAAATAGAAAGCTTTTTTAACATTAAACAATACCGTTCAAATGTTTGGAGTCGGTAAGAATTTTTATTTTTATTTTTTGGGCAAAAGAAAAAAGAAATCTATACTTTTATTCATCAAGGATAAATTAAGTTGATCAAAAGTTAAAGTACAAGACATTTATAATGTTACAAATCGATTATCTGAATCTTTTGTGTGTGACTATAAATAATTTGCTTTAAAAGTACAAATTAATGACCCATAAAGAATTAATGCACAATATATTTTATTAACATTACAAAGAACGACCAGGAAAATAAATGTGTGCTTGAACTAGGAGCATACTTGTAGTAAATAAATAATATAACGACTGGTGCAGCCGAGTGTTTTTCCTCCTCTGGCTGGAAACGTGTCATATGGCTTATCATATTTGTCGGGTTTCCGTCGTTGGTTTTATTCCACAAAGCGTACAACTAGTGCGGCTCTTGTCCAGCTCCTTACCCCCTTCAACTTCAGAAGCCAAAATATTTCCACACGTCAGCTTTTAACCTAACAAGGAAAGTGTTTGGATCTCGCGTGCCATCTCATCTCTGTTATATGCACGCCACAGACGGTCCCGCCACTGCACTTCCGCGCTTCAGAGTTCCGTCTTTCGCGTTCCGTCAATATTACGTTACTATAAATACATATAAAAAAATTTTTTTTTTAAATCGATTTTTTGACATTTGTGAATCGATTCAGGATCGTCCACGTCCGCATCGCGATGCATCTAAGAATCGATTTTTTTCCCCACCCCTAGTGCTTAGCTGTCATTAAGAACAAATTACAACAATAATGTTATTGGTCCACAAAAAGGCTTTGTTTTCTTTACTTATGCAAAATCGAATTTCTTTTTTTTTTGAGTTTCTGTGAGATTCGCACAGTTATCCTTAACTATATTGATGTAAATAAGCATTCATTTTACAAACTCATTAAAGGTAAAATTTCTTATCAAGGGCACAATGCTGATAGCACATGTAACTTCTGGTTACCAGCCCTGAGCTTTGCCATACTTTAGCATCTTTATTTAGATGTTGTGCTTATTAAAAGATGCGTTTCTACAGGCTTTGAATTTGAAATTTGAAAGTCAGTCTGAAAAGCTTTAGGATCCTCACCTGGATTCCATATTGTCAATGACACGCAAGTAGTTTTTGTGGCGGCGAATCCTTCGCTGCACCTCGTGAAAGAGATACCGCAGCTGCATAAAGATCACAAGACTAGCCATGGACAACCAGATGTTTCCAAAGAGCTGCGAGGGAGTGAACAACAACAACACATGATCATAAAGGTACTAGGATTTGTTCAAAAACTCTCAAACACCGACACGAGAACAGAAAGAAATCATGCAACGCCACTGGTGCTCACTTGGGGAAGTTCGTGACAGACAGGCCGCAAACATGTGAAATCAGGAACATAATGTTCACTGATCAGTAAGAAGCTGCTTACAATTATGTTAAACAGTCTCAATAAGAATCCAGTCAGACCACATTCATCCATCACTATGAGCCAGTCACATGACCGCTACACAGCACCGAGCTCACCAGCATATGGATGTGATGCATCAGGTCCAGGCAGAGGATGGTCAACTCCATGATGAAGTCAGTGTAGTAGATGTATGAGCTCTTGTTCTCCCAGGTGCCCTGGTGGTTGAGGTCCCACAGGTGAATGGAGTACCTGTACATAACAGATCAAAACCCTCAGATACATGCTTCTGCTAATCACATTGAGCAAAGCTGATGGCTTTCTTAACGGAGCAAACACACACCGTATGATGACGTGTCCTGTGCGTACGGTCACCAGCAAACACTGCAGGACAGGAGACAAAGCTTAGGGTTACTTCAAGTGGGCATAATATAATTGTATAGAATATTGCAGTATTCAGGGCTTGACAAACACCCGCCAACCTGCCAAATGTGTGTGTGTTTCAGCAGTAGCGTGTAACGCAGTCACACAATTTTACAATACATTTTTTTATTTTAGTATATAAGAACATCCGAAATAACAAACTGGTTAAATGCAAACTAAGTGCAATGTAGTGTTGTCAAAAAAAAACAAAAAAAAAAGTTTTCGATACATATCGATACAGAAATATCTGAATCTGATACTGAATAATACTGAAATATCATGTGAGAGAGAGATGATCTCTCCGACAGCGAGTGACACAAACCTGCCTCTCCTCACTCACTTGCTGTTACAGGGCTTGAATTTCGGCGTGGGATTGCAAGTATTGCGCATAATTACACTCATTCCTGCAGACTTTGAGCTCACACCCAAAGTATGCGCACAAAGCGGCATCTCAGCACTAAATTTAGTTATTTTCCGCTGCTTACTGCGCTGAAACAGTCAAATACACATAAAATGCCGGTCTTGGCAAGTATTCACGTAAACAGACAGTTGTGTTTTAGGTGAACAGTTAAGAAAGATGTGTAACAGTATAATGGATCAGTGTGATAAGTCTTAAAGTGACAGCAGCCTAATAATCCTGCTGCCAAATTATGAGAAAATATTTAAGAAATATATATGGCAGTTTTTCCTTAAGGTATCAATGTCAAAATTGTAGCCAGTGAACACGTTGATTAAATGCTAATTAACTATAGAAAACCACTAGCCATAGTGGAAGGTAAGCAAAATATTTAATGTCAAGCCCTGGTAGCATTTATTATTGCACATCATTATTGTTTTGTAAAGTTAATGTGCTGTTTTAATATTTAATCTTTATTCATATCAATTAGCTGTTACACACACAAGACTCCCCAATAGCAAACATCCAATCAATTCCCCATGGACAAAATCAAGTCTACAGTCATTGCTAAATCTACATCTTTTTTGTGGAGAGACCATCACGACTTCTTCCATATCATGCCTACTTTCAGAGTGTAGGGAAAGAGGGAAAACCAAAGAGGGAATGTACTCTTCAGTAGCTAAAGAGGATTGTAGGGTTCTCACCTCCGCTGCCATGAAGGCCACAGTGTGCATGCTGTGAAGATGCCCGACTACAGCGCAGAGCACAGCTAGACCCCCACAGCACAGCAGCACAGACACCAGCAGAGACAACACGCGCACGTGACTGCCCATCGGGGTCGTGGGAGAGAACGAGAGCTGGCGGGACAAACAACAGTGTATCAGCAACTCTCCCCAGAGGAAGAGGGAATAGGAGAAGGATGGAGAGATGCAAGTACAAACAATAGGAAGGAAGGAGGGAAGGAAGGGATGACGTAAATAAGAGTAATGGAAGGAAGGAAAAGGGAAGAAGGTAAGGAAGGTAGGGAGTAAATAAGAAAGTGAAATAAAAGAAATTAAGAAAGGAAAGAGTGGAGAGAGGGAAAGAAGCGAGAAAATGAAGGGAAATAAGGAAGAAAGTAAGGAAGGACAGAAACAAAGGAAGCAAGGAAGGAAGTAAAGAAGAGCAGAGGAAGGAGAGAAAGAAAGGAAGTAAATAAGAGGAGAGGAAGGAGAGAGAGAAGGAAGTAAATAAGAGCAGAGAAAGGAGAGAAAGAAAGGAAGTAAATAAGAGCAGAGGAAGGAGAGAAGGAAAGGAAGTAAATAAGAGCAGAGGAAGGAGAGAAAGGAAGGAAGTAAATAAGAGCAGAGAAAGGAGAGAAAGGAAGGAAGTAAATAAGAGCAGAGGAAGGAGAGAGCGAAGGAAGTAAATAAATAAGATCAGAGGAAGGAGAGAAAGGAAGGAAGTAAATAAGAGCAGAGAAAGGAGAGAAAAGAAGGAAGTAAATAAGAGCAGAGGAAGGAGAGAGCGAAGGAAGTAAATAAATAAGAGCAGAGGAAGGAGAGAGAGAAGGAAGTAAATAAGAGCAGAGGAAGGAGAGAAAGAAAGGAAGTAAATAAGAGCAGAGGAAGGAGAGAGAGAAGTAAGTAAATAAGAGCAGAGGAACGAGAGAGAGAAGGAAGTAAATAAGAGCAGATGAAGGAGAGAGAGGAGGAATGAAGGAAGTAAATAAGAGCAGAGGAAGGAGAGAGAGGAGGAATGAAGGAAGTAAATAAGAGCAGAGGAACGAGAGAGAGAAGGAAGTAAATAAGAGCAGATGAAGGAGAGAGAGAAGGAAGGAAGTAAATAAGAGCAGATGAAGGAGAGAGAGAAGGAAGTAAATAAGAGCAGAGGAAGGAGAGAGCGAAGGAAGTAAATAAATAAGAGCAGAGGAAGGAGAGAGAGAAGGAAGGAAGTAAATAAGAGCAGATGAAGGAGAGAGAGAAGGAAGTAAATAAGAGCAGAGGAAGGAGAGAGCGAAGGAAGTAAATAAATAAGAGCAGAGGAAGGAGAGAAAGAAAGGAAGTAAATAAGAGCAGAGGAAGGAGAGAAAGAAAGGAAGTAAATAAGAGCAGATGAAGGAGAGAGAGAAGTAAGTAAATAAGAGCAGAGGAACGAGAGAGAGAAGGAAGTAAATAAGAGCAGATGAAGGAGAGAGAGAAGGAAGGAAGTAAATAAGAGCAGAGGAAGGAGAGAGAGGAGGAATGAAGGAAGTAAATAAGAGCAGAGGAACGAGAGAGAGAAGGAAGTAAATAAGAGCAGATGAAGGAGAGAGAGAAGGAAGGAAGTAAATAAGAGCAGAGGAAGGAGAGAAAGAAAGGAAGTAAATAAGAGCAGAGGAAGGAGAGAGAGAAGAAAGTAAATAAGAGCAGAGGAACGAGAGAGAGAAGGAAGTAAATAAGAGCAGAGGAACGAGAGAGAGAAGGAAGTAAATAAGAGCAGAGGAACGAGAGAGAGAAGGAAGGAAGTAAATAAATAAGAGCAGAGGAAGGAGAGAGAGAATGAAGTAAATAAGAGCAGATGAAGGAGAGAGAGAAGGAAGGAAGTAAATAAGAGCAGAGGAAGGAGAGAGAGAAGGAAGTAAATAAGAGCAGAGGAACGAGAGAGAGAAGGAAGGAAGTAAATAAATAAGAGCAGAGGAAGGAGAGAGAGAATGAAGTAAATAAGAGCAGATGAAGGAGAGAGAGAAGGAAGGAAGTAAATAAGAGCAGAGGAAGGAGAGAGAGAAGGAAGTAAATAAGAGCAGATGAAGGAGAGAGAGAAGGAAGGAAGTAAATAAGAGCAGATGAAGGAGAGAGAGAAGGAAGGAAGTAAATAAGAGCAGAGGAAGGAGAGAGAGAAGGAAGGAAGTAAATAAGAGCAGAGGAAGGAGAGAGAGAAGGAAGTAAATAAGAGCAGATGAAGGAGAGAGAGAAGGAAGGAAGTAAATAAGAGCAGATGAAGGAGAGAGAGAAGGAAGGAAGTAAATAAGAGCAGAGGAAGGAGAGAGAGAAGGAAGTAAATAAGAGCAGATGAAGGAGAGAGAGAAGGAAGGAAGTAAATAAGAGCAGATGAAGGAGAGAGAGAAGGAAGGAAGTAAATAAGAGCAGAGGAAGGAGAGAGAGAAGGAAGTAAATAAATAAGAGCAGAGGAACGAGAGAGAGAAGGAAGTAAATAAGAGCAGATGAAGGAGAGAGAGAAGGAAGTAAATAAGAGCAGATGAAAGAGAGAGAGGAGGAATGAAGGAAGTAAATAAGAGCAGAGGAAGGAGAGAGAGAAGGAAGGAAGTTAATAAGAACATAAAATGAAGGAAGAAAGGAAGGAAGTAGGAAAGGTAGGTAGTATTTCCATCAAATAAAAATATACATAAAGGTCTTAATTATACTGATTATCTTACAATTTCAGAGTGACATATCTCTTGGATTATATTGCTGGTTAAAGCAATGTTTAGAAAAACAGTACCTGCTGAAATGATGCAGTGTAAAGTAAACGAGTACATGAATGAGTGAGTCAAACAGCACTACTACAGATCTCTGAACATGTGTGTGTTGATGTGGTGTAGATGTGTTCTCACGTATTCAAAGCGGTCTTTGCAGAGCTGCACCATCAGATGCAGGAAGATGAGCATGGAGAACCACAGACACCACAGCACCACCTCGTCCACCCGCTGCACGTTCAGCACGCCGAAGATGAAGATGAACTTGTAGAAGATGAAGTTCCAGAACTTATCTTTCAGATGCTGGTCAACAGAGAAGAGCCAGAACACAGAAAACACAGCTGAAATCATGTGATAAACCTGCAGACTTTTACAATTTACAGGAACATACACTACTGGTCACAAGGTGTAGGTACGGTTTGCTTATGTTTTTGAGGCCTCAATCTGGGAAATCAGATTATTTGATGAATACGAAATTAAAAGAAAAGCATTTATTTGAAATAGTCTAATCTCTAGGTGTGGTGAATGGTGTGTGATGACGTGGGGATATTTTAATTCCAAAGGCCAAGAGAACTTTATCAGGATGCATATTATCCTGGATCCATGAAATAACTGGCTTTTAAAAATAAAAATCTGCCTGACTCTATGGGAATTTAACATAGGGGTGCCCTGACTTATGCACCCTGTATTTTAAGGAAAAACATTTATTTATTTATGATACATTATTCATTCACAAAGAAAATGTGTGTCCTTAAAGGTTGGAGTTTTCCTCATTTTTTTTTAATTAAGGCATTAAGATCAACATCCAAAAGATGATTTTTTTATTCCTCTTTTTAGGCAACTTTAGCATGGGGGCAAACACTTATTCACACCACTGTATGGTCGGGTTTTGTTTACATCCATTTAATTTATTGTTTTTTGGTATTTATTCAAGTGCATTTTGTGTTAACAGATACACTGCTTTTATAGTTTTTGGTTGTTTTGTTCATTTATTGTGGCTATTTAAAATGTTTTCCATTTTCAGTGTTAAATAGTCTTTAAAAATAAAAGTTGATCTTTGAAAAGGTGTACCTGCATTATTAAGCCATTATCATTATTTTAGATGTAAATGGTCTCAGAACGTATAATCAGAAATATTATCGTTTATCGCAATCATTTCTTGGACAATTTATCGTCCAGCAAAATTTGTTGTTATATAGTCACATAGACTAGATAAAGGAGAGAGGCTCGGGAGCGCACATGCACGTCACATCCGATGGATTTCGCAGAAAATCCGACCCGGAGACTTCACATAGAAATAGGAATACTGGCCTTCAGAGATAACAGCAAAACCTGACAAATGGATCATTGTAATGTGTGATTACAACCCCTTAACAATAACAAAATGATTCATTTTAGAAGAAAAGTTATATATAGCACCTCTAAGAAAAGTAAACTTATTTAAATATGTAAATACTAAAATTCTATCCATTCGACTCTCCAGACATTGGTTTTGACAAACAACAAAAAGACATTTCATCACAGAAAATGAACTTAAAATAAATAAAACCATGACATGACCTATATTTTATTCTATATTATGTATATGGAACTGACAAAAGAACTCAAGAAGATGTCGAGGATGTCTGTTATGAAGATCTTCCTTATATAAGTGTTGCGGCAAAAGCTGGCTGTGTGTGTGCCTGACACAGTAGATGTGGAGGTGAATGATTCCTACCTGTTTCTCACTCACTCTCAGCGGGCCGAACACAATGCACTGGATCACTTTAGCGATCAACATGAGGATGCAGCATGCCGTGTTCACCATCACCTGTGGGGAAAACGACAGCTTCTTTAAAATAAAAACATCCTCACTCCACACTGGTGTGTTTTCAAGCTAGTCCCACATACCCAGACAAACAGGGTGTCCGTGATGAGATAGACAAGCACACTGGTGGCCATGTTCCCCAAGTTCTCCAGCGGATCCAGCTTGATCTCCTCATCAGAGCCGCTGGGTGAGTCTCCAGCCAAAGGAGAGGAGTCCTCTGAGTCTCTGACCGAGCTGTAGGCACTCAGGATGGTCCCAGCCAGCAGAACAGTGCTCAGGGCAGTGTATGTGTGTAAGCTGGGCCAGGGGAAGCGCTCCAGAAACAGCAGAGGCATTCTGACCGATTGACCGACGCTCCTCTCGGCTCACACTGCGTTCCTCTGCACAGTCTGCTTACTGGGAGTCCAGGGGGAACCAGTGTCCTTTTACAGATCACAGGCGTATTTAAACTCCTCTTAAAAACAAACACTTATCAGGACTCAGGCCTGTTTTTCATTTGAGAGTCCAAACTGTGTATGAATGCAGTCTGACAGATCTTAGGACACGTAGACACAACACGCAACAGACTCTAAAGCTAGAATTAAATGCAATATATAATGTTATCTGGTATGTTTTAACCCCATTCCGTCGAATTAAATGCTAAATGTTTATAATTCTTTGAAATAAGTGTTAATATTTCCAGAACAGTTGATTATTTCACAACAACATTAGCATGGAAGCTAATCTGCTTCAGCTACGTATTGGATAGAACAGGACTAGCTGCTAACAGTTTCATAAACTCGTCAGACGGTCTTTATATCTGACCCGTGATGCTCGACGATCCGTCTGGCATCTGTTAGCTGTAAATAAAACTCTAAAATGTCATGTTTCGATCAGTTTCTCTGGCTGTTTCTGGCACTTTCTAGTCATCATACCTGTTTCCGCTGCCTTAACCGTAGTAGGGCTGGGAATCGATTTAGACGTCACCCTGTGAACTTCCGGTGCTTATGTGACGACAAGCGGGGCCTCCCGGGTAAACAACAATTACATAAAAGCAGTAGTTCACCTTAAAAAAAAAAAAAAAAAAAAACAACTTTGCAGATAATTTACTCACCCCCAAGTCATCCAAGATATCCATGTCTTTCTTTCTTCAGTCGAAAAGAAATTAAGGTTTTTGGTCCAAACAGTTGGTCCAAACACGGTTCTGGTCCAAACAGTTGTTTCAGCCAAACAGACAGTTTCACTGCAAACTGTTCAAAGGGCTTTAAATGATTCCAGATGATGAATAAGGGTCTTATCAAGCGAAACAATCGATCATTTAAAAAAAAAAAAAAAAAAAAAAAAAAAAACTTTTTATATAAGTTTTATAAGCTCAAATGCTCGCCTTGCTCTGTTCTGTGATGAGTATTTGTGACTCTCCTGTAAATCAAAATGAACAAATCTTTTTTTCGAGTCAATTGGTTCATTAAAAAAAAAGGAAATTAACGAATTGACTCGGAAAAAGATTCGTTCATTTTGATGAATGAGTTCGAACAGGACAAAACAGAGCAAGGTGCGCATTTGAGCTTATAAAACTTAAACTTTGTTATTATTATTATTTTTTTTTTAAAAGAGCGATTGTTTCGCTTGATAAGACCCTTATTCATCATCTGGAATAATTGAAAGCCCTTTGAACAGTTTGCACTGAAACTGTCTTTTGGACCTTGAATTGTTTGGTTCCCAGTAATGTCCAGTATATGGAGAAAAATCCTGGAATGTTTTCATTAAAAACCTTAATTTCTTCTCGACTGAAGAAAGAATGACATGGACATATTGGATGACATGGGGGTGAGTAAATTATCAGCAAAAGTTTTTTATTTTTATTTTTTTTTTTAAGTGAATTACTCCTTTAAATAGTAGCCAGCTATGACTAAAAGCCATATTACCCTAACAAAACATTACCATGATAACCACAGATTCAGTCAAAAATAGTATATTATTGCAATTAATATCAGTTATGGGTTAACTTACTTGTTTACACCTCACATAAACTATGGAGACTCGTTATAGGGCTGAATAAATGCATACAACATTTAAACATATTTATATTTTATTATTATAATTCATGTGGAATTTATTAATTTTATATAAAAAATTGGACACTTTAACTTTAAATAGTTTTTAAACTTTTCAAACAAACAAACAAACAAACAAACAAACAAACAAACAAACAAACAAGGTGAATAGGCTACCAATTAATATTATTCACAGTTTCAATTCAAGCAAATTTCTTGGGAGTTCATGAAGATTGTCACAAAATCTCTTTTATGTTCAGTAAAAATTCATAAATACAAAGACATTTCAAAAGCTTATCAAGCAATGGGAAAGTTAGGGTCAAATATCTAATAAAATGCCAAACAGTAACAGTTCTTTAAAGTCAACACTCGGCAGATTAAAACATGAGATTGTGCTTTATAAGCTAAACACGGCATATTTTGCCCTTATAATTTAAACTTTTTATGATTATCATAATTTCCGAGGATATATTTTACATGTATAATCAAAAGGAGAAAATTGAAGACAAATGAAACATTTCAATAAGATCATTAAAAGGCCAGTCAGGATAAGGCACATATTGGATCAAAAGCTATGACATTCACATTTGATATGCTCGATTAAAATCCATAAGCGTCCACTTTTAAGCAGAAAACTTTTATGTACATGATATTTCTCATAGAAAATATTTTCTATGTGTGCAGTAGATGCAGGACACTGAGACCGAATCAGTCCAAGCGGTTCAATGAGATGTCCAGGTCTCAGATCGTTTCGTTTCCGTGAGAATCTTTGAGTTACGGAGCGCTGCTGGCGTCCCCTGAATCTGGAGTCTCGAACAAGTCTCTTACAATGATTTCACTTACTGCAAAGAAGAAGAAAAGATGTTTGTTTAGGAGATAATGTAGGGGTGAATCTCATAATACTGTATATCAACATCAACATTCATAATCATTGTCCGTATCTATTAAATCCACCTGAGGGCAGTGTTGTGTGTGAAAACATTCAAGCATTTCCTCCCAGCTCTAATTTAAAGCTACAGCGTAGTGTTAAACCACAGACTGAAACTTAGTCATTATTATTACAATGTTTACTGTTGTCTCAACTAGTTCCTGAAATACAGCTGGTTTCGTTGACAAAGAGCCTTTCCAATAACCAAACACATCTATTAATACACTTTAAACAAACAGCAAGTTATTTACAACATGACTTTCATTACTCATATGGAAAGAAACAGAGTTAGATATATTTAGAGAGCTATAAATATATTTAAGCCAGAAAAAGAAGATGTTTGCATTAGGTCAATAATCTGTTTGATCAAAGATGAAAGACAACACACACACACGATCATGAAGCCGGACAACAGCACTCACTCATCAGGGGTGTTCCAGTCCACTGCACCTGTGCTCTCCACACGCTACTGGAGCGCCAGGTAACGGAAATACTACACGAGTTCTGTCCTGGCAGGGCTGGTTTCATTATAAAATGAGATATTTATGATATGTAAGTTCACCCAAAAATAATTTCTGTCATCTAAAATACTATGGAAGTCAACAGGGACCATCAACTGTCTGGTTACCGGCGACATTCTTCAAAATATCTTCTTTTGTGTTCAGCAGAAGAAAGATATTCATACAGGTTTGGAACAACTTGAGGGTGAGCTGTTCCTTTAATAGACAAAATATATACAACTCTACTATCTACAGAAAAAATCAGGTCTAAACACCTTCATTAACAAAGTTTAAGTTCATTCAAACTTCTACTTTCATTTAAACTGTCATTTAATAATGTGCAGAATGCAAGACTGTCACAATACAGCTGCGCAAAACTAGCGGTGGATTAGCCTTCACGTTATATTTAGCTCGTTCAGTGACTCCATGCGATGCCAGTATCCTCTTTCCCACCGCACTGCGGGACTAGAGACTATAATTAGTCCCAAACTGAACCGGTGTCCAGACACTAGGGGTGGCAGCTGCTAGTTTTTCTAGAGAGTAAACAAAAATCCTGGCTAGCATATGCCACAAAGTTAGTGCATATTCTTAACGTAGTTTGGCGTGAGTTACTGACTCAGCATGAGACACGATCAAAAGCGTGTATTGCATGTAAATGGGTACAGTCGATATAAACAATACAATATAAATTAATCTTTATCATCATCAAATGATTTGGCATAATCTTGATTACCACAGAAAATTATTTTGAGCCGACCCTTAGTTTGTAAAAACAAACAAATCTATGCGCTCGAGTCATTACCGTAATACACTTACAATAGGAATCTATAGGAAAAGGAGAGTTTAGAAGCATACATGTGAAACTTGTGTGTTTGTTGCTTGAAGAGTAAATTAGATTTAGTTGTGGAAATAGTGTTCTAGGCAGCTAAGACTTTCTGTTAAAGTCACCCCAATCACTTCATCCCTTAAAGCTCATCTTTGATCACCAAATTTTTCTTTGAAAATCATGCCTTGAAATAACTTGAATGAAACCCGACACCCTTGTCTCATTTAGTATAAGCTATTCTATAAATATGCAAATGAGCCCCGCCTCCACTCACTCACTCAGAGGTCCACTGGTTGACGATCACACGTTGATCAGGGGTGCATTCCCCGTACAATGATGTAACTCGCTGCTTCACTATCATAGTACGATGCATCGTTAGAGAAATCAACTAGCTAGTCGCGACTGTTTCCCGAAACCCATTGTCGCAAAGTAT
Organism: Pimephales promelas; assembly: GCF_016745375.1. Next base: position 1,744,110 of record NW_024121788.1, on the reverse strand, counting down.
CGTTCAACCACGTTGGTTTCACGTTGGTGGTGGAGTAAAAACTTTATCACCAAACTCAATATTTGGCTCGTTCTTACATAGTGGAGCACGTTCGCATATGCACACTCTTCAAAATCGGTACTTTAAATCTTTTGACAAACTAAAAGACGTAAATTATATTTGTATGTATGCTGAATTAAAGGCACCGGTTGTACTGAATGTCAGCTCGCTTATATTGCTCAAGATAAGGCTAACGATGCTTTCGGGAAACGCACCCGATTGGTTACAAGGTCGTTTGTGACGTCAGAAACACCAACGATTTCAAACCGTGTTTTTGAGACAGTCTTTGTTTCGCTGTAGTTTTAAGAAGAAAATACTCAATAATGCTGTTGATTTATGAAATTGCATATGGTTTGTCTTAAAGCACATTAAAAACACCACATAGCAACATAAACAACATTAAAAGCTGGATTTTCACCACAGAGGAACTTTAAAGGATAACTCCGGCGCAAAATGAACCTCTGGTCTAATTACACATTGCTACCTAGTCAACCGTTATCTGAGATTTGTTTTCATGATTGCCGAATGTAAATAGTGTTATCTCTAAAAACAGTTTAGCCTATAACGCTAGTATAATGCTAGTATATAGGGCATAGAGTAATGACAAATAAAAATCGCTTGTTATTACCACTAACAAGGCTCAAAATAGCCCCACAGTAACACGACAGCATAATAAGGGTCCCTACATTCAAACCGAAGCATTGAGAACTTTGTCAGTGTCCATACAGTTTAATAAGAAGATATTTTAAACACACAGTCAACTTCGCGAATACAGGAAGAAGCCATCTTTGAAAAATAGTCTCTACCAGTCGATCTACGAGCGCCGATCCAAGTGCGCTGAACTGTGCAGAATCTTATATGGTCCGTTGTTTCCGGAAGAAACACAAACACAAACCGTTTTCTTCTCTTCCGTATGTACACGTAGCCTACTGTTCGCGCTCACCTTATCACCTTATTCACATCTCACCGGTGCACATGGATCGGCGTTCGTAGATCGACTGGTAGAGACTATTTTCCAAGATGGCTTCTTCCTGTATTCGCGAAGTTGACGGTGTGTATAAAATATCTGCTTATTGAACTGTATGGACACTGACAAAGTTCTCAATGCTTCGGTTTGTATGTAGGGACTGTTATTATCCTATCGTGTTAGTGTGGGGCTATTTTGAGCCTTTTTAGTGGTAATAACAAGCGATTTTTATTTGTCATTACTCTATGCCCTATATACTAGCGTTATACTAGCGTTATAGGCTAAACTGTTTTTAGAGATAAAACTATTTACATTCGGAAATCATGAAAACAAATCTCAGATAACGGTTGAATAGGTAACAATGTGTAATTAGACCAGAGGTTCATTTTGCACCGGAGTTGTCCTTTAAGCCTAGTGGCTATACCTTAGAACAGGGATAGGCAACTTCGATCCTGGAGGGCAACTGTCCTGCAGAGTTTAGCTCCAACCCTGAAAAAATCACCTGCCTGTAACTTTCTAGTAATCCTGAAGACCTTGATTAGCTTGTTCAGGTGTGTTTGATTAGGGTTGAAGCTAAACTCTGTAGGACAGTGGCCCTCCAGGACCGAAGTTGCCCATCCCTGCCTTTGAAAAGTTGTGGGGAATCCCTTGCCTCAGAGAGTAATTTAGATTGTTTATACAAACTGAGAAACAAAATGAATATATGCGGTAAACAGCATTGTTCCCTTAACTTCATTAATTTAAAACGGTTCTCCTTGGGGTCTTACCATCATCGAGAGTGATATCCTGTAGGCCTATGGACTGGAAGCCAAGCTCTTTCTCTTCATCAGGTTCCTGTTTAATATCAAGGCTTTCTCCACCTTGTGGCAAACTGTAACGTCCACTGGACTCCTCAAGAGATGCGCCTGAAGGTTGAGGGTCCATCAAGCTCTCTCTTATAGATGGTGAGTTGGAAGGCACTTTGGCAAGTGTAGGCTGGTGGGAAAGAGGAAGCACCTGGGAAGAGGAGGACTGTGGGAACTGCACTGGATCCAGAGCAGATGTTTCCACATTTGCGCTGGTTAGAACAGAAGTACTGGACACTGAGATAGAGCCACGGTTGTAGAGATTATGAGTGTGTTCTGAAGGGATGCCTTGGTATCCTTCACCTTGGTGAGACCTGGGTTGCTTTGCAGGGATTTGGGATGACTTGCAGCCTTGCAGTGAACCCTGAACCATCGGAAGACTAGGTTGTCCTTTGTAAGACAGATCCTGTTGAGGTTTTTGGTACAAAGAGTTGTTGAAATCCACGAGTGAGAACATAGGGTGGAGGTCTGCTACGGCATCAAGGCTTCGGTCTGCCGGATGAGAGCGGCTCAGATGCAGATCCTGAGGTGAGTAGCAGAGATGGGCTGAAGATGGAGACCCTTCGGTCAGCAGCCACTGCTCGAGAGGCTGGACCTCATCTGAAGAGATCGAGTCCCCAGGGGTGCTGAGACCTGTTGGGGATGCGGCTGGATGTTGGCCGTTGGTGTTAAGGTCCGGCCTCATGCCAAACTCCTGCTTCACATGCACTGCTTTGGAAGGAGGGTGTTCAACACATTACAGATTAGCTTTGTAGGACATTTCTTCATTTCTCAAAACATTTGAAAATGTATATATTATATTGTCCAATTGAGTCCAGTTCTATAGTAATCGAATGCCATGTTTACTCCTGGTATTAAAGGAGTATTTCACATAAAAAAAAAATGTCCCGATAATTTTGTCATCCAAGATGTCCATGTCTTTCTTTCTTCAGTCGAAAATAAATAAACGTTTTTGAGGAAAACATTCCAGGATTTTTCTCAATATAATGGACTTCAATGGCAACCAACGGTTTGAAGGTCCAAATGTCTCGTCACGATCCCAGTCGAGAAATAAAGGGTCTTATCTGGCGAAAAGATCTGTCATTTTCAAAAAAATAAAAACTTTTTAACCACAAATGCCCGTCTTGTACCATCTCTGAGATGCACCACGCTTTGCGTCATCGCATTGAAAAGGTCACACGAGACATCATTAAACAACCAGGAAATGCTGACGCAAATACAGATAAATATGTGTCATTCAACATTCAGTAACTTTGAACGGTCCTCCTACTCCAAACACTGGGTCAGTACTTCCGACTGCGTCAAGCGTGACCGTTCCAATGTGATTACGTAATCCGTGGCGCATCTCAGAGATGATACAAGATAGGAATTTGTGGTTAAAAAGTATATCATTTTAATTTGTTTTAGAAAAATTACAGATCGTTTCGCTATACAAGACCCTTATTTCTAGGCTGGGATCGAGTCAAGACTTTTAAGCTGCGCTGAAACTGACATTTGGACCTTCAACCGTTGGTTGCCATTGAATCCATTATCTGGAGAAAAATCCTGGAATGTTTTCCTCAAAAAGCTTAATTTCTCTTCGACTGAAGAAAGAAAGACATGGACGTCTTGGATGACATGGGGGTGAGTAAATTATCAGGATATTTTTGTTTGAAAGTGAACTACTCCTTTAAGATGTGTTTTGGTCCATCGGACCACAAGTAGACACATTCCTGTTTACACCTGTATTTTAATCGGCCTCTTTTGTCCACTTTCGTCCACTTTACACATGATGTCAGTAGGTCTTTTGTGGCTGTTCAAACACATTTGACCACATGAGCGTTTACACTACTAAATCAATCCGGTCAAATGTGTTTTCGACTACCTCTGGAAGTGGTGGAAAGTGGACAACCTCAAAATGTTTTAGACCCCATTTACACCCGTATTTGCGTTGTCCACTTGTAATCGGATCACCAAAACACATCTTAATACTAGGTGTAAACAGGCCCTCAGTCTCAGACAACATGCCATATTATACATATTAAACAGATTTCAAAGTTTTCAATCTCCAAACCTAGAAGCTCAAATTTGATTGGTTAGCCTCTACCCCAGGTGTTGCCAACCCAGCAGACCTTCAGTTCAAACCCTGCTCCAACATTCATGAGTAATCCTGAACACTTTGATTAAATGGTCTATTTATTTTTAAAGTTACCAGGCTGCTACAACAAACACTTCAGAACATATATTAAATCGGTTCAGAGTTTTGTTTGAGACACCTAGGCCTTGTTTCGGCCTGGTATTAAGATGTGTTTTGGTGATCCGAAAAGTCACAAGTCATCAGCTGAGACGTCCATGATTCCACCTGGTATTAACACATTAACTGTGCCTACTAGTATCTGCATTTTGTGGAAGTAAACGGGAAAGGAATTGAAGGCATTACAAGTAAATGGAAATTATAAGGAGACCATGCCTAACCATTGAAATGCTGTTCGTACAACACAGAAGTATGAATGACTTGTTTTAGTGTGCTCTCTCACAACACACGTGAAAGGGCGACGAGTAGGAAGTGCTTTACTGCGGTCCGGGACGCACTGAGGACCGAGCGTTTCTACTACTACAAAGGCTTTTTGTGGTCACAAGTGTTTTTGACTACCTCTGTAAGTGGTTTCAGTTACAGTGAACCATTTTACACGTTCCTAGAGACTGTTCATTACAGGAATGAGCTACTATCGGTCTATTTTAGATTGGTGGTTGGTCTTTGATATATTAGTCAGACAGCCTCTTGCCATCTACGGGCAGTTCTTGCCACCAAAGTGGACCAGAGTTGCTGATAGTTCAACTCGCAAGGACTATTACCTGAAAGATAGGTGAAGAACTGTGAGACACTTCTCTTCCTTTTGCCATTGCTGACATAGAACTGCACCTGTGTGGAGGAAGCCGTGGTTTTCTTGTAGTACGGAGGAATCTTTACCACTATGCTTGTCTAAACAGGAATGGGAACACACAAGAGACACCTGTAATTATAGATCTCAATGGGATGTGCATTTAACAATGCACATACGCCAAGTTGTTTCAATAAATCGAGGAATAACTTATTATGCTCACATTTTGACTCTTCTCTTGTAAAGCCCTCACATCGACCTCCCATTGTGTTTTACCATCTGGAATGGAAAAAAAAAAAGACAATACAAGGCTCTTTTGTTATTACATAACAAACTGTCATCCAAAATTTATTGCTAGACTACTGATCTAAAAACAGCCTCTAATTAGAGCAGAGAGCCATGGGCTTCATCTCAAATCACATACTCTCTTGGGTAGGTATCCTCTTCTTATTTCGAATTACTTCACAGCAGCTAAAAAGTAAGTTCTATATAGTACGAATGTAATCCGGAGGTACTACATTCGCCATGTTGTCATTATCATGTGATCTACTGGCGTAAGTTACGTTGCTTTACTGCTATTCATAAATCCATGGCCTCATGGGATAGGACAGTGTCCATCAAAAACACACTTCCGAATCTCGCCGGAAGCAGTCGTCATCCGGGTACTTTTAGCCTGTTCTTTTATGAGTACTGTTTTTGCCTACTATTAGGCAAGTATGGCATTTCAGATACAGACTAGTGGTGTGTCAGGGTTATGTTTGATCTGTTTAAGGGTACAAAATGATCCCAATTCACACGGATCCATGAAAACGACTCAAAACCCTGTATTCTGCCTCCAGGCCATTGGACGAAGCGATGAAGACTGAACAGTTAATATGAATCTGCATGATGTCATCGTTTCCACAGATTAAAGTTTTATTGTTTACACAGAGACCGTTTTCAAAAGTTTGCTTTTTCAGGCACCCAAAACGCAGTTGTCGTGTAAATGAACAGCCAAAACACACAAAAAGTTGTACGTTTTTCGAAAATGGTGTCGTGCAAAGGCAAGTTCACACTACATGATTTTAAGCCCGATTTAAACCCGATTTGGAAATCGTTGAGCTCGCCGAAAGGGTCAGGGTGTTATGAACGCTCGCCAATCTGTTAGTATGAAAGAGCCAAGAACGCATCAAAGACGCTCGCAGACGCGTCGCCGAGCCCAGAAAATATCTAGCATGCTAGATATCCAGAGCTGTCGCATGACTCAACCTCACGTGATGTCATGAGCAACAGCCAATCAGAGCAAGGCATGGGTTGAGGTCACCGGGTAAATCGTATTTTTTCTTTTTTTGCATTTTTTTTTTCTCAGAGCAAATTATCGTGCAAACAGTGTGCAGCACTAGCTTTCTTTCACGTGTTGTGTTCTTCGTCTTCTTCGCTGGGTTCGCGTCATTTCCGGTTCGTTTTATCGTGCGATTCTTCATGACAAAACGTGGTTTGTAGAAAAGATAGAATCGTTGTCAACTTGTGTAGTGTGTTACCTCCTGTTGCGGATTAATCATGTTGTGTTGTGTGGTGTGAACACTCCTGATTTCACAGAGAGCAAGTCATGTAGTGCGAACCGCACAGTTCAGCCCGACGTTTTAAAGGGGGGGTTGACTGCTTTTTTTCTTTCCATGATTGTGTTTATGGGGTGCAATATACCATGTATTCGTGGTTTTTCTTTTTTAAAAAGTCTTATTTTTCATAAACTTCACCTTTATTGTCAGCCGCGCTCTCCTCTGTCCCCGAACGAGCGGTTGACTTCCTGATTCTATGAAACCACTCCCTCAGAAACAGGCAGTGGGCTCAGATTGGTTAGTTTGGCCCGGTGTGTTGTGATTGGCTAAACTGTCGCTCACGTTGTCCGGAAGGTTAACGTCCATTACTTTTACGGGCGAAACGCGCACGTCATGAGCTCTGGTCCAGATGTAAATATGCGTCGAACTGCAGTATTAGTTTGAGGCAGAATCAGACTGAGAAAGCCGCAATGAAGAGAGTCAAACAGAACCTCACCACACAAGGCTCTTAATAAACGTTTCTGAATGATAATTTGCAACATTTTTTAACTTTATACACGTTTGTTTAACACAATAGCATCTGACTGGCAACAATAGCAACTGACTGGCTACTAATGTTATACTCAAACAGTGTGGCATTAGTTTACGTTCTTGATCAAATCGAAAATAACGTCATAAAGCATACATGAAAAATACATTTACAACATTAGTACTTATAGAAAATTCAGGTCCATAACGTTTGTACGCGTTTGTCGTAGACACAAAATACTATAACTAGTAGCCTATAGTGGCTATAAAGCCAGCGCTGGCATTTGAAAAAAAAAAAAATAAAACACAAGGCTACGTCTGGAATTAAATATGCAAATACATTTAAAATGATTAAGTCTTAGCCTACTTACAGATTGTGGCCCAACAACTGCTGCCTCTGGTTTTAAAGTTGAAACTGCTTCATGTTTTAGTAACAGTTTCTTGTTGAATCCGGTGTTGAACTCGTGGAGATTCTGGAAGCTGTCTTCCGTAAAATGCGCAGCACAGAGAGCTACATTACGATCGTCATTTTCAGGAACATAATCAAACATAAATTGTATCCATTGTTGACGAAGTACAGCGTCCGTGGGAAGCTCGAACGCAGAAGACCACACACTCGACGAGCCGCTTAAATATGCGCATGCCCTTTTCTGCATATTCCGGTGGGAGGGGTTGATGCAAATGTGTGGGTTAATGACGTCTAAAACCCAGCTGTAGTCCCAATTGAGTCGTTTTTGTAGGCAATTATACTTCCTGATTTTTAAAAGACGATATCTCTGCTTACACTGAACTTTCAGTGCTGCAACTTTGCAGATACTGTTCATGCACCAACAGCAACATTACACACTATTTAAAATGAAAAAAGTGAAATCGCAGTCAACCCCCCCGCCTTTAAAATCGTGTAGTGTGAACTAGGCTTAAACAGCCCCTGAGTCTCCTGGGTTACTCGGTGTGTAATTAGTCGTGTCACCTGTGTCTCATTTCTTTGATTAGTGTTTGGTTCAGTTCTCTGTTATTGTTGTGAAAAGCTTGATTGTGGTTGTTCTGTTACTGCCTGAAAGTTTATTCCTGAGTTGTATTGTTTCCTTTTTGTTCTTGTTAATAAATTTAAACTGCTGCAATTAGATCATCTTCCTCCTCGTCTCTGCAACCCGCAAGTTACACTGTGAGAATAGTTGAAGAGTTCAGATGCAAAAGCCTCTAAATGCCATTTGAAATTTTCTTCTAAAATGACCATTTTTATCAAGCTTGTATATTTAAGTTCAGTAATTTCACTTAAATGACAATTAATAGGTAATCTTCATTGCCATTTAAGTGAAATTACTGAACTTAAATATACAAACTTGATAAAAATGATCATTTTAGAAGAAAATTTCAAATGGCACTTAGAGGCTTTTGCATCTGAACTCTTCAGTTATTATAATAGATGATTTCACTTACCAGAGCTCTTTTCTAGAAAGACCACTATTGATTCTGGACTGATGTTTTGGCCTGTTATAAGCATCTCTTCTCCTCCAGTCACAGAACCACAGGCGGGACTAAAGCTGTCGATATGAGGAAGTTCCTGAGCTAAGCGTTGAGCTAGTCAACAGAGAAAAACAATGGCTGTAAATTGCAGAGGAAATGTTTATCAATACAGTTCGGTGACATTTTTAAATACAAAATGAGATTTTTGTGGCTTTTAGTCAGTCTGTTAACTTTGTGGCCATCAAAACTTAATATGTACAATAATTATCTTAATAGAAAATTGACCAAATATGTTGATGACATCATCTTGTTTACATGGACATATACAATTTTGATTCAGGAAATGTTCTCTAGAATGAGGATATTCCTCCACCAATATCAGTTGACTTTGACATGCAATAACTAGATTTTAATATAAAACGTATTCAATGCATGTTTTCACATAATTTCACATAGGAAATCCACATAAAAACAACTTACAGCATTCTATTGGTATGGACGCCACCTGCAATGACAGCACTTTGCCGCTGTGTTGCGGGATGTGGACACGAAACACGGTGCGCACACGCGTGTTCTTACGCCCAATATCAGTCTCTCCCTTACGCAGCTCGATGTCTGAGTTTCGTAGCTTCAGGATCCCAGCACAGTCGATGCTTTCAAAGAAAGTTGACAGAAGGCAGCCATTAAAGATTACAGTCAGTTCATTTCTGTTTATTTAATAAAATTGCGAGTTAGCAAGTGAAATTAAACCAAAGAGTGACATAAACGGTGCAGTTTGCTGACAGTGGCTCAGAGAGACTCAATATAAACTATTAGCTATATCTCACATTTAAAGTCCCCCTGTGGTGAAACTACAGCTTTTAATGTTGTTTATATGTCTACGTGGTGTTTTAAATAGAGCGATCGTTTCACTTGATAAGACCCTTATTCATCGTCTGGACTCGTTTAAAGCCCTTTGAACAGTTTGCAGTTTGCACTGAAACTGTCTTTTGGACCTTGAGCTGTTTGGTGCCCATTGAAGTCCATTATATGGAGAAAATCCTGAAATGTTTTCATCAAAAACCTTAATTTCTTTTCGACTGAAGAAAGAAAGACATGGACATCTTGGATGACATGGGGGTGAGTAAATTATCAGCAAAAGTTTTTTTTTAAAAAAGTGAACTACTCCTTTAAGGGCTGTTTTATGGTGTGGAACCAATGGACTCTATGCTTTTTTTAACAACCTAAGTTTTCTAGTTTTATGGTGTTGTTTTAAGTTCCTTGTGAAGTTTGTAAATACACTTAATTTATTCACTTCATTTCTGTTGCCGTCTCATCTTTTAAAACACTTAAGATAAAACTCACACAGTTAAATCTGACCCCAATTTTACTACGTAAATCTACCGATTAGGCCGATTGTTATAGGGTTTATAGACAATTGGAAAAGTTTTTGGGGTGGACATGACCTGTTGAAAAGAGATGGTATTCATCCCACCTGGGATGGTGCTGCTCTTCTCTCTAGTAATATGGCACATAGTCTTAGAGCTCAAACATGACAATCTGGGGCTCAGGTCAGGAAAGCAGACAGACTTGCAAAACCAAGTCTGCTAGATGTCTCACGTCACTGAGGTCAGACAAATCCCATCAAATAGAGCCTCTTTCACCTAAATATCATAGAGACTGAGTCTGTTTCTCGAATTAGGAAAAAAAAAAAAACTGTTCAACAAATACAAAATAGATATAATACAGATGAACAAATGATAAAGCTCAGGTTGCTGAATATTCGATCCCTTACTTTAAAAGCACTTATTGTTAATGATATGATTACAGATTATAACCTAGACATGTTGCGTATGACAGAAACCTGGCTAAAAACAGGTTTTTACTGTTTTAATAACGAGCCACGTCTGAAAGATAAAGTGGGAGGTGTTGCTGTAATCTATCTTCAGAATTACTGAGGAGTCTAGTTTGAAATATAATTCTTTTGAAGTGTTGGTGCTTCATATATAACACTATCTAGTGTAAATGATAAATCATGTTTGACATCACACCAGGGCACCATACAGACTTTATCAAATAATTTGCTAATTTTCAATCAGAGTTAGTACTGGCTTCAGTTTAAGTCCTAATTGTTGGTGATTTTAATATATAGATAACGAAAAAGATGCATTGGAATTGAAATTTTCTATATTCTTAACTCTTAACTCTTAACTAAAGAGAGATATTCTTAACTCTATTGGAGTTAGACAACACATGTCAGGACCCACTCATTGCCATAATCATACTTTAGATCTAATATTGTCACATGGAATAGATGTTGATGCCATTGAAATTCTACAGCAGAGCGATTACACCTCAGATCATTATCTAGTCTCGTGTATTCTCTATTTAGCCAAGGCTGCAAAGCCGACTCAGTGTTACAAATATGTTAGAACTATCACTTCTGCCACTAAAGATTGCTTTATTAATAATATTCCTAATCAGTTTAATCTCCTCAGCTTAGAAGAACTTGATATTGCGACAGAAACTTTTGACTCTTTTTTTAGCACTTTAGACGCAGTGCTCCTTTGCGCTTAAAGCTACACTGTGTAACTCTTTTAGTTTATTCTTAGCTAAAAACACTTAGTTCTTTCAAAAATATATGTGCTCATTAATGTATATTTACTTCGTTCAAGTAATAAAGTATTCTCGTGAGTGTATAATATGCCACTGGAAATACACACGGGTAAGGGGTTCTATAGACCATTTCACAAGATGTAAACAACACTGGTCCAGAAGCACTTCCTGTTTCAGTTTGTAACTGTTTTCTTTATTTCACATGTAAAGAAAACATCTTAAAGATGTTTGTTTAACTTTTTGATTCAGTTTTAAATGTTCTGTTGGTTGTATTTTATCCCAGCTTTTATGTAGTGTTAAAAAACTGAAACAGGAAGTGCTTCTGGACCAGTGTTGTTTACATCTTGTGAAATGGTCTATATGTCTGTCGCCATGTTGCCCCTCCATCTTGAACATTAGCACATCTAGTACATTAGCCAAAGAGGGACATACCTGTTAATTCAAGCTTCACCATTCACGTTTGCGTTCGAGTTAACACTCATGGACGAGGTCGAAAGGGAAGCCATGTTAATCTTGGACTACATTGGCCACCGTAGGTGTTAAAACAAAATCAGAATTGAGAGGAACAGAAACTAATATTCACTGGATGACCATATACCTTTTCACCACTAGATGGGGGTAAAAATCACACAGAGTAGCTTTAAAGAAAATAGTCCAATGTCGTGGTACAACGAGCACACTCAGGCCCTTAAGAGAGCAGCCAGAAAAATAGAGCACAACTGGAAGAAAACAAAACTAGATATAGAGCACGATTCCATACAATTTCATACTGCTTATTTTTACGACTCTCTTAGAAGAATACAAACACAACACTAAGTATTTCGTTGACAAATTGGCTAAATTAACAATAAATAAAGCTTCTACTTCTGAAGTTTCCAGCAGTAAACTAAAGCAATAATGACTTTATGAACTTCTTTACTTACATGATTTATAATATTAGAGAGGATATGATAACTATGGAACCGTCTACTACAGTATCGCATCAGGCAGAGCATTGTAGTGTCCCTGAGGAAAAAATCCATTCATTCCCTGCAATAGGAGAGGAAGAACTGTCTAAACTCTTTAAATCATCTAAATCAACACCATGTATGTTAGACCCTATTCCGACTAAACTATTGAAAGAAATGCTTCCAGAGGTCATAGATGCTCTTCTTAATACCATTAATTCATCCCTGTCACTAGGATATGTACCAAAAACGTTTAAGCTGGTTATTATTAAACTTCTTATTAAAAAAAAAAAAAAATGCAACTTGATCCTAGATAATTAGTCAATGGCAGGCCGGTATCAAATCTACCCTTTTTGGCAAGGATATTAGAAAAAGCAGTATCCTCACAACTATATCTGTGAGGATTTTCAGTCAGGATTTAGACCGTACCATGATAATACTGAGACAGCATTAGTCACAAATGATTTGCTCTTATCATTCGATCGTGGTTGTATCTCTCTATTAGTGTTACTCGATCTTAGTGCTGCATTTGATACCATTGACCACAACATTCTTTTAAATAGACTCGATTATGTTGGTCAATTATGTTGGCATTACTGGAATTTGCATTAGCATAGTTTAAAATCATATCTGACTATAATCTATAGTTATCAGTTTGTAGCAGCAAATGAAAAAGAAATGTCCTAGCGATCACCAGTTCAGTATGGTGTACCACAAGTCTCAGTACTAGGACCGTTGCCGTTTACTCTGTATGCTACCCTTGGGAGATATCATTAGGAAGCATGGGATTAATTTTTACTGTTATGCTGACGATACTCAGCTCTATATTTCTTTGTGACCCCAACAGAACCTTTAACGAATTTCCTACTACTTAATTCTGAAAAAAACTGAATTTCTAATGATTGGACCAAAAACCTCTACATGTCAAGTCTTCGTCGTCGGTTAGGAACCTGGGTGTGCTCTTTGATAGCAATCTTTCATTTGAAAGTCACGTTTCTATTATATGTAAAACCACATTCTTCCATCTTAAAAATATATCTAAATGACCTAATATGCTTTCAATGAAAAATGCGGAACAGTTAGTTCATCCGTTCATGACCTCAAGGCTATATTATTCTAATGCTCTTATGGGGGGTTGCCCTGTACGCTTAATAAACAAACTACAGCTAGTTCAAAACGCAGCAGCTCGAGTTCTTAGAAGAAATATAGGACCCGTCTACATCCAGGTGTGATGAATCTGATCTTAAACCAGATGGAACTGGATAATATTCTGATTGTTCCAAAAACCAGTCTGACTTCTGACCTATAATACTGCCTGAATCACAATCATACACTGTCCGTTCATTGGCCAGAAGAGAACTGCCCCCTCGACTGAACCTGGTTTCTCCCAAGGGTTTTTTCTCCATTCCGTCACCTGATGGAGTTTCGTTTCCTCGCCACTGTCGCCTACACCTTTGTTGCCATTAGCTTGGCTTGCTTAGTTGGGCACATTAAATTTAACATTAATTTAATATTCAACAATAAAAGCTGGACGATGACATTACGGTTTACTACAGAGTGGCTATATATATATATATATAAAGTGGCTTGACTTGACGATTACGATGTTATGATGAACTATATGCCTTTCTCCACTTGTTGTTCAAAGCTGTTCAAAGCGTTTCTGGTGATTGTTAGAAGGCAGACTGAGATGGTGAACGGGAACATGGTTCATGTAACATTAGCAAGTAACACATTATTCGTTTTTTTTTTTTTTTTAACCAGTTAACTGTCATCGTCCCACAGGTTGGACACTTGCCATTATATTTTTAAAACAATAATATCTTAGAAAAGACCTTAAGTAATATTGACAAACTATATATCATTTGAAAGCTTACAATCTCTAGTTTCCATATTTGGTGACTGATTTTCAAAATAATTTACACATGAGCCGTAATTTATCAATTTGCAACAAGAATATTTTCATACTTATAAAGCGTGTTTAGACCTTTATTTTGAAATACCAATGAACATGAAAAATCATGAAAAAAAGTTAGAAACCTCAGTTTGATTTCATGCCAAGAGTTCAAAAGATAGAATCCATTCAATTATTTTAGAAAAAAAGGTCTGAAAATGTTTTAAATATTACGAAAAAAAAATAGATTCACCATTTGTGTTATGGCAATAAGCTATAAGCTATGCTTTGTATGTGATTCCTAGAGGTTGAATTCATATCAAAATCTGCCAAACTACCCATACTACTTCTGAATAGGATTTCTACTTCATAAATTGTGTGAAATTTGTGAAAATAATGGTTCAGATCACTCAAAACACATATGGAAATGGAGACGCCCTTATATGGGCAGTAATGGAGTCTGGTTGTGCCCTAGTGAAAAAGTTTGGTACTGCGCCCAAACAAAATCTCACTGAAAGCTCATTTTTTGAGATATCAACCTAAAATTTGAAACACAACTTGTTCAGATTTTTGGCTTTGATTTTTCTGCAGTTTTAGAGTAGCCCAGGTTTTGAAAATATATATTTTATATAAAATATGAATAATTAATTTTTTTACATTGTACATTTCTATAAACTCAGACTTTTATAACTTTTTTTCTGTTTCACTTTCCTAATTTACTTCGAGAAAAATCTGCCAAATGTCTTCTTTAAAACGAGACCAATCGTATGTCTATATTCCAAAGCATTCTTGAATTACAACCATTTAAGTTTGAAATGAGCATTTCCATGTCTATTCAAAAAAAGGGGGGGTGACAGTTATGGGTTAACATAGTCAAGCAAAAGGCTAAGCAAAAGGCTATGAATTAGTTAATGTGTTGTGAAGTTGTGAAGAGTGATATCATTGTGCAGCATTTACCTCAGTAAGTTGACAGAGTGGATCTCTGAGCTGGTGTGAGCGGGGCTAATTTGCATATTCATGGTGCCACGTGCACTAGATGAGGCAATACCTTAGCGTGGCATTCAAGTTATTTTAATTTACGGAATGAAGAATTTATTTATTTTTTTTCCACAGGAAAAATAAACTTTCAAATATGTAATTTTGGTGATCAAAGATGAGATTCAGAGAATAAAATTGCATTCATGAGACTTGCATTTACTCAATGCCATCACAATATTGAAAAGTTCCTGGACAATTTGGTAGTGGGTTCCACTGTAGAAATTATCTACTCATAGTCAGCCATGATTAATTTGTTTCTGTTAGAAAAACTGTCAGATAATAAGATGGGTATCATGATTGATTCTTTACTGTCATGTCGGCTCCCAAATAGCAATCCACATATTAGGGCCCTGATATAACTTGAGTCTTCACCTCAACTGAGTGCAAATCATTTTAAACATATTTTATTAAAAGTATTATTTATTTCCCGAGTGGCAAAATTGGACAAAAAAAATAATAATTAAGAGTTCTGTTCTCTTCTGAATTTCACATATTTTCCATTTAGACCTGCCATCTCCTTTTCGAAAGACTAACCTGTCAGCCTGTCAATAAATCATTTATGCAAAAAATCTCTCTTTGCAATGCGTGCAGCTCATGGTGAATGTAAATCAGAGGTTTGTTTGACAGGTACCTGGCACACATGTTGTTTTCAGGAAGGAGAGG
This sequence comes from Pimephales promelas, assembly GCF_016745375.1. The sequence continues at coordinate 1,728,728 of NW_024121788.1, read as the reverse complement.
AATTTCAAGAACTTTGGTGCTGGATATCACTGTCTCTTGACTCGGAGTCGCTACAGTTTTTCCAGTAATCCTGTGCACTTGATAGAACGGGTGTGGCCTGGTGTACCGATCATCCGCTGTCCCAATGAACATCTGCAGGCTGATGGGTTTTTCATTACACCCTATTAGCTAGAGATGCGAGAACAAACAATATGAGTAAACATGCCACTGATAATTCCAAATAAATAGTATGTGCCTAACGCCTATCCATCATCCATCAACGCTTTAATGCCCTTAAAGCATTCAAAGTAGCACACATAAGGTTGGCATTTGCAGACAACATTCAAAGTTTGTGTTGAATAACTTTCATTTTCTAGTTTTCCAAGCTAAGAACTTCTGTTCCTCTAATGGCAGGAAAGGTTGTCCATTTGTGTTATTGGTAGCTAGGGTAAACAAACAGGCCAACACATGTAACATTAGCTTGTGCCCTGTTAAAAATACAACACGCTGACTGGATCAAAAGCTCTCTCCATAAGACTGTCTGATATTCATCACATGATCTTAACTTCAATAATAGGCAAATTAGATCATCTATCCAATATTATAATGTCTAAACACTAATACTAGTTTAACAAAACAAATGATAATGCATAATAATATTAATATAAATAATTAAAACAATAATCTGGTATTTTGGTCTTTTATTTTTACCGGAGCAGGTGTCAGATGAGCAACAAACCTTGAGGTATGGAATGACCAGAATAATGAAAACATCTGCTGTTGAAGTTCAAATGTTCCACAATACAGTCTCTGTGATGAACAATGATGGATGAGCTACTCCATCAATAATTAACCATAATCAATTAATCACATGTACATATTTCCATGTATAATTCACTAGTGGTACCAAATGGAAATGCAAAAATGACTGTTTCCAAAGAGGTTTTTCATTCCCACTGCCAGAAACCTATACTATAGGAAAATTTAGAAAAGGCTATTGTGAAAGCGGGCGTAAAACCTGACCTTTACAACAGGGTGTCTTCCACAGTCGGATTTAATGGCCCCTCGACTGCCCTCCGTCTCATAATGGGCTCTGTGGTGAGGTTTAGGTTGGATCTCGATCTTTAACTCATATTGGCCACACTGACTGGGCAGAGGACATTCCAGTGGAGGTAAAGATGTGGACCTGAGCAAGAAGTAAACAACAGCAGTGGCTTTAACAAACGTAGCTGTTGTTTTTGGGAATTGGTCAATGAAACAGAACACCTATTGGTATAACCCTAATAACGATAGAGCAACAAGGCTAACAATCTATTATATAACTGGCACTTATTCAAAACCAAAGGCTGTTTACCTGTATAAAGGAGTAGGGTTGACTTGTTTGGGTTTAGCCCAAGGGAACGGTGTTGGAACGGCTAAGTAATGTTCCACTATATCCTCTTTCCTTAAACTGGGCAGGGACGCAGCTATGCCCGAGTTTAGCGATGGATTTGCAAGACCTTGGTCTTGAAGACCTGAGTCCTCGTGTCCAGGCAACAGAGACGCGGCTTGATCCTGGTGCTGGTTGTTGGTCTGATATGTTCTTCTCGTTTTGGATGGGATGTCTACCTCCAGTGGAAAGGTCTGGTAGGGAGCAAACGTGGCACCGCTCATCCACGTCTCCTCAGTGACACTCCCCCGAGGAGAGTGAGATGGTGTTACGTTGGGGGAACGGTGAGGGGACGTCAAACCAGGAATGACCTCTGCACTGGAATGTCGTCTTTTCCCACATGGCGACGTTGGCCGAGAGGAGGGCCGTGAGGAGGGCCGTGAGGACGACGAGTGTGGATGGGGACTGAGCCACGTGTCCTCAGTGATGCTGGTGCGGGGCGACTGATACGGTGACAGCGACTGATATTGCAGAGCTTGCAGGTGATGTTGTTGGTAACGATACCAAGAGTCATCTCCATATGCAGCCACGCATCCGGGAGAACCGAAGGGGGAGACTTGTGGAGACACTTGAGGAGACGCCTGGGGCGAGGTGAGGGGGGACGGCAGAGGAGACGTCAATGGCGACATTAGAGGAGACGCGAGTCGGACTCGGGCGGCCGCCTCGTTCAGCTCTGCCTCCACATCGTCGTAGATGTGCGAGAAGGATTCACAGGACGAGGCATCGGACAACCAGCTGCGGGACGACAAACTGCTGCAGGGGCTGGGACACAGTGAGGACGTGTCCCTATAGGATCCATCCAATGGCAGGAAGAGCTGGTCCCTCGATAGAGACCCAGCACACGCTTCCCCACAAGCTCCTGCTGATTGGCCCACCTGGTGGCTTCCCAGATCCTGAAGGCAGTTGGCTGGGATAGAGGTGATCTGGATGCTGGGACAGTCAAACACCCTATTGGGAGAATCCATGGGTTGCAGGGACCCAGGGTGAGGGGTGCCATAAGGCTGGTTTGTATAGCTGTCCTGCTGTTCTGTGGGATGGTTGGGGTCAGAAGGAAAGAGAGGGTAGGAGTTGGCGTCATCATCTGATCTGGATTCTAGAGTAACAGAATAAAAGCACATTTGAACACAATACCCCTTAATATGACATATATCTTGGTTTACACTTAACGCTGGAATACACTACTCAACGATTTGCCAATGCTTAGATGCGAAGTCAATGCATGATGGCCACAGACTCCAATTTTTCATCAGACATGTTTGATATGTTGAGCCAATTTTAGAACTCACAGCTGACTTTCCATTACCCTTCAAATTGCACAAATTGAAAATACTCCCAATTTACTCCCAATACTCTTATTTACAGGTCACCTGACATGCGTAACAATCCATCATTCTTTAAAGATGGCGCAGTATGTTTGAGCAGAAGACGAGACAGAGTTCTTCATTAAAGTCATAAAAGTATTACAGGAATACTGGATTCTAAACAACAAAGAAATGCCACAATTTATCAAGAGCTTGAAGCAGATTTGAGGGAGAAACACCCAGAAACTCTTCATATGTGCCGTTCCCAGTATTAGGGCCTTCTTTGCCATTAATGCTTGGATAACATGCCTACATGTATGTCTCTCCTTCCATTAAAAATAATAGCTAGTGTGGTGCCTGGGATATACTTACCTACAAACATCCCTTGCCACGATTTTTTGGAAGGACTTATCGCAAAAGGAACAAAATGACGTTTTAGTCGCATAACATTGGATAATGGAAATGCCGTCATTTCACAATGTTTTTTTTACATTTATAAAATCTAAAAAAAATTTAGCAAATCTGAAATGGAAACGTGGCTAGTGTCAAGCATCGACCAACCAACTTGAAAGTTGTGTGTGTGATCCTCAGCAGTTTAGTCAGTGTATGATGCCTACTTGCCTAGTTTTATAAAATCTGTTCAGACAAAAGTCCCATGCATTCCAGGCTTTGCATACAGTAAAGTGATTTTAATTTTGGATAGAAATGGGATTAAAAAAGAAAAGAAAAAAGTATGGTGGGCCATGATTTTGTCCATTGGGAATTCCATGTATTTACATTCGACTAAATTGGCTTATTACTTTAGGACATACGCCGTAGGAATCAGACTGTGGAGGAAATAAGACTGAACTATCCAACTCTCATGGAAGCTTGTTTCCACCACTGAATAAAATATTTAAAAAAATTACTTGCAACTTTTTTTTCCTCAGAATTGCGTGATATTAACTTGCAATTCCAAGGTAGGCCCAGTTTCACAGAAAGGGCTTAGATTAATCCAGGATTAGGCCTTAGTTTAATTAGGGTGTTTAAATTGCTTTTATAAACATGCCTTAGAAAAAAAAAACATTACTGTTGTGCATCTTGAGACAAAACAATGGCACTGGCATATTTTAAGATATGTTGCTTTCAGTTAAAACAGCTCAAACATGCATGAGACTAGCTTAAGCCTTGTCTGTAAAACCAGCAGATAAAGTCAGAATTGCTTGATATAAAGCCACAATTGAATGTTATAAAGTCAGAATTGCAAGATGTAAACTCAAAAAGTCGCAGTTTTCTTTCATTCCATTTTTTTTACTCCAGACTCTTAGAGATCAGTGCCATTTTCCTTTGCATCAAATGATCAATGCAGAACACGAAACCCACCTTACATATCACTAACCCCACCCTGATCCTACCCATCTCAACACCTTAGATCCAGATCCAACTCAGCCCCCTGATCGATAACCCCACCCCTAATCCTATCCATCTCCACCCCTTGATCCCTAACCCACCCCTAATTCTACCCATCCAACTTCCAGATCCAACTCGGCCCCCTGATCCATAACCTCACCCCTGATCCTACCCATCTCCACACCTTGATCCTACCCCATCTCCACCCCCTGATACCTAACCCCACCCCTGATCTTACCCATCTCCACACCCTGATACCTAACCCCACCCCTGATCCTACCCATCTCCACACCCTGATCCCTAACCCCACCTCTAATCCTACCCCATTTCCACCCCCTGATCCTACCCCATCTCCACCCCTGATCCCTAACCCCACCCCTGATCCTACCCATCTCCACACCCTGATCCCTAACCCCACCCCTAATCCTACCCCATTTCCACCCCCTGATCCTACCCCATCTCCACCTCGATACCTAACCCCACCCCTGATCTTACCCATCTCCACACCCTGATACCTAACCCCACCCCTGATCCTACCCCATCTCCACCCCTGATCCCTAACCCCACCCCTGATCCTACCCATCTCCACACCCTGATCCCTAACCCCACCCTAATCCTACCCCATTTCCACCCCCTGATCCTACCCCATCTCCACCTCGATACCTAACCCACCCCTGATCTTACCCATCTCCACACCCTGATACCTAACCCCACCCCTGATCCTACCCCATCTCCACCCCTGATCCCTAACCCCACCCCTGATCCTACCCATCTCCACACCCTGATCCCTAACCCCACCCCTAATCCTACCCCATTTCCACCCCCTGATCCTACCCCATCTCCACCTCGATACCTAACCCCACCCCTGATCTTACCCATCTCCACACCCTGATACCTAACCCCACCCCTGATCCTACCCATCTCCACACCCTGATCCCTAACCCCACCCCTAATCCTACCCCATTTCCACCCCCTGATCCTACCCCATCTCCACCTCGATCCCTAACCCCACCCCTGATCTTACCCATCTCCAACCCTTAAATCTGGATCCAACTCCGCCCGCTGCATCTTGTGTCCAGTCAAGTCAACGTTGTCTACCTTTATTAAGATCCACCACTGCATAACTTTAGGCACTAGTGGTTAACATTATCCAGTAACTCAGACTATGTGAAAACAAGAGATGTTTCAGAGGCAGAGCAGTTCTTATATTTTGATTAAATATCACGAAACAAACGTTTTATTATAATGTACAATGATGAATTGTTACTCTGTACAATGTTTAAAGGGTTAGTTCACCCAAAAATGAAAATTATGTCAGTATTTACTCACCCTCATGTTGTTCCAACCCCGTAAGACCTTCGTTCATCTTCGCAACACAAATTAAGATATTTGAGATATTAATTCTGCGTTCCAGGCAGGTTTTAGCACGTAAATGACGACTTCAAACCATGACTTACGACTTTGTAGCATTCCAGGTCATTCACGCCAAACTAACGTTACCTAGATGTAAACAAACCAGCATGGCGGATCTTACGGGGCTCAAGTATATTTGTAATAATTGCTAACGCCAAAGGTGCTTACTTCTTGTTTATTTGTGGGAAAACTGAGGAGGAAAAATAGCGCATGAGGCAAGATAAGCTGTTATACCTTTTATTTTAAACTAGTTAACGTTATGTTGTCCTAAAGTGTCCTCACCGTGTACCGCCTGCAGAAACACTGCATCCGTAGGGGCTGTCATTGTAGTTTTGTATAGGTTCGCGGGCTATGTGACATCAGAACTCGTAACTGGGAGTACATCGGTCTAGTACGAGTTCACGGGTGGGAAGTCACGGGTTTGACTGCCGTTCCAGTGCACTTTCACGGGTATAAGGTTGGAAAAACATGAGTTACAACTTACAGGTTGCCTGGAACGCGGCATAAGATCGCTCCTGCATACTAGTCCATAGGCTTCTTGAGGGAATGACTCTTGCTTGCCTCGAAAAGTCATTAAAGACATCGTTAAAATAGTGACTACAGTGGCTCAATTTTAACTTTATCAAACGACGAGAATACTTTTTGTGCGCAAAAACAAACAAAAATAACGACTTTATTTCAACTATTCACTTCCTTCTCCATGGGCCTGTAGTCAGTTAACGTAGTGTGATTGCGAAAAGGACGTCACACTTGGCCGTGTGTCGTGTGTGATGCGTGTGACGTACAACAGAAGCTTACGCTATTAAACTAGTAACCTGACTCGCACAGAGGGAGAAATAAACAAATAGTTGAAATAAAGTCGTTATTTTTTGCGCACAAGTGTTCTCGTCATTTGATAAACTTAAGATTGAGCCCCTGTAGTCACTTGGACTATTTTAACGATGTCTTTAATGACTTTTCGAGGCCAGCAAGTCATTCCCTCAAGAAGCCTATGGACTAGTATGCAGGAGTGATCTTAATATCTTAAATATCTTAATTTGTGTTCCGAAGATGAATGAAGGTCTTACGGGGTTGGAACAACATGAGGGTGAGTAAATACTGACAGAATTTTCATTTTTTGGGTGAACTAACCCTTTAAGGCCAGTATAGTTTTTTTCATTTATTTTAGAAGAATAAATACAATCCAGTAACTGCATAAGGTTTAAGTCAGCAATGTCCTTCAGCAAAATGTATTAATTTAGTCAACAAAACCTTCCAAAAAAAAAAAAAAAAAAAGAAAAAGAAATGTTGTCAAGAGTGTGAAGACATCTTGCATACTCCAACAGGAAACACACTGGCATACTGTACTTGACCGAATGTACAGTGTTACAGTGTACATATGTACTCTTTTGGCTCATTCAGACACATGAGCAAACAGACAGAAGTGCAACAGTAGCTAACCACAATATCACACACGCACACACAGAGAGAGAGAGAGAGATAGAGAGAGAGAGAGATAGAGAGAGAGAGAGAGAGAGAGAGAGAGAGAGAGAGAGAGAGAGAGAGAGAGAGAGAGAGAGAGAGAGAGAGAGAGAGAGAGAGAGAGAGAGAGACTCTGATCCACGAGCTAGGGATGCTGTCACACTGATAACACTATCTGTCTACTACCATAATGAAGTAACACACACACACTCAAGTTTCTACAGTCAAATGCTCAGCAATAAAAACTGAAAGGTGATTTACTGTGAATTTAACCATGTTATCAGCGAGGTTTGCCTAAGGATATAAAAGATCAATTACAGTGGACAGTATCACTTGCATTAGCAACGTCAACAGTAGCCTACAGTATTTAGGGAAGTACAGTAACAGTGCCCCTATTATCATTAATAATAATTGTGTTAATTATTATTACAATACAATTATCCTTTGTTTTGTATTTTTTTTGTATGTTACTTTATGTTTTGTACCTGTTTGTGGTTGGACCATGTGTCCTTAATAATGCTTTGATTGATCGATTGATATTAATAATACTGGTTATAATTCGCAATATTCGTATTCTTTGTCTACAACCCACGACGATAAGATTTGCACAAAACAATGTATTCATGTTTTGAAAAGATATTTCGCGTGAATAGGTTTTGACCTTCCTCTTTAAGCGCTTCAACTACCCTTGATGTTGAAAGATAAGGAAGTGACTTTCAGTATTTTAAAACACAGTTTCATGTATTCAGGAGGACACACACACACACACACACAGAGAGAGATCCAAACATGGCCACTTCTGTAAAACACTCTAGCCGCGACTCAACTACGTCGCTCCCATTATAACCGCGCGCGCTTGCACGCACTTCATTGATTATAATCGAAGCGTTGGAATCGACGCGTCGCGTCCGCTGAAAGTAACGTACAAACCTGTGTGGCTCAGCGACTGATGAGAATAACTGCTTTCTCCAAATATCAGTCTGAAGTCCAGTTCCTCGCTGTAGTTAGTAGTCATCGCATTAGAGACCACAGCTCCACTTTCTTCTGTTGAATTACATAAACAAACAAGCCCATGCGCGCGCAAACGCCACTACAACTCTCCAACTTTCTACAAGCGTCACTTTGTTCGACAAAACAGTGTCAGCGCGAAAACCCGGAACACACGGTCCAAAATGTCCTTTCCCCCCGACTCAGAAGTTGGTTAGATCGAGCCTCTGGTGTTGTTTCTTCCCGGACTCTGTTGATGTCCTGCCGTGTTTAATAATCCCATGCTGGGTTCTGAGTTGATGGGAAGTCTTGCGGACATGTAGATGGCTGTGGCAAAGTTACATTTTACGCTGCGACTTCAGACGTGACGTCACGACATTTGACAGACTACAAACACTCGAAAAGGAAACGCACGCGCGCGCGCGCACGCGGCCACATTTGCAAACAGCAACAACGTTCAAGCGTGAAAGCACACTTC